>JAUMHM010000085.1:40310130-40322445 GCA_032362435.1 Melikaiella ostensackeni
GTCGGTGCGCGCACGCTCCGAAGTACAGTCGTGGCGGAATAAAATGAGTCCTATTACTTTCAGGACAAACCCTGTATGTTCCTAATTAGTTGAAATCATTCAGGGCCGTCTTCTAAACTGTGCGAATTTCTAAGAAGAGACATCATCTCAATTAAAGAATTAAAAGAAGTATCTGAAGTAACCGATGTATTTGAATTAACTGAAGTACCTTAAAGTAAATTTATTTATTTAGAAGTATCTGTGATAAAAAAATAAATTCTTCTGGAGTAACTATACGCCTCTTGAAATGACTGAAGAAATTTATGCTGCGTCACTGGCAGTAAATATGAGAATTATGAAGTATTCCATACAGTTAAAATTATTTACAAAGAAAAAAAATCAGAAATTTGAAAATTCATTTTTCTTGCATCTATTTTCCTGCAGGGAATAAATAAGTATAATTTATTAACAAAAAAAAAACTGGAAGCGCAAAACCCTAAAACTAAAGAAAAAATCGACTATAAGGTCTTGTAATATTCAGGATGGCCGCTGGACGGGAAACCGGGAAATGACAGGGAATTCTTTAAAACCGGGGAAAACCGGAAAATGACAGTGAACTTAGTTTTGAACCGGGAATTTTTCAAAATTTTTAGAAGAAAAATATACCTTATCACTTAGAATATCCCAAATTTCATATCACATTATAGAATGCAATTTAAAATGAGTTCGATTTCAATCTTTTTCTAATGCTACGTTCAATTGTTAAATTTTTCAATTATGAAATCATTCATTTTATAATGCGTAATTCTAAAATCTTTCACTTTAAAAATTTTCTGTTTTAGGTCTTCACTTTCAAGCACACATTTTCAATTTAAAGCATTTCAGAATGCAGTTTCGAAAACTTGAACAATTCAAAACTGAAAGCGTTTGAAATTGAAAATATGTGATATAAAACGTTTTTTAGTTGATCATCTGTAAACATAAATTAATTAATGATTTCACAAGACGACTCTGAATCTGTTCCAAATTAAACAGTTTACAGGTTTTGAGGACAAAAATTGAAATGTTCTAATTCGAAAGCCTTAGTAGTTAAACAAATGTAAATGTCCGATTGAAACCTTACGAAATATTTTCAAATTTCAAATAATTTCAAATTGTTAGATTCTTAATTGAACGCTTTTATTTAATTTCAAATCCTATCGAAATATTGTTCCAGTCTAAAATATTCCATTTTCCAAACAGTCAACTTAAATTTTCTTAATTTAAAAAAAAATTTCAATATTGATTTATATTTGACTATACATTTAAAATGAGCAATTATTAATCAGATATTCAAAACTAAACAATTTGAATTAGAATTTTTTGAAACAGAAAGCCTTGATTTAAAAATTTCTAGGTTCAATAAAAATAAAATTGTTCAATTTGAAACATTTACAAATTTATTGATTCATTCTTCATTTTACAGCACTGAAAATGATAGCCTGGATTCATATTTTTTAACCAGAAATCTTTGAACTGCTCAACTTATAAAAGTTGAAAATTCAAAATTTTGCAGTTTAACGGCATTCAATTAAAAAAATTTCTATTGAAATATTTCAAAATATTTTGGAATTTTTTTAATCTTTGTGAAATCTTTCAATACTTCATATTTTAAAGTCTTTGAAACCTTTGTGAAATATTTGAAATTTAAAATTGTTCAATTGGAAAGTGTTGAAACTTCTCACTTTATACGGCTAAATTATTTAGCATTTGAATTAAAAATTTCTAAATTAGAAGTTTGTTCAGTTTAAATTTTGAAACCTTGAAATTCAAAAGAAATCCACTTCAAGTGCTTTAATTTGCAGTTCAGTTTTGATTACTTCAAATAAAAATATTTTCAGCTTTAAGAGTTCAAATTTTTTAATTTCAATGACCGTGAAAAATCTTAGCGAACCAGGAAATGACCGGGAATTTTTTCCTTTAGTAAAAGGGCCACTCTGAAACTTATTTTAATTTGCTTTTTCATCTATCGACTTTGGAAACTTGAAACTTGATTGATAGATTAAATTTAAAGTTTTTAGTCGGATATAATGTTGAGTATCTATAATGAAAAAGTTGTCGACTGATCGTTTCAAGCGAAACGAAATGGACCGATTGCTGAACGAGTTAACGATGCGTAGGTACAACCATTACCTTTCAATATGAATGGCTTATCTCATTCTATTCGCTCGTAAACGTATCGTTCTCGTTAAAACGTACACGAGTCTGATCTTCCGCATCCTATATGTGGATTTGTCAGTAATTAAAATCTGCTCACCAACACAATCTAATCTCTCTTTTGATATGAAAATGTTGTAATTCCAGCTTCCGGGACCTTCTCTTTTGTACTTTTATACACGAAAAAAGCGGATATTCAGTTTTGCTGAGCTAAAAAACTCTGATTATTTTATCTACAGCAAAGAAATTATTCATTCTCTGTTTTCGTATGAAATTTACCCAATTTCAGTCATATTTTATTCGCCATAAAACTTCTTTCTCGGGTGTGAAATAAATCAGATTTGTTGCAGAATTCGATCAAATTTTTATCAGAATTTTTCTTTCGAGTCATTCCCTTTCTAAATTATCTCAGCGGGCACGATTTCCTGTTTCATTTCAAGAATCTGTGGGAATCTTATGCAAAGTGGCATACCGCTTATCTTCTCAAAATATCCGCTTCTGTTCCTTTCACTCACTTCACTTGCCTAAGTTTAAAAATTCTTTTTGCGCATTTCAAATTTGTCTAAATGGAACTTTGAGGCCTGCACTTTTGTTAAAAAAAGCTTGATCTTTTCCGTATATTTGCATTCAGAAAGGTATTATATTATTTAAATATATTCTATTTAAAGTTGATATATTTGTTCATAGTGAACAAAAATTGCAGCAAGTAAAAATTTCTTTGTGTTGGAATTCTAGTTTTATTCACATTTTTTATTTTTATTTTAAATGCCAACCGAAACAGTTCAATTTTTCAATAAAAATATTCTTTTACTTATAATATGAGATGGCTTTATTTCCACCGGCTTCAGTTCGAATTTTTTAATTCTTCTATTTAAAGTTCTTCAATTTTGTATGCCTACAATTTGAAATTTACAAGTTTTCTATGCAGTTTCTTTTTAAAAATTGTTCAAATTTTCAGATTGCTAATTTAAAAATTGTTAAATTATGAACATTTGAGTATAAAAATTTCCAAATTATCACGATTTAAAAAATTATTTTATAACTAAATTTCTTCTTTACTTTTGAAGATTCTAAATTGAAGGGTGCCATTGCATAACCGCTTAGGTGCCACTATTTTCAAAACACGTTTTATTGGCTTGAAAATTCTCTAAAATTCCACCACACATTGTGGTAAAAACAAACTTGATTTTTAAATTGTTTAAACAATTTTTTTTTCAAGCAATTTGTTTGAATAGGCGAGATACGGAAAAACTAATAAAGCCATTCAATTCTGCGGAAAAAATGAACTTTTCATAATTATAATTCAGAAAAATTGTATTTGATTCAAATAAATTTTATTTAACTTTGCTACCTACTTTTGTTTAGAGAGAATAAAAAATGCAAAAACTACACTGATTCGATTTTACGATTATTTCACGGCATAAAAATAATTGTATAGTGTACAAGTATTTTTTGGCAACAACTGTGTGGAGATTTTTCGCTTTTATTACGTATTACGTTATAAACAGAAACTCAGAAATGAACTCCTTTTTTATGTAACAAGTTTCCTTATTTTTTCTTCTGTTTTTTACGCTCCTATCATATGCAGCTATATATGAGAAAGTATTGGTTTTTATATATACAGGGCTGTCACACAGTCACTTAACTCATTTTTGGTTACTTTTTTGTTTCAAGTCACATTTTAGTCCCTTTTTTAAAGGAATAGGTCACTTTGGTCACATTTCTTCATCTCATTTTAGATTTTATCTAAAAGAAAAAAAAATCTGAAGTATTTTATGTATGGTATGTATATAGTAATCTATATTATCAGAATGGTACATATTTAATATTGAAATAAATTATTTTAATTCATGATTTTCTGGTTTTCTAGTTCCTATTGTAAAGTATCACGCTCTATCTGAAAGGTATAAATTTGATCTGCTACAAAATCATCCAAGAATGTAACAGCCTTTTGTTTCTTTATATTAATACAGATTTTCGTGTCAATTGAATAAAGTTGCAAATTTAATGCAGTTGCGGCACAATTAAAGAGAAATTTGATACTTAACTGTAATAATACTCATTGTTTTTTAAACTCTTTTATCAGATAAATATATTGAATTACTTTATTTTCATTTAAATATTTGGTTTTCAAAATGCAAAGATACATACATAATAATGTCACAATTATTATATGCATTCTAGAATAAAGCAAAACTCAAATTCTTCAATGTCAAATTAAATTGAATCAAGTTAGACGTATTCTACAGTCTTTAAACTTTTATTTAACATGCGCAAAAGTAATTTTTTGGTGAAATAATGAACGAAAATGGTGTTTTAACAACAGCAACTAAAACGTTACTATTTTTCACTACTTTCGTAGCTTTATTAAAATCATTGTGTTTATATTTTTTTGACTTAAAACTTACCTCGTAAGGTTCATTTCTGATCAGGATTTTTATATTTGTAGCCCTTTTTTCAACTTTTGATGCTGAAATATAAAAAAATGTTGTTTCGAAATTCCAAATTTTGGAGGTTTTGTTCATTTTTGCGGATGAATAACTGATAAGGAGAAAAATTAAAAAATCTAGGATTTAAAATTTATAAAAATCAGGCCTTCATTTTTTCCCCCAGAAAAATTTGCTCAGATCCTGAGCGATTTTTTACCAAAAGATCAATTGTCAAAATAGCCCAAAAGATTGCTATTTTGAGATTTGGTTAAACAAGGGAAGGAGTAAGTTGAAGTTAGCTAAATATTAAAAAATTTAATTTTCAGGGGGATAAAATGAGGACCTGATTTGCATATACTGTAAATCCTCAATTTTTATTATTTTTCTCCCTACGAGTTTCTTATCTGCGAAAATCAACAAAATCTCCAATGTCGAATTTCAGCATAAAAAGCTGAAAAAGGGCTACAACTATAAAAAATCGGACCAAAACTGAAGCTTACGAGGTAATTTTCAATTTAAAAAAAAAACTAAACATAACGTTTTTAACAGGGCCATGAAAGTGCTGAAAAATGGTTATGTTTTAGTTGTTGTTTAAACACAATTTTCGTTCATTATTTGCCAATAAAGTTACTTTTGCAGTTTAAATACTGCTGAATACATCTTATTTGATTCAATTCAATTTTGCATTCTAGAATTTGAGTTTTTCTCTATTCTATAATGCACATAATTAATTTGACATTTTTCTGTGCCTTTTCATTTTGTAAATTAAATTTTTGAATAAAAATAAAGTCATTTATTGAATTGATGTGAGTAATAAGTTTAACAAATATTTAGTATTGATGAGTAAGTATCAAAATTTTTAAAAATTAGGCTGCAACCGATTTCGGGGAAATAAAATGGAATGACCCTTATTTAGCTTGTAATAAAATTAATTATACAATTTGTCTGAACATTACTTGCAAAATTACTTATAGCAATTGTAACCTTGGAATTCAACCCTGAACTTAGCAACAGAATCTCGTCTAATTTTTTTTCACTTTTTTCAAATGCATTAGCCTGTGGCAGCCCTGTTTAAAGCTAAAAGTATTTTCATCTGAAGTAATCAAGACTAAACTGTAAATTAAAGCACTTAAAGTGGAACTCTTTTAAATTTTAAAGTTTCAAAATTGAAGATAAAAATATTTTCATTTAGAAATTTTCAATTCAAATGCTCAATAATTTAGACGTATGAAATGGATGCTTTCAACACTTTTTAATTGACCAGTTTTCAATTTCAAAGATTTCACAAAGATTCCAAAAGATATCATAAGATTTCAAAAATTTCGCAAAGGTCTTAAGGATTTCAAAAATTTTGCAAAGATTTCAGAATATTTCAAAATATTTCAGAAGATTGTAAAGATTTCCTAAAAATTAAAAAAATTCCAGAAAGATTTCAAAGATTCCAACAGATTTAAACTAATTCGCAAAGATTTTAAAGATTTCAGAAAGATTTCATAGGATTGAACAAAGTTTTTAAATATTTCACAAAGATCTCAAAGATTCCAAAAGATTTCAAAATATTTTATTTGACCACTTTTAAATTACATGCCGTTAAATTGCAAAATTTTCAACTTTTATATATTATATCGTTAAAAAATTTCTGGTCAATAAATATATAAATCCTTGCGATCCTTTTGAATGCTCTAAAATGAAGAGTAAATCAATAAATTTGTAAATGTTCAAAATTATATCATTTTAAGCAATTTTAATTTATACACTTTTGAAATTACAATTATGAAATTAAAAAGTGTTTCTTATACTGGAATCCTTTAAAGTTGAACGATTTTAATTTAAAACGTTGAAAATTAATAATTTCTAAGCTGTGAATTATATACTTGAAAAAAAAAACAATTCATCATTCAAAATTAATCAACTTCAGTCTACAAATGAAAAGTTTATAAAATGAAAGAATTGAAATTGTAACATTCAAAATCGAAAATTTATGATTTATGATTTGTTTGTAATAGTTCAATTTTGAACAAACTTCATTCAAAATTGTCTATTTTTAATCAATAGTAAAATATCGCTCCATTTTAAAAGATTAATTTTTTGAACTCTTCAATATTATAAATTGTTTAATTTGAAACGTTTTTGAATTGTCAGTGTTTTCTGATTATGACTATGAATTTGTCATTAATTGAAAGTAGGAAATAATTTATAAAGATTCTCGAAATTTACAATTGCTTAACTATTAGGGCTTTCGATTTAGAACAGTACAGTCTTGCGATCGATTGCAATTTTCAACGTTTAATTTTTTAAATCGTTTAATTTTGAACAGATTTAGAACTGTTCATTCTAATAATGTAATGTTTTATACAGTCTATCATTATTCAGTTTTAAATATTGAAGTTCATTTTTTCTAAAACTTAAATTCATTTTTTTTACTTTCAAAATAATTTGATTTCAAACTGAAAAGAATTTAAAATTGAACTCATTAAAAATGTGCGTGATCATGTGTACTCAATGTATGTTTTCATATAATATGAATGAAAAAATTGCAGCCCCTCCATTGAGAAAGATGTATTTTTCAAATTCCGAAAAATATAGACAAATTACAACAATTGAAGTTCATTCTTATCCTTTCTCAGTCGTTAGGAGTTAGATCAACTAAAATGAATTTTCAAATTTCTTCACTCGTTACAATTCTTACGAGACTTAACTTAAAAACAGATGCCCTATTCTGAACAATTAGAAGACAGTTTTTGTAATCCGATTGAAACTGACCGTGCCTTTTTACGCCCCTCGACCCACATCCCGCCGATTATCGCACTTATCCAATAAAACGATCGATTAGTTGAACCCCAGTATAATTAATAGAATCGTGTTTATCTAAGCGACTGTATCAATTAATGAGAGACTCATTTACCTCACAAAGTTTATAAACTAAAAAAGTTAAAAAAGTTTAGACGTAGTTAAAAACCATGTTTTACTCAGAAGTTGATCTAAAATTCTAAAAGTTTCAACTCTTGAGTCATACAACAATTTGTGCACTCTGCAAAAAAAAGTAGATTTTCTCGAGTGCTTAGTAATCAGCGAAGTACAGTCATATTTATCATGCTGATCGCGACTCAGCATTTTTGAAAGGACGAGGATTGAGAATGATACCCTGAATATCAATCAGATTCACAAACTTCATAAGGTCCCTTAATTTCATTACTGACATTTTACCGTTATTCGTGGCTATCGTTTAAGTTGCATTTTAGAAGCAAAGCTTCTAGAGAAGAAGAAAAGAAAAATAATTTCGGAAGTAAAAATAATTTGCATAATCAATAAGCAATCAGTAATTGAATGGCTAATCAGAATAAGAAGTATAGAAAACGTATTGATTATGGAATTTTGAAACATAAATCTTCTGAACCAGAATTTCAAGGACTTTAGATACGTTACCGATATTCACTGTTTAAGAGTTTAAGTGATTATGAGCTCAGGAGTAACAATAGCGCATTTGTAGTAATTACTAGTCAGCGTGCGTAAATATCGACATGGTTCACTGGTAATTTTACGACCCTTCGCGGAAAACATGACATCCTACCAAGGACGAAAAATATAGTTTTCTATTGGTTTGCGACAACTTACTAGAGCCTATACCTTTTACATTTTCAAAAACAAGTCTAATCTTTAAAACCTAGTTAAATTATTTTGCAGCATTCAAAAAGTTACTAAACTTAAAATTAAAGCCATCACACTGAGACAATTCTGCATTGTCAGCTTCCTTAATTAAAAAGTTCAACATTAGGTTTTAAATTAAAAGAGTTTACAAGCGTTTGTAATCGATTTTCAGGGTATGGGGGTTTGCTTCGACTTTGGGAAAAATTCACGAGAAGTGTGCCCACTCTCTTAATCAACTGGTAATCTAGTTTTAAGCCCTAGACTTCATTTCTATTTTGAAAAGTTCGGATCTTAGTCAACCTAGACATTTATGTGTAGGTGTACTGTAAATTTTGATGAATATTTTCCATTAATTTTATTTCTTTACAATAATCTAAGCTTAAGAAGTGAATGAGAAATAGTTTTTTTTTTTAATTACCACTTAATAGTCTATATTCAATGAAAATTTAACTGAAGTCCCTGTTTGTAGGTTTTTTTCAATTTGAACAAAAAATTAAGCACAAAAATGTTCATCTGGAGACAACGAAACAAATTCTTGAATCTAAAAAGCCTTTTTGTAAATGCTCAAATACCTTAAAATATATAGGTATATTTTTATACTTTTCCAAATACGTATGAAATATTTTTCTCTACCTACATACAAGTGTTTTCGAGAAATTGTACTGATAATGTACAATACAAGGATTGCCATATTTTCCTGATAAAAAGTATGCGGGTACAGAATTATGTCTAATGTAAGACCTAAAAACTTATCTTTTTGAGATATACGATTTCAATTTGAAGCGTTTTTTTCATAATATTTTTCAACAATGATTTAAAAAATCGGATTTTTTTAAAACAATATCACAAATGTTTGCATTTCAACTTTTTAACTTCAGATAAAAAATAGAGCATTTCAAAAAAAAGTTTTTTATTTTGCCGGAAAGGTCAAACACTTTAAACACGTTCAGTTTAATGGAACTTCACTTACGCGGAAATGAAGAAATTCAATTTTTCTTTCTGTTTTGTTTTTCATTCTGCTGAAACTTTTTCTCTTCGGAGACGAAAATTGTGGTTCAGTATGTAGTATCAAAAATAAATTGGTTGCAGCATTTTTCACCACCATACTTTTGCATATTTACATATAAACAACACCCTAATATTGTTCTTACTGATTTTCTAACAATAAAAACTCTGTTTTCGAGGACGAAATAGTTTTATTGTGAAATTATGTACTTACAAGATTTTATTGTACTAATAAAAACGAGAACTACCCTTGGACACTAATTAAAAATTATCTAGCGAATTGGCGACCATCTCTCTTGCCACCTTGATGGAAAATTTTCCTTCGATGCATTGTTCTTTCTCCGCTAGGGTTGTTCACATTTTTGAAGTATCCATAACCACCTCCTCCTAGCTTTTTTCTTGGCCGGGCGTTTTTACTTATTCCCACTTCTATGTCAAATTTTGTTAAGGTCAATCAACTTTAAATTTTTAATAATTATCAAAAACATGCTTGCGGTAAAATAGTTTAAAGAAATGTTATAATATCAATTGTTTCGATAATACAAAATTACCCGTGCGCGATGGTTCCAAAGTGGAAATTTTCAAACTCTGCAACTTCAAAATTAAGATGTGTTTAATTTTTACATTTATAGATATTAAGGCTTTATGGATTACAAATTCCCAACTGAAAATAATTCAATAGGTATATTTAAGAACCAACAATGTAAAATGGTTGAATTAAACAATTTAAAAATTAAATATTCAATATTTTTAAGGAAGTCTTAAATATTATAAAATTGAAAGCAGAAGTTCCTTAAAGTTAAACAGTTTTAGTTAAAAAGTCTTAAAAATTATAAAAATTTCAATGTAAGGCAATGTGAAGTCTATAAAACCGAAAAATTTCATACTTATGAGCTCGAAGTATAAAATTTGATAATTTTAGATTGGAATCCTTTACAATTCAAGTGTTTGAGTATGAAAATCAAACATTTAAAAATTTGATAAATTAGTATCTACCTACACAATTACACAATTTTAAATGAAAAAATTGCAAGCTTTTAAGATGAGAAATTTGAAATCAAAGCCTTTAAAATTAAACAATTTTTACATTGAAATCATTGATAATCTCCAGTTAGAACGTTAATAATTGTACAAATTAAAATTATACAGTACCAACTGAACAATTTCGAATTTCGAAAAGTTAACTATTACCAAATTTAATAAATATATAAAAAATTTAAATATGGAGTAGTATTCGTACAATTTAACAATTTTTAACGTAATAAATTTCAAGTTTTTATAACTGAAAGTGGAAATTATCAAACTGACTTGTTGCAAATTTAAATAATTCAAATTTGAAGCGTTAAAAAATAATAATTATGATTAAAAATTAATAAACATTTAAAAATTAAATTAATGTGGAGGATTTGCAATAAGGTTTGGAGAGGCGAAGGGTAAAATTTACGCGGAAGTGCGAAGGAAGAGGCTGGTAAGACAGGTAGAAGAAAAGGGAAGTATACCACACAACCAAACGGGTTTCAGGAAAGAGATGGGGACCACAGATAAAATTTACGTGCGCAATTTTCCAGTTCATAGGAACTTTGGGCGGAAGAATGGGAAACTAGTGGCACTGTATGTGGATTTCAAAGCAGCACTTGACTCCGCGGACAGGAGGATGCTATGGAAGGCCATGAAAGAGAAAGAGGGGACAATTTATATTGGGAACAGGCAAACTGTATTGACTAGCATAAGCAGGGATGAATCTGATGATGAGAGCGTTCGAAGAGTATGTGACAGAAAAAGATTTAAGGGTGAATGTAAGACCAAGATGATGTGTTTTAGAAATACAAAGTGTAGGGTAGAGTACGACTGGAAAATAAATAGCGAGGTGGTGGAGTTGGTAAAGGAGTTCTGCTACTTAGGATTTTGGTTCGAAGCAGGAGGAAACGAGCCTCAGGTGAGAATGAGATTGGAATGTGCGAGTAAAGTAATGGGACAAGTGTGGGGTAAAGGAAAGAGAAGGTTCAAGGGCGATTGGGGGATGAGTGTGGATGTTCGAGGTGCTAGTGTGGTCAGTGTTAAGTTATGGAGTGGAAATATGGGGATGGTAGGAGCATAAGAGTGGAAAGTCTGCATGAAAGATTTCTGAGATGGGTCATGGATGTGGGTTGGAGCTGCTCATAGGTTATATGCTGAGGGAAGAAATAGGACGAGAGAAAATGGTGGTCAGGCAACTAAAAAGATCCTAGTACTTTAAACAGTAACTGAGAAGGGGAGGGGGAAGCAAGATTGCTGAGAGAGGGGGGGAGAGTAATGCTGTAGTTTTACGATTTACAGAATAGAGCTCAAATTTTAGGATTGGTAGTGGTAAGAGGAAACGGAGGCCCAGGGCAACGTTGCAAGCGTCTAGGGTTAAGAATAGTGTTCAAGACGATATGTAAGAAACAGTTGGTAAGGTAATCCATAAGGATTGTCGACAAGAAAACACGTAATGTAATTGTAAAGACTCTTAAACCCGTAAAAGGGAGAAAGTATAAACAAATATAGAAGAGTTTAAAGCTGACAATTACGAATTGAATAGAAAGTAACAAAACAAATTTCCGGTGTAGTTGAAAAAATCCTTAAAATGTTAAATTGAAGATTCAAAACCTGAAATATTAATCATTTTCTTCATAGAAAACTTTCCTAAAGACAGAAAATTGAAGCAAAACTTAATTAAAAAGGATACTCAAATCGACTGCAGGTGGAACAGTGAACCCAAATGATTTCGCAACAGCAGTCAAATCCAAAGTCTCGACGTCAAAAATCTGCTTGAGATGATGCGAGTCATATGCCCTCACATAAGCCTTGAACGCTTCCTTCGCAGACATGTTCAAATAGTAGTTCTTTGAAACTAGTTTCTCTAACTGAAACATGCAATTAAAAATTAGTAGAAGTAGGCGGCATATGCGCCTACAAGGAAGGGTTTCGCAAACTTTTTAAATGCATTATGTATCTAAATTCTTTGAATTTTATATTTAATTAAAAATTATTATGATAACTTAATGATTTTCATATGTAGATTGATAATAAAACCAAT
>JAUMHM010000085.1:40322455-40334358 GCA_032362435.1 Melikaiella ostensackeni
TAAAGGAATCAAATTTCTTAAACTTTTTTCTTTACCTCTAAATGTCAATCACACATCTCAAGTATCAGGCATTATGTCCCACAATTTCGTACCTTAAACATGATATCTTACCAAAGACGATAAATACAGTTTTCCAGTAGCCTGGATACTTACCATATTTTAGAAGCATACCCAGTACCTATTAAAAGAAAAAAAAGAAAATTGGTGCTTAAAAACTCAAGTACCTGAAGTTGAATATTTTTCACTTTGTTCCAGGAGAATTCAAACTCGTTGACCGGGACTCGAGCTTGTTTAAGATAACGAAGGAAACCAAGTTCTTCGGGTCGCAGAATTAATAAGGCGTGACCACTACTGCCCTCGCCACGAGCTGTTCTTCCGACTCGATGAATATATTCCTGAAATTATCAAGTTTTTTCTAGTGCAAACATCTAATGCATCAGGGTGGCCACGATAAGCCATGAAATTTGAAAATTGATTATTTTAAGCCTTCAAACATAAACAATTTAAGTACTATGCATCCAAAAGAGATTGCTTATAAATTTTAAGCTTTCTAAATGAAGTTGTTGCATACTTTTTGGTTTTCCTTGTAAAATTAAAAGAACACTGAAAACTGAATGTAATTACTCAAGGAAAGTTTTTTTCAATTACAATTAAATATTTTTCTTTTTCTTTAAAAAGTATCCTTCTTGAGATTTTCGCGAGAAAATGAGACATTGCTGATTTGGCAGAAAAGCGAAAGAAGTGTTAAGTTAATCAGCATTCCAAGCAAGCCAACCAGAACAGTTTTTTCCGGATGTGACGCGTCAAGGTCATAGAGTTGTTTTGGAGTTATAAAGGTTTGATTTCTAAATTATTACATCTTGATGTTTTTAAACTTAAAGTTGGTCAATCTTGAATGCTTAAATTAATATTTTTAAGAGTTCTAATCTGAAATTATACCACGTTAAATACTCCATTATTAAAATTTTGTAAAACGTTTTAATTAAAAATTTCTCGATTTCAGTTAAAAATTATTCAATTATGATCAATTATGAATGATTAAAATCTGAAATTATTCTTTTTATGATCGTTTTCAATTTCAAACTTTACAATTTTGACCTTTTGAATTTAAATTTTCATACAATCTTACGGTTTCGTTTAGAATATGTTCAAAATATTTTCAATTCTTCATTGTTCACATTCACTCGATTTAAACTAACATGATAATTTTTTAATGATTTACAAAAATTTGTAATTCCAAGCTTGGAATTTAAATGTTAAAAATGTTGAATAATTTGCATTTACAGTAAATTTGGAAAAAAGAAAGAGAAAATAAGGAAAAAAGTTAATAAAGTTTTTAAACAAGTAACATCTGAGCTTTTTTAATTTCGAGTTTCATATTTTACTTCATTTACGACCATGGTTAATGAAATTTCGAACATTTACAAATTTCAAAAAATAACACTTCTCACGATACATATAATTTGTCGCATGAGAGCAAGAGAGTGAAAATTTGCCATGTTCACTTTTTGAAATTTTTCGGTAAACAGTAGATATTTTCATGATTACAGCATGGCAAAGAATGTTTAGAAATAGATTTTGTTTCTAAATTAAACTTATGAATCATAAAAATTATTACTTAAAATGTCCAGGTGAGAGAAAATTAAGGAGAAACAAGTAATGAGTAAAATCACATATTTTTTAATGCGCTTGAAATATGTTAAATTTGCATTAATTCCGTATCATTTTGCAAAATATACATTTTTTTTACCGCCTTGTGTAGAAGATTGTGTCTTATGGACATAACCTAACAGAATCATATAAATCGAAGATTTCAGTTCTAAATTTCAAGGTATTTGATCAGAAAACTTATGAAAAAGTGGAAGGGTCTTTTAAAAGTCATAAAAATTAATAAACTGAAAACAGAGGTACCAACATGATAACTCCCAAAAAATTGAAGTCAAATTACTTCCAATTTTTGTTCAGTTGTGAAATCTAACCATGAATTTGTCGTGTCAACGAAAACTTCAATAAAAATATTGAACTAAATTTATAGAAGTGAAAATCTGTTGTATAAATGTGTTAGTGCATACTTATGACTTTCTGGTATTTCTTGTTCAGTAGTATTATGAAATTCTCACGAAATAAATAATCTACTCAACTCCCTTTTGTACTTGATAAAAACGTATTTACAACTTTTTTTTCAGATATTATTATTATCTCTTTAGTACAACATGTTCCTCCATAACTTACTATTTAGAAAAAAACTTTTTTACCTTTGGGTCGTCAGGTGGATCATACTGTACTATCCAATCAACGTCTGGAATATCGAGACCTCTTGCAGCCACGTCTGTACAGAGAAGAATGCCTGAAGTGGCATTACAAAATTGGAAAAAGGTTGTAGTTCGCTTCGTTTGCTTTTGCTTTCCCTGAAAAGGAAAAAAAATAGATATGCCACTAATTAAAAAAAATCTAAGCACGATTTATTCTAGATTCTCATAACTGAAACAAGAGAATATATTTTAATAAAATAATAAGAAGTATTTACGTGTATGCTCAGCACAGGTAAATCGATGTAATTCAAAAGCTCGTGATGGTATTTAACAGACATGCAAGAACTGAAGAATACCATAACTTTCCTGTTCTTGTTTTTGCAAAGGAAGGTGAACAAAAGGAGAAATCGTTTATCGCTCGGAGCCATTACGTATCCTTGTTCCAAACCATCAACAGTTGCTTCATCCTTTTCATCATCCACACCGACGTAAATTGGTTCTGCTTTTAATGCCAAACTAGTCAGCGCTTCTGTCTTTTTTGTCTGAGTTGCACTGAACAACATTGTAAGTCTTTTTTCTGGAACAGAAATTGAGTTTAACAGTAAGTCACAAACATAATTGTGCAAAATTAAATTACAAGCTTTAAAGATTAATAAAAAGTAAACTAACTCGGCAAAAGATTGATAATTTGCTTCATTTCTTCTTCAAATCCAATGTCGAGAATACGATCAGCTTCATCTATAATTAAACACTGCAAATTCTTGTATATAAAGCCTGCAGTATTTTGAAGATGATCCAATAATCTTCCAGGGGTTGCAACAATAATATTAAGTCCTTTCGCAAGCTTCTGAGCTTCTGTTTTTCGATCTGTGCCTCCTATTAATAAACCGTAGGTGTGATAATGATACTTCATTAATTCCTTCAAAACTCCGAAGGTCTGCATTGCCAACTCACGAGTTGGAGATATTATAATACATCCAGTTCCTAATTTTGGATTAAAACGTCAGTTTACTTCAAGCAAAACTTTTTTCCTAATATAAAAGAGAATTTGAATTACCATTTCTAGGCATGAACTTCACTTCATGAATTAGGTTTATCGCAGGTATGAGGAAGGCTAGAGTTTTTCCAGATCCGGTTTTTGCTGCTCCGACGAGATCTCTACCTTCGAGTAAGGGTGGAATAGCACGAGCTTGTATTTCTGTCATATTCGTAAAACCCATGTCGTTTATTCCTTTTAATGTGCTTTCGCATATTTTATCTTTGAGAGATGAAAAGGCTGGATTTTTTATAACCTCAAGACCAACAGAGCACCCCGGTACTGTAGGAAAACATCAATAATTTTCAAGTTTAGTGAAAATTTGCTGTAAAATGATTATGTTTAAGTAGGTACATTTTTATTGCTCACAATTTTTATTCTCGCTTTTTTCCATTTTTTCATCAGAAACCTTGTCATCTTCTGAATCATTCTCCTCTTCCTTTCCAATTTCCTCATCTTCTGTAAGGGCTTCCTTTTCCTCTGCATGAGACTCATCATCATCTTCTCTTTCTTTTTCAGGCTTTGGCTTTTTTACCTTCTTTTTCTCTGTAGAAAAATGACATACGAAATCATAGTAAAGTTACTTATAAATATATTATCAGTATAAGGAAACTTTATAGTAATTTACTTTTAATACGTTCACCATCTTCTAGTTTTCGTTTGATTCCAAGTTTATTGACTTCTGCAGCTTGTGTTTCGTTTTCATTAATTGTGTCTTGTTCTATTTCTATAAGAACAAATTTAATATTGTTTATTTATTGCTTTATAACCAGTATAAAGTAGAAGATATCATCGCTTTTGTGACTTTTGCCTAGCCTAATATTATTAAAAACGTTAAAAACGGTTATTTACATTCACCGAGTTAACCTCAAAAAATTACCTACCACTCTTTTTCTTTTCTTCTCGTTGCTTAAGAAACATCAACTTAGTTTTCTCCCTTTTCCTGATTTTTCGAAGCAACACTTTATCGGGTATCGACATTCTTGCACTATTATTGAAAATTAATTCACGAAATTATTATTTTCATGTGGTAATAAACAGAAAAAACACGTGCTTTCGACAGGACAGGACGACACTGGAGTACTGGACGACCTGCCACCTGGCAGCGGACCTGGACGACATGGACAAATAGTAGACATTTCTGACGATAGACAGCGCTTTAATTCAAAATGCGCGAAGATTTGAATATGATTTGAATGGAATTATAATTTATGCAAATTATATAACACTTGAAATTGAAATATTTAATTGCAAAGGAATTATGTTAGTGTGAACAAGCCTAATTCATATTAATTTGAATTCAGTTAGCAGTAGTGCGTATTTCCAATTTCATAGAGGTGTGTTAAGAAATTTGTGCAACTTAACCTAACATAACCAAACCTAACCTAACTCTTTGACACTAATTGAAAGTTGTAAACAAATAAATGAAAGTGCTTGATGGTCGTGCAGTTGTTTGAGGCAATCGGTAGTCATTTATTACCACTTTTTTAAAGAAAAGTGCACTGCAAAACTTTAGTTTTATTGATTCTTACTTGCGTCTATAAAATGAGTGAAATAACAATGGATAATGATGTATTTACAAGAGAATTAGAGTTGGAAAGTTGTAATGAAACTCTAACTTTGTATCAACAAATAATTGGCGATGTTAGTTGCGTTGTTTGGGATGCTGCTATTGTTTTAGCGAAATATCTTGACTTATCTTGTCGAGATGATAATTGGTTGAATGGAAAAATAGTTTTGGAACTTGGAGCAGGAGTCGGATCTGTTGGGATGACTGCCGCTTGTTTTGGGTAATTATGAAATCAACATTCCAAACAAACAACACGTTCTTTAGTTAGTACAGTTAAAGATTGTCAAAAATGTAGACAAGTTAATAAGCTTTAAAATAATTATTACAAGCAATTAAGGTGCTTCCCGAAAATTACGGATGGCCCCAGCGGCGAACTGGCCTGGGCTTCAGGGTCGAATCGTCGAATTCCACCCGCGCCTCCTTTGGTGCGGCGCCCCTTAGGGTACTTAGTTCAAAAAATTTGCTTCGAAATTTAGTTGAAAATGAACTAAACGTGAAATGTCATTGATAAATGACAGGAAAATAGAGAAATTGCTTTTTTATTATTTTTTGTTAATCAGTTTTCGTGTATTAAGACCCTATTTCCACCCGCACCCTAAGCGCCCAGTCCGCCGCTGTATAGACCTTTGCCAAAAAGTTGAGAATATATTATAGCCATATGTTTTTCCATATTTCGATAAATACAATTTCATAGAGTTGCAAAATTGTATGTGACTCTTTAGAAAAAAAAAAGTATATGTACTGCTTGCCTCAATTTCAAACTTAAAATTGAAAGATTGTTAATAGCAGTAAATTTTTTTTGTATGATTGAGATTTAGGAATGCATACCTAGAAATCACTTTTATCGCCTTCAAAGTTAAACAATTGTAAATTCTTTTTGTTTTTAAAAGTAAGCAATTTTTGGATTAGGCTTTGCAAAGTGACTTAAAAGATTCTAAAGTTAAAACTTGACATTGTGCAATTTCAAATTGGAATATTAGAAAGGACATGTTTTTCTACTGAAAATTGGAAAAATTTCCGATCAAAAAAGAAATCCTCCTTTTCCGGATCCAGAGGCCTCCCCTGTACCATATATACAGGGCTGCCACACAGTCTCTTAAGTCACTTTTTTAAATGAAAAGATCACTTTAGTCACTTTTCTTTCAATAAATTATAACAGAGAACGTAAGGCCTAACCACTATTGACTTCAGGTCTTTACCTATTTCTGCATTTTATTGAATTATTTGAATTCGCCCTAAATTCTTAGGAATTCTCTTGAAATCCAATTTTTTTTTTTTGATTGTCCACCTTTTTTCTTAAATTCTCCTTGAAGACTTTTAAATTCAGCTTGAATTTTTATGAACATCATCAGATTCTTATTCACTCCCATTTATCTGAATTCAATAGAATATTTTGGAATTTTGAACTTTTTAAATTCATTTAGAATTCACTATGAATTCTTATTAATTTATCCTGAATTCCTTTAAATTACTTGTAATTATCTTTAATTGTTTTAATGTTCCCTGAATTCTTTTGAATTTACTTGAATTCTTCTAAATTCACTTAATTCTACTCAATTCAGTGGATTTATTTTATTTTTAATTCACCCTGAGGTCTTTTAAACTCGCCTTGAATTCTTAAGCATTTCATCCAATTCTGTTGAATTTCGTTGAACTCTTCTAAATTCACTCAAAATTGAAGGAATTCAATGATTTAAAAAAAATAGTTTTGAATAGTTTAAAGTTCACTTGAATTTCTATGAATTTCATCTAATTCTTCTCATTTTCCTGAAATTCCTCTAAATTCATTAATCATATTCACTCCCACTGATCTGAATTCAATGGATTTTTTGAATTCGAAAAATTTGTTTCATTCACTTAAATTACTCTAAATTCACCATGAATTCTTTTCAATTAATCTTGAATTCGTATGATTTTCCTTGACTTCTCTAGGATTCCCTTAAATTCTTATACATCCACTCTAATTTTACTAAAATCAATGGAACATCTTTGATTTTTTGAATTTTTTTTCGATTCATTTGGAATTCATCCTAAATTCTTATTCATTTATCCGGGATTCTTTTAAATTCCCTTGAATTTTTGCAAATTCACTCCAAATTTAATGAATTTGAACAATATTTTTGAATGGTATGTAGTTTACGTGATTTTTTTTTCAAATTCACTCTGAAATTTTATGATTTTCATCGAATTCTTCTCATTTTTCTTAAATTCCTCTAAATTTACCACACTGGAACCCCACTATACTGACCATAACGGGGGTACCCTCAATGGCCTTCGTTCTATCTCGGGGTTCTCCAAACCATAAACAATCAATCTTGGTTGAACACCGTCTCTCGCCCCGCGAACTGAGAAATTACTTGGGCCAGCAGTTGGCCAGCAGTTCTAGGAATTCCTAAACCGGGGGTTTCTAAACCGAGGGTTCCTAAACCGGGGTTCCAGTGTAATTCTATTCACTCTCATTTATCTGGATTCAATGAATTTTGTTTAATCTTAAAAAATTTGTTCCATTCACTTGAAATATTCTAAATATACCCTGAATTCTTTTAAATTAATTTCGAATTCAAAATTCTTATGAATTTCGTCAGTCTCTTGAATTTCTTTAGATTCTTCTAAATTCACGTCAATTTAACTAAAATAAATGGAATTTTCAGATTTTTACATTCTCATCTTAATGAGAAGGTATTGGTTTAGAGAGAAAAATTTAGAGAAAAACGTTGCTTTTTGAAAGCCCTACAAGATTGTCATAACCATTTTTTAAAATTATTGTAAATTTACACCAAATTTAATTATTTCAACGCATTTCTTAAATAGTAGTTCAATAGTAGTTTAATAGTAGTTAATAGTAGTAGTAGCTTAGTTCTTTAATAGTAGTTAAATAGCAGTTGTGAATTGTCTAAATTGTTCTAAGTTCACTTGAATTTTTAAAAAATTCACCTTCAATTTTTATGAATTTCATCCAATTCTTTTCATTTTCCTTAAATTCCTCTAAATTTACACATTCTATTCACTCCCATTTATCTGAATTCAATAGAATTTTGTTGAGTTAAAAAATGTTGTTCCATTCTCTTGAAATATTATAAATGAACCCTGAATTCTTTTAAATTAATCTTGAATTCGTATGAATTTCATCGAATTCTCTGGAATTCCCTTAAATTTTTCTTAATTCGCTCTAATTTTACTGTAATCAATGGAATTTTTTGGATGTTTGAATTTTTAAATTAATTTTAATTTTGAATTCTTCTCGATTCATCCTGAATTTGTTAAAATTCACCTGGAATTCTTATAAATTTCATCGAATACTTTTAAATTCAGAAGAGCATTAAGTTACCTTTTTAATGCACATTAGTCACTTTCAGAAAATTTTAGTCACTTTTTGGGTTAGAAACCTTTCATGAAAGGAGATCTGAAAATGATTTTTTTATAACGCAAAAGTATAAATTTACAGAGCCCATGTCTTAATGACTGACCTAGAAAACGCTATGCCAATGCTGAATAAAAATGCGAAATTAAATCAAAACCACTGGAAGAAATCAAACGGATCTGTAGAGACACAAGTCCTCGAATGGGGAAAAGATTTGCCAAAAAATTTCACACCCGACCTTGTACTTTTAACTGATTGCGTTTACTACGAAGAGGTAAATTTCTGTTAGCATATTCAAGTCGTTATCCATTATGGTGGGTCGAAAAAAAATTGGAAATCAAAAACAGCCTAACACTGGAAAGTTTCATTTTGGATCCCGTATAGCCTGTAAAAAATGGAAATAGATCGATTAATATCCTGAGGTTCCGCGGGGCTAAAATGAGTTTAAAAAATTCGTAATTCCCAGATTCTTGCAAAGATCGTCAATATTAATTTTTTTCGTCGGCTACATAATCTTCCTGATTTTCAAAAACCTTGTATGATTTCAATATTTTTAATTTTTCTATGACAAAATCTCATTTTTATAAACATCATAAAACAAAAATAATTTGTAAAAGCTTTGCAAACTATCCTTAAATATTTTTGGGCCTGTACAAACTTTCTCGCGCTCAAAATTTAGCTAAAAAAAATTGAGAAAATATAACAAATTGGAGAAGCAATAAATTCAGGGTCTGGCCATTCTGAGTGCCAAAATATTATCATTTTTTAAGGAAAATTTGAGTGCGATAAAGATTCTACATGCTCAAAAAAAATTTAGGATGGATTGCAAAGCCTTTAAAAATTATTTTAGTTTTGTTGAGGTTTATCAAAATGAGATTTTGTCCTAGAAAAAGTGAAATGTTGCAAGATTTTTGAAAATTGGGCATATTATTTAGATTACGAAAGCAATTAATATTAGCGATTTTTGCAAAGCTCTGAAAATTACGAATTTTTAAATTTGCATTGAATTCAGGGTCTGGCCATTGTAACTGTAAAAATATTATTTTTTTAGGTAAATTTTGAGCGCGATAGTTTCTATATGCTCAAAAAAATGTAGGATATTTTGCAAAGCTTTTAAAAATTATCTGAGATTTTTGAGGTTTATAAAAATGAGCTTTTGCCCTTAAAAAGCTGAAAGTATTGAAATCTTACAAGAATTTCGAAAATTGGGCATATATTGTGCAGATTACCAAAAAAAATCAATATTTGTATTTTTGCAAAACTGTGAGGATTACAAATTGTTTCAACACATTTTTGCCCCGCGTTACCTCAGGATATTGACACATCTATTTTAAATTTTACACAGGTTATAGGGGACCCAAATTAAATTTTTTAGTGCTAGGCTGTTTTTGATTTATATATTTTTTTCTTTTCGACCCACCCTATTATTAATCCCATTTTACGAATTTGTCTTGAATCTCACATTTAATCATATTTTTCAGTCTACAAAACCACTGATGGATACGTTAGAAAACCTTTGTATCCATTCTGGAACTTACGCCCTAATGTCTCAAGAAAAAAGGGACACCCCAGTACAGGTCCAAGTGTGGAGCAGCTTCAGAAAATCTTTGGAAGAAAGATTTAAAGTTAAACCAATTCCATTAAATGAGCAACATCCTGTATATTCTAGTTCAGATATAGATTTATTGAAAATCATAAAATGATGTCTCAGATTAACAAATAAATTACAATAAGTTTGCAATTCGAGTCTTAAGATGGTTATATCTAACTAACACCTTACGAAATTATAACGTAGAATATAATACAGTGATAAATTTAAACATTAACATTAGCGTCGTAGGTCTCTTCTGTTCTTTCAGGAACAGGATCTTCCCTTTGTGTCATTTTTTCGCGCAATAGCTCTTGCAAATGCGAATACTTGGATTGTAAATGTTTTTCTCGTTCCTTTTGACGGTTGACGTCCTCAACTAGTGCGTTGATTCTCCTGGGCAAAGCAGCTTCTTCTTGTGCCTTGAGAAATTTGAAGGTGGATAATTCAAGTCTCAGCTGTTCAATTTGAGTCCATGTATCGTTAAATTGCTTTGACAAGGCTTGTGCGCGACCCTATTTATAAATAAATTAGTTTTATTATTTAGAAAGGAGTCACGGGAATTGCAAACATTAAGCAAAGAGGAATTAATAAGTTACCTGATATCCTCCAGTCAAAATCTTTAATTTCTTTTCCATCTTCGCAGCCCGTTTGGCTTCCCCGGTCATTAGCATTCGATTTTCTTCCAACTTCCTTTCACAGGCTTCGATTCTATCTTTTTTCGAGACGAGTGTCGCTCGTGTATATCGCTTTTGCGGCTCGAGATATAAAATCTGAAAAATACCATTTTTAAACATTATTTAAAGAATATTATGAGTAAAATTTAGAGTATACACTACAGAATAAGATCTTTAGAATCTTCAAAAACAATTCAAGTTAAAAAGGTGTTAATATAAATAATACCTGTGACAAACATTCGTCCCAAACTGTGGAGTAGGCTTCTAAACTGATGTCTCCGTGGTCCATACCTTTGCGAACAACATTCATCTCATTTTCGATCAATTTTTTAGCATTCCCCAATTCCTCTTTTTCAAAGTCGACATAAGGATGAGAATTTAAAAATGCCTGTGCTTGTGCTTGGGCGTTGCTTCTCTTGTTTGTAGGCACCGGATTTTGGAGAGCATCAAACTGCATCATTGTCACCATTTCCTTCTTTATGAGCTCTTCGGCCCTTTGTAGGTCGTTTAATGAAGAATCAATTGGTCGTAAGATATTAGTATTCACCTCGACTGGCCGGGGTAAATCCCTTTGTATGACCTGAGAACGTCGAGAGAGTTCTCTTTTTCCTGAAAATGATTATTATAGCTATTATACTAGGAAGATAAAGTGATTTTTTCGTAAAAGTAAAAAACAAACAGGGGGATAAATTATATTATTATTAATAAATAAAATCTTTGTAAGCGTACGTATGAATAACGACAAACAAATCCTTCAATAAACTGAAACCTTTTTTTACTATTTACTTTTGAATGGACGCTAGATTTCAAGATTTCAAAAGATTTCACAAAGATTTCAAAAGCTTTAACGAAGGCTTGTACGCCAGATTTCAAGATTTCACGAATGTTTGTACAACATATTAATTATGTTTAATTAGATTAAATATTTTTTACTTCTGGAGCTTTTTTTTCATTGCAGCAAACTTGCCTACAGTTTTATTTGCAATTTAGTTTCATTATCAACTCACTCTGTTCAAGAATTTCTTGTTGCTTTCGGGCATCAATGTCAGCTTGATCTTCAATAACATCATTTGCAGAGACCATGCTACTCTCATCGGTTTCTTCTTCCGGGACAACTATTTCATAGTCGTTTCGCGGTGTTGGCAACGTCCTGAGACCTGCCCACAACTGTTCCTTCACCTATAAATCAAAAAATGAATTAATACAATTTTTGAACATGATTTAATTCCATTTCAAAGTTCAACTTTCAAATAAATTAAACGCTTCTATTATTCTCACCTGTTTCTTAAGAGCAGGCGTTTCTGATCCTTCCAAGGCATCTTCGGAATTGATGTTGAGCTTGTCTCGAATTGGAGTCGGTGCAAGAACACCGGTTTGGGTCCGGACAGATCCTGGTGTATTGAAAGAGGCAATTGGCGT
>JAUMHM010000085.1:40343746-40361715 GCA_032362435.1 Melikaiella ostensackeni
ACCCTGCTCTGCCGAACGCTCCCAGAGAGATAGAGTCAATCGTCCAGAACGAGTTGTGCAAAATTTACTGGAATTTCCACTTCAGGCTAAACGTTGCACACTCGAGGCCTGACATCGTACTCCTTGACAAAGAGAAACGAAGGATGTTTGTTATCGAATTCTCGGCTCCAGCCGACGCCAACATCACAGTCAAGGAGAAGGAAAACGGGGAGAGGTATCGAGACCTTATACGGGAGCTGCGAGAAGTGTTCAAAGAATATTCGGCTAAAATGATTGTCCTTGTTATCGATGCTCTCGGAGGTGCGAAACCATCACTGGTTTATAACCTCGAAGCCATACCCGCCTGCCAGAAGAATGCCAAAGCACTTGCGAGGTGGATGCAGAGAGCTCTCATTCTTGGTTCGCTCCGTGTCCTTGGGACTCACGAGGGTTTAGCCGGCCTATATATGATATTATATTATTATATTAATGAATTGGGATAATGTGATGTGCTGTCGGTAATGCAGATTGACGCACATGCGTGAATATTGCTTCGATGTCCGCGGGTTGCAAACGTCAACTTTATTCTCGCTCTATGTTCGTAGAGGTGACATTTTTTCAAAAAATATGTGAGATAAAATATCGTGTGTAACACCGAAGAAATGGGTCTCTTCTAACTCTTGGAAGCGTTCGCTGCCCTCGCTTGAGACGTGCCTGCGCTCAAAGATAGTATCTTTGTTGCGGTTCGCCTTCACGTCGTGCAGCAATCTTTCTGCTTATTAGAAAATACCAACTTACCTTTCTAGACCCACAACATACTATTACGTCAAATTGCATAAAGTAAGCGTTACTTGAATATAGTGTGAATCATAAGGTTAGCTCAGTAAGCGTTTCATTTAGAAGTTGCACACTCTGCCAGCAAATATCTTATGGTTAGAAATCGTGGTGGCAGGCCAATATGGCGGCCGATTTTTTCAGAATTCGGACCTTACTAAACCAAAGATATTTTCCACATAGATGCGATAAGTGGTCGCTGAGTGAGGAAAATCGTCATTAGTACGGTAAGATAAATGTAGACGGCGCTGTCGGCGAAAATCATATCGGTCCCCTCGTGCTTCTCTACACGCTAAAGGCCCCCCCTTAACTAAAATTAACTTCCTAGGAGTTCTGTAGTCCTGACATCTCCAGGAACCGCCATCACACCTGCTCTCAGGTCAACGCCGTTGAGGTTCACCATCGCTTGGTGGCCACCGGTCCCCCCAACCTTGTAAGTGGTTGAATAAACGTACAGTTACACTTACTTTTTCTTTTATCAATGACACTATCTTTACTCAGCTACGTACCACATTCTTTCCCGTGCCTTGCATGTAAAGCAGAAAGTTAGAAGAAAGTCAAAGCGAAATTACGGAAAGTAGAAAAAGCCAAGCGGCGTCAGTCAAGGAAATTGGCGCGTCAAATTAGACGATCAGACGAGCGAGAGTGCTGAGTGGCGTGATCCAAAAATTTTCTCGCCGCCAGAGGATAAGTCCACTACGTGGTCAGGCCACGCGTGCCTCCAAGTAAAAAAACCAAGACGCTCAAGCATTTGAACGTGTCCGTTTTCACTTACGAAAAAGAAAAAAAGAACCTTTGAGCTAGACCGCGCAAAAAATTTAAAGTAAAAGTTTATTAAAAAGATCGATCAATGAATTTGAGATCAGTATGAATTGAAAATAGTCAAAAAATTGCGATTTCATTAGAAAACAAGAGAGAAAATAGGGAATTTAGGCAAATGCCATAAATGAGAATAGAAAACGTTGAAAATGACGAAAGAAGGGAAAATGAAATTGTTGAAAATAACGCAAATCAGAGTGAAAGTAGAAAATAAGTAACGCATAGAAATTGAGAATTTGTAACGGTTGGGAGAGAATTAGATTGGGGGGCCGTACAGCCAAACCATGCGACAGGTACAACACACATAAATACGGTAGGAGTACCAACACAATCGCACACAGGAAGTACGACGAGAAGCCAGCCAAATACACACAGACAGGACCGTACAGCACACATCCCAGCAATGGGCTTACTTTCCCCAACACAGAAAATACACTTGGTAACTAGCAAGTATCCGAAGAGCATAGTTGTAGAATGGAAAATCAGAACTTAGAAGCGGATAAATTAAACAGATAAATTGAAGCCTAGAAGAAGGAACTCGAAAAGGTAGAAAAAGAAAAGGATTAATTAGAATCAAGTCCTTTAGAAATAGAAAAAATTCTTGAAAGAAAAAGAGAACGAAGTGAAAAAGAAAGAGCAGGAAGAGCTAACGTAGGACGTGAAAGATTACGCAAAATAGAAAGACAGAAAAAACAAAACGAGAAAATCGGCAATAGAACGTTTAAAATTGATTCATTTAGAAATCAATACTGAATTGTGGAGTGGTGCGCAAGAATTAGTTAATTACGGAGAAAATAAAAGTGACAAAATGAAAATAAAAGAACTTTCAGATGGGGCTAAACAATAAAATAAAAAAATAGATGGTAGGTGAATTTGTCATTATCTTATAGAATAGAATGTAACAATACGTTATTACAATCTGACATAAGTAAACGTAGTTTGATCATGTTTGACAATATAGTGTTTATGGCTTATAAACGATTTTACAATCGGTATGTGGCTTGTAATTTAACGAGATAAAATGTTTTAGAACTTTGAACCTTAGTCTACTAATGATTTACGATAATTAGTAGTCTATAAACTAGATGATGACAATTGTGAATCCATCTATTTATCGATGAGTGCCTAATGCCTATAAGACATCTTAATATTATGGCAGACAGTATTTATTGTTGTGAATCTCAATGTTTTTTTTTCAATTTCATGTCCTAAATTTAATATGCGTCTGAAATAATAAACTTCTTTCAGTGTTCTTGGGCTCAGTTTGAAGGTGAATTTATGTAGAATCATAACAACTTGACAGATTAATTCCGCAATTTTTCTTCTGCATGATGCAAATGCTGAAGGTTAATTATAGCTCAATGATATTGAGTTTCGTGAAATGGTTCGCAGAGATGCTTTTGTTTTTCTATTCCTATTTTTTTCAGTTGGTTCGTTTTATTATTTAAAGTTTAGAAACACATGAGTGTAAAATGAAATATTATGTTCTATTGATAATATATGAATTTATTTGGGATCAATTTTAAATCTTAGAAATTGTACAATAGAATGAAATCAATAATTGGAAACTAATATTTTTGAAATAAATACATTTGACATTCTACATAGATTCAATTTCTTTTTTCAGTTAGTAAATTCATCGTTTTTTTGTGACTTAAAATACTTGGAATAAAGGAGGAGCCTCTAACCATTTTGACTTCTGATATAAGTTCCAGTAAGAATAATTAAACTGCTAAAATATATTACAATTACATTTTTAGGGTTCCGTAGGAAACCCTTATGCAGTCGATAAAATGGTTATCCGTCCGTTACCACGCCTAGCGCAAAAACTATTGAGTCTACCGATCTCATATTTTACATGAAAGTGCGTTTCGCATGTCTAATGCAAGGAAAAATACTGAGAGCCTTGAGGAAAATGCACATCATAGCTTTGCTATGTAAATACATTAAAATTTAGGCCTTTTGACTCAAAATGGCTCTGTTACCACGCCTAGAGCAAAAAGTACTAGGTCTACCGACCTCATCCTTCACATATAGATGTGTGTTATGTGTATAATGCGAAGAAAAATAATGAGAACTTAATCAAAATACTCAGTGAGACGTTGCTTTGCGAAAACATGAAAATTTAGCCCTTTCGAATCAAAATTGAAATTTTTAATCTTACTTCTTGATCAGCTTTCAACTTGAAACTTACAATATGAAATTATTTCAAACTGGAATCGGTTAATATTAAACATCTTTAAATTGAAAGAATTTAAAGTAGAATAATTTTATATCAAAACATTGAAAATGGTTTGCTTTCATTTTTTAATCTTTCAAAATTGTATCGTTTGAAAATAATTATATTTTTACGATAAAATATGAGTTTTATGTGATGATTTTCCTATAATAACTTCCTATAATATTTTTTCATAAAGGTAATCAAAATTATTTGACACGATAATACAAATATATGGCACATTGATTAGTGGTGATCTAGGCAAGAAAATGGTTTTAAAAGTTAGTAAACCTCAATATATCGCCGAACTCTCATTTCATATTATTAATTGGCAATGCAATGTTTCCTTTGCGCTGTACCAAGCGAAAAATATTGCTTGTTTGTACTATTTCTATAAAAATTTACTTTAAGAATGAACCCTAGAACTGCGAAAATTCTCAATTTTAACAAAAATTAAACTTGAACGAATGAATCTATCATAAAAGAACAGGTATATTTACAATTCTGATACGCAGAGTATATTTTAAGAACGCAGAACATTTTAAACTAACCAACATAGCCTTTTTTGTAAATTAAGGCAAATTCTTTCTAAAGTCAGATGGTGGACTTCTCACGCGATATCCTCTTCGAATTTATCGTCTGCCAAATCCCCGTCTTCGTGTATGTTAAAATCTTTTTCTTCCATTACTTCATCGTAGTTTTCATTTTTATCACTGACATCGGTATCTTCTCGGAAGAACTTGCGATGTTTTGGCTTTGTTATGCACAGCACTTCTCGCATCTCTGTTTTATACTCTGCGAATGATTTAGTACCTTCGAAGAATGGACATTTTTTCGCTGAAGCTAAAAAATGGAAAATTGCTTTCAATAAGTACAGTGTTACATCCTGTAACTAATCCCTTACTAAATTATACATTGATCATTTTGACCTGTACGTGTACAATAGAACATTCACTGAACCATGATCTGTACCTTTCATGAAGACATCTTAAAACAATGTACTATGATTTCCTGCGCTCGACCTGTACGTGTACCATAGAACGTTTACTGAACCGTCATCTGTACCTCTTACGAAGACATCTTAAAACAGTGTATACTCCGATTTCCTGCGCTCGACCTGTACATGTACCATAGAACATTTACTGAACCATGATCTGGACCTCTCCTTAGAAGACATCCTGAAACAATGTAAGACCCAATATAAAAACCCAAATGCGCGGTGAGTCAGTCAGTCCGTCAGTCAGTCAGTAGCTTTATTTTGAGCCGGCCGTCAGTGCAGTCTGATAGTTTTATGATCAGTTATCAGTTCACGATAACGCAATTTAGAATCGACTTGTAATTCTTCGTCATGGTATTCGATTAAGTGCGGTTATACTTAAATTTGTGCATCGAAGCATAATTGTACACTGAACAATTATTTATTAATCAGTCACCCACGGGTATACAATTGGATCGTCAAATTGGAGTATCAATCTCTACCAAGATTGGATATTCTTGATTCCTCTTCAACACAAAATCATTTGGGAACAATCACTTTATTTACATCGTCTATAAGCTCACCAAAGAAGGACTTCATCTTATCTTACAAAACCAATGACGTTAAGAGTCTCTGGCCTGCCGCCACCTTATAAGTAATCAACCGATTATCGTGTGTATTTTCCTTCCATTCAACTAAGAGAAAACTCTTCTCACCCGAGTATTTGGTTTATGTTTGAGGTCGACTTAACCTTTCTCAACTCTGTCGACTCTAACATTTGCCCAGGCAGATTTGATCCTTTAATAAATAATTCAATTCACTACAATTTTGAAACTCATTGGCATCCTCGTCCCTTGGGAGTTTCTATGAAGTTAGAATTTACGTAAAACGAGGAACATTAGGGAATGAGAAAGGGGATGGTTTAAGTTTAAGGGTTCTTGACATAACAACAATAAGAAAAGAAGAATTAGTACTAGTTCACCAAAAACAAAAAAACTTAATCAAGTAAAAATATCAATGTAATTAAGATAGTTTGAGAATCAAGTCTTTTTATGTATTATAAAAAATTAGTGAGTTTAGAATGGTAATTTTTATTTACGGAACTAATAAAATTAAGAAAAGAAAAACGTGTCCTAACTGGGCAAAATTCATACCAGTCTTTGTGATGATAATGATAAATAATAATTTTCTAACAATGCTCATGTGTGTACCTTCAATAATAATTGCCCTTCTTAATATTATATTCATCTTTATGTTACCATTTTTTAAAATATGTTTACTGTGCTGATGATATTATATTGGGCGCAATTATTTTGTTTCTTAAATTCTTTTGTTAAGCCTAGATATTTTTAAAAATAAAAATTTAAGACGGAACCTGCATAGTTGCATTGATTGTAATTGAAAGAATGTAGCTCATGGTGACAAATAGAAAACAGATATTTTGTCGTGGCAGATAAAAAGGTAAGCAGCTCACGGTGCGGTGCAGTGTCTAGACTATTTCTGACATAATAAATATTTTCAATTTAACTTTCATTCCAGTGTATAGCAAGAGTGCTCCCACTTTTGAAATTCAAAATTTTTTGTTTTGAATTTTTAAATTGAAAATTAAGAAAAAAGGGACTAAGGTAGGTTTTAGTCTGAGATTATTAAAATCAGCTTATATTTCCTTGATCCTTTTGAAGTATTTTTCTTTCAGTTGCAATTTCAATTTCGAACAATGATTTAGAAAAAAAGAATTGTTTTTTCTATATTAAACTAGATATTTGAAAATTATTTTATCTAAGAAAAATTTGCTTCAACTTTTTTTCAGAAGGGTACTAATCTAAGGGGTAAGCCTTTAATGTTAATTGCTGTTCTAAATATGACTATTATCAGGAATGATAGTTCATAAAGAAATGAATGCATATTTTTTCTTCATACGATAATCTTAACAATTGAATGTTATTTTCGGTTTTAAAACCGAAAACTTCCAGCGGGACATAATCAAAATTTGAAAAAAACGTGTTTTTTTGTCCAAAGTTGCTATACGGGTGAAAAGAAGCAAAAGAAATTAAATAAATAGATTTTTCATTGTCACTGTCATTGTTCGTTCATAAATACGTATGCTCATAGAAAAATCATACATTTTTTAAGTATGTATTTATGAAAAATCAGTTTCTACAAAACTCGCCAAGTTCGTGCAAATAGATACATCTCACTATTCAAAGCATGTAAATTAAAGAATTTTTTCTATGAACTTTTCTGCTTGAACCATTTCAGCATAGAACAGATATAATGCTTTTTATAAAAAAAAAAAACACACAAAAAACTTGTTAATATGAAAATCATAAAATATTCGCAGAAATAACTTAATGCTTAATTCCGAAAATTGCACACTGTGAAACGTTTATCAATGTCCGCTTATCTTTTAACAATAAATACATAAAAGGCTAAATGATTCACATAACACATTGTTCACAATTGCAGTGTAACTAACAAATTATAATTTCGGCGTGAACATCGCTTTTTTGAATAACGTAACGTAAACCAAAACGTTACGTCTAACAGAATATGACAGAATAGAAACAAAACAAGATAACGAAAGTTCTTCGTTTCATTTTAATTTGAAACGATTCGACTGGGCACGTTTAACTGGGATTTATTAAATGTTAATTCCAAGCGCTTCCAATTGTGAGTTTCACATTTTTTTAAATTTTATTTGGACGCATACTATGTTTCATTTTCAAGGCTTTGAAATGATACTATTTCAACTAAGAATGCTTTAATGTTCAAATGGGTTGGACTTGAAATTGTTCAATTTTGAAACTGTTTGATTCATGATTGACAATTTTTTTTAACACTATGTATATTTATGGACAGAATTAAAGCGTTAAAGATCACGTTATTAGTATAACGGAGTTATAAGAACCCAGTCAACTTACGGCCGTGCGAGCCAGAGCAAAGAGTGGGGTGACGCCCCATGCTATCTCTCGACGTCCACATCCTTCACCATATCCTTTAGTTTCGCGACCCTAATACAAACTAGGCGCCCAACGAGAAACCTACAAATTCCTTCGTTCCGAACTTGCCAGCAAGGCCTAGGCCAAAGCTAGATGTTCCTGAATCCTCCAAGTCGAGAGAAAAGAGTCGGATACGAAAAAAATTACTTTGTCTGCATGTGTGTCCTTTATTTCTTTTAAAATCTTTTTGTATTGATATTTTGAATGCTTTTGTGGTGATAAGAAAACTGTGTGAGATTATATTGAGACGTATATAAAAACTATATATTCATTTTGAAAAAGTGCGGTTAGGTCTATGCCGTTTAAAAACAGTTGGTATACTTGCGAGCTCTGCCACCTTCAACAAAAAATAAAACTTACCTGAAAGAAAATGCCTTATGTATTTTCCATGTAGCTAGATTGCAAAAATGAGGGGCTCAAAAATCAAGAGTAATCCAAGAGTAAAAATGAAGCAATGTTGAAAGTAGACGAGGTTCTTCGTAGGAAATAATATAAAAAGTTTTTAAAAATAGGGAAAGTTCCGAAAAAGAAGTTCAAGAAAAGTTCTAAGATCAAGAATTAGAAAGGAAAGACATAAAAAGATAGAATTAGTAGCAAAAAACTAGAAAGAGATAGGAAGAAAATTTCGAAAGTTTGAAGTAGCGTCGTTTTGCAAAATTTGTCGGTAGAAAATTTTTCGACGCTCCATCCCATCTAAAAACATAGGTAGCATCAGGTGATTACTTTCCCTCCTCCAATGGATGATTCAGGCCACTCGTCCCTTAAAGTAAAAAAAAAACCGAGACGCTCAAGCATTTGAACGTGTGTAATTAAGATATTTTTGAATGAATTTGAGATCAAGTAGAATTTATATATTATAAAAATGGCGAATCCGTCAGAAAACGAAAGAGAAAATAGGGAAGTTAGGCGAATTCCTGAGATTAGAATAAACGAAGAAAACGCGGATTCGGTAATAAACGTTAGCTAAAATGAAAGTATTGAAAATAGCGCGAATCAAAGCGAAAACAGAGGAGAAATTCGACATAGGAATTTTGAATTCGTCACAGTAAGAAATAGGGAGTTAGAACCGGAAGAAGAGTCAAACAAAGCGACAGGTACAATACGTAGACGTTCCATATTGCCACCAACACAAGACACACTCAGAAGGTACGAATGCAAGTACACCTCACACACACCAGCAGGACCGTACTGCACGCATACAAGCAATCGGTTTACTCTCTCCCAATACAGAAAATACGTTAGGTAATTGGTAATTACAGATGAGCATAGTTTTAGACTTGAAAATCAGGAGTTAGGAACGAAAAGAATAAATAAAGAAATTGAAGTTAGAAGAAAAGAGCTTAAAATATTAGAAAGAGACAAATATAGATTAGACGCAAGTTGTTTAGAATGAGAAGAAATTCTTAGAAACGAAAGAAAACAAGTAGAAACAGAGAGAAAGAGTAGAAAAATCTAGAATAGGACGAGAAAAATTAGGTCAGAAAAAAGTTATATAGGAAAAACACAGTGAGAGAATCAATAATAGAACATTCGAGGTTGATCTATTTTTAGAGGATAATGTAGAATTTTAGAGCCGCACCGATGAATTGATTGCCCATAAGAAAAATAAAAATGCTGACGGAGAATTAATGAACTTTCAAAGGAAGTTGCGAAATTAAATGAAAAAATCGATAGAATTTTCAACGTAACCACACAAAATCTTACATTGGGAAATGCGAATGAATGTAATAGAACACATAATAATAAAGATCATCTTGATGAAACGAATTTAGGATTTAACAATCAAAGACACGCGTTAGTAGCCGCAAAGTAAAAAATAACAAGCAGGCGTAACGGTCAAAGAGACGAAATGCTCAAGTTTCCGAGACCAACACAAAGGCAGTCGATAATGAGAAGATCGAATGCGCCACAATTTGATACAGAGACAAGAAACAGAACGAACGATTTAGGTACTTTTCAAATCATGTCAGACTGGCCTTTAAAATTTTTAAACAATACAAAGGACAGTCTCACTTATTTCTTGAATGATCAGATTCAAATGATTAGATTTAAAAGAGGTTATAAAATTAACTATAATGATATTTTTGAGAATTTGGATGCAGTATTACAAAAAGAAGCTTTGAGTTGGTTCCAAGTAAATACAGATCATTGGAAAAATTTAGATCATCTTATAAGTTTAGAAGTTTATAAGAAGTTCTGAAATCAAAATAAAGGTCAGGACATTCACGCTTTCATAACAGAGATAAAACAATTATTTGAAAAATTGATGCCACGTCCAAGTCTAGAATGGCAGTTAAGAAAAATATAGGAGAATTCAAGGATAGAGTACAAAGTTTACACTGCAAGAAACGCTTTTTCAAATTTTACAGAGTTAGGAATTTGAGGACGCGAATGGGAAATTATTATTATATAGAATCAATTCATTTAAATGTTTTCATTCTGATTCAATTATTATATAGAATATAGAATTATATAGAATCAGCAAAATAAAAAATTAGAGGCCAACAATTATGCATTTTACATAAAGATAACAATAAAACGGAACAAAATAGTAAAGAAAAAGGGAATACTGAGAATCAGGGTAAAAGTAATATCGAAAGTAATACGGAAGATAAAAACGATAAACGGGTACATTGACAATAATATTACTAACAAAATAGACAGAATCAATTTAAACTGAGCTATCAAAATCACTAGTACAGGCGACAGTTTGAACCAAGATTTCCACATGGAAATCCTAGATTTTTTTAATCCGAGATTTCAAAATAATAATTATTCACGTTTTCAAAATAATCTGAGGTTCTCAGGAAATCCAAGATTTTCAAACAATAATAACCATAGGAACCAAAATCCAGCCAGCTAGGTATTGAGTGTAATTAATGAGCTGTTAGAAAACACACGAACGAAACAAATTAGAAACAGTCTGCAAATAACAGCTTTATTATGTAACGCGGAAGAAAATAGTCACTCAGGCGAAAATAAAGATAATAAATCAGGAAATCAAAGTCAAAACAAAAACGATGACAAGAAATAAAATATTTGGGATTCAAAGTCAATGAAAGAGGTTTACACGTGGATGAAGAAAAAACAAAACCAATAGTAGATTTTCCAAGGCCAAAGGCAATAAAATAGCCACAGAGACTTATAGGTATGGCGTCATGACATCGATGTTTCACCCTAAAATTTGCAGAGATTTTAGAACCTTCTTTTTAGCAACATGTTAATTTGCATTTTCAATAGGCAATTTTTCGAAATAAGTCAATCAAAGTTTATTCTAGGTTCTTGATATTAAATTTGATAATATGTACATAATTTCACGTTATCGTAAAACTGAGCAAAGTCGCTTACCAATAAATTCGCAGCAAATAATTTTCAGAATGATGTTTGACAGCTCTACTAATTAAAACAATCGATAATCTCTTATTTTTTTCCTAGGAAATTTGATATTAAATTTTGAAATATAAATTTGCGGTTGAACGACCTTACCCTACATAAGCGTCAGAAATATCATTGATAAAGAAATACTTTTTTTTATTTGAAATGTTTCTTTTGGCATCATTTGAGATGCCATTGACACTTATATTATGAAATTATATTATAAATTTCCTTCTCAAGTAGGCAATTTTTCAAAAATCAATCGAATTTTATTATCAGGTTCTTTATATTTTATACAATATGTACATATTTTTCGTGATACATATGTTAGACATGGAGGTGTTTTATTGACGTCATTTTAGTATGGACAATTTTTAAATTAGAATTGAGAAATTAAAATGCTTTTTTGATACTGAAACCTCTTTAAAGTTAAGTAATAAATTTTTCAAATAGTGTGTCTCATACTTTTCAAAAATTGGCTATTTAAGTTTAATTACAAAATTCAAATTGACGAAATATAACAATCAATTTAAATTGTAGAATTCAAAATTGAAAATTCGGCCCTAAGAAATTGTAATCATTCACAGTTAAACAAACCATACAATTTTGAACGTTTTAGTTTAAAGTCATTTACTCGTAATTTTGAATACTTCATTTTAAACTGTTTTTTGGAATTTTGGAAGCTTTTTACAGTTGAATATCGTTAAAATTTGAATTTAAAAAAGTTTAAGTTTGATATTGTCAAATTATGAATGTTTCCATAAATAGAATAAAATTAATTGATTAATTAATTTCAGTAAATAGCAGTGTCAACGTGTACCGAAAAAATCCAGTTATTTTTACAAAAATTCCGGTACAAGTAGTACCTTTTCCAGATTCCGCTATTCATATCGAAAGCATTCGTTTATGTGAACTTAAATTTCAGTACTCGTAGCAACGGCCTTTAAAAATCAGAAAATGTTTATCTTTAAAACGTTTAAATTTGAAATTGTTTTTATTAATTTAAAATTGCCCAAGCATCCAAAACTGCATTAAAATTTTTTTTTTAATTTAGATGTGAACTATTACAAATTTAAAAACTTTATGAACGTTATCAATTTAAAACTATAAAACTTAAATAATTTTCTAATTGGAAAATATACAAAGTGGTATAAATTGAAAATCTCAAAGCATAACAAATTTAAAGGCATTAAAGCTGTGTAATTTCAAATCGACCCGGTTAAAAAGGAAATGATTTTATTTCATTCAGGCGGCATTCAAATCAATTGCATAAGCTTCTTGCTAAAACTAAGAGTTAAAATAATTCGAGGTAAACAAATAAATTCAATGTCATTTACCGGTTTTTCCCGATTTCAAAAAATTTTTTGAATCAGGAAATCATTTTGAAGGTCTTCAAATTGTAATAAAACAGAAAGTTTACAGTCCTCGTGTATAAAATCTAATCAAATTTCATAGTTTTTGAACATTTTCTCTTGAAAATGTTCCAAATCGAAAAATATAATATTAGTGTTTTCATAATCAGAAAAAATCAAATTTAAACCTTTAAAATTGAATCAACTACCTAGAACAATTTCGTTTAAAAGATTTCAGAAACGTGACTACTTAGAATTTAACAATATTTGACTCAAGAAAAGAAAACTAAAGTATTTTCAGACTGAAAGTTTTAAATTTGAATGGTTCAAAATTAAATAATTGAGTAATAGAAAATTTAAAGTATTTTCAACGATCTGATGTCACAAACTCACAATCCTGATTTAAAAATAGTGTCTCTTTTTGGAGCCCTAACACTTATAATACAGCACTCATAATACGTATTCAAATTCGGGGGCTTTTAATTAGTAATAAATTATAGGAAGAAAACTTTGAGTGTTTTAATTCAGCAATTTGAATGCTGCAAACTTGGAAGAGTTCTGCTTTAAATGCTTACATTCTTAGTTTATAAACTACAGTTTTTTGGCTTATAAAGTTTTAATTTTTCAATTTTAGTGATCGGCAAAAAAGAGTTTCAGAAATTTTTGTCAAAGATGATGCAAGATAAAAAAAAATTACAATTTTTCTTACTGACGCATTTTTAAATTCGATAAAAAATAAAGAATTAGATGTAAGATTTTGAAAATGCTAAAAAAATTCTAGAAATCACCCTTCTAACATCTCAAGAAGTCTCATTGGAAATTTTAAGTAGGCATCAAATATAGGTAGAAATTAACCGAATGCATTTTTTTGATTAGACCAAAATTTAAAAAGTTAGATCATTTTCAAAATTATATATTTTTTTAAGAGATCCACAAGTTATGATTACGATTTTTTTCAGATGTCAACAAAATTTATAGATTATCTTAACGACATGAAATTATGTATAAATCATTTGCTCAAATTTGAAAATAATGAGCAAATTCACTCAAAGGTCCAGGCAATCCAGACAGGAACTTTCGTTTGCGGCCCATGTACCGATACCAGCTCTATCTGCCTTCCTGTTAGGGATCTCGGAGTCGAGTCTGATTCCTCGGAGGAATCGATTCCTAGCGCTCAAGAATCGATTTTTTATAATCGATTCCGCCCGGTGGAATCGACGGCAGAATCGATTCTCGAGCGTCGGATTCGACGTCGATTCTCTCTCTTCACGTTTGGATCCCAGTGCGGCCGGTCGCATGTTACGTCAGATTTTTACTTTCATCAGTTTCATCAATGCATTTAAATCTACATGCATCCGCGTCTCTTTGACTCTTTTTTTTGTACTAAAATAATCGCAGCTATCTTTAATTTTTTTTTTTGAGTTTTGGCGCTTAGCATGCCACACCACCAAGTGAAATGTGGTTGCACTTGAAAAGAAAAAACAGTGACAAAGTGCGGTGTTCTCATTGCGACGTTGAGCTTAGTTTTTGTAACAGTACGTCTTCATTAATTTTTAAGGTGGAAGTAAATTTCCACATTAATTTGTAAGGTGGAAATAGATTTACAAATTTATTTATGAAGTGGAAATGAATTTCCACATTTAAGGTCTTTGATAATTCATATTGTCCAAGGGAATTCCGTCATATTCTTCAACATTATATTATGCGAGTTTAAATCATTATAATCAGGACTGCGAAGAACAAATTAATGTGAAAATTTACTCCCACCCTTAAAATTAATATTGAAATTTATATCCACCTTAGAAATAAATGTGGAAATTTATTTCTATCTTAGAAATAAACTTCCAGATATATTTCTAGGGTGAAAATAAATTTCCGCATTAGAAATAAATCTGGAAGTTTATTTCTAAGATAGAAACAAAAATTTACACATTTATTTCTGAGGTGGAATTTTATTTTCACATTCATTTCTAATGTGGAAATTTATTTGCGCCTAATAAATTAATCTGGAAGTTTATTTCTAAGGTGGAAATGAATTTTCACGTTTATTTCTCAGGTGCGTATAAATTCACACAGTAATTTCTAAGGTGGAAGTAAATTTCCACATTAATTTGTAAGGTGGAAATAGATTTATACATTTATTCATGAAGGAATCAGGGTTGCGAAGGATTGTTTTTACAATGTTTTACATTGTTACATGGCGATAAAAAAATGTTTAAAATTCGTATTCAATGGACGATATTCTGCAAATTATAATAACAAACTTGAATTAATATGAAAGTTCTATATTTTCATTCTAATGGCTACAAGGACTAAATATATACTGACTGAAGAATGTATGTGTGGTGAGAGTAAGATTGTTCTATTCGCTAGCTATTGCTTGAACAAAATTAATTCAAAGAAGGATAATTTTATAGCGAAATTATTTTCAGCGCAACTGTAATTTTGAGTTTGTTTCATTGATATTATGTCAAAATAAAAACTAATATTCAAATTTTAAACAACATTACTGTTTATTAATTCTTGACCAAATTATTAATAATGATAGATAATAACAATTAAATTCAAATTAACATTAATTAATTGATTATTAATCTAAATTGAAATTAATGAATTGAAATCAAATTTCAAATAATCACGGGCTTTTTTAAAGGGGAGGGTATCGTTGGAATCGGAGTCTAGAATCGATTCTTATCGTCGATTCTTCGATTCCCGGAATCGACATGTTCTTTTGGAATCGAAGAATCGAGAATCGATTCTCACCGTCGACTCCGGATCCCTACTCCCTGTCTGCAATGAAAACTTGGTTCCCTTAGTGATTTTAGTTTCTTTGTGCAAAATTTCCTCACCAGAGGGCGTTACACGAGTCACGCTCTACAAAAGTATTCTGCTGATGGGGTGATTAATAAAGAATGTAATAAATAATTTATTTATTTGTAAATGAGTTTATATGTGACGTTTATATGTGACTTAGTGAAATTCTTTTACTGAATATTGACCATAATGTCAAGGTGCAAATTCAGTGGACACTCGTGTATTGTGCCGAACTGTAAGTCAGGTTATAGTAATATTAATACACAATCGACAGTTGAAAATGAAAAAATTCACTTTTTTCGGTTCCTTCGGGACTAGAAAACGTTGAGAAATGGCAGATATCAATATAAAGAAAAGAATGTATTGTGAGGAAGGGCCAAGTGGTGTGCCAGAAACATTTCCCTCCTGAGTATATTATTTGGAAGCGTGAAGTCAAGGATGCTGATGGGAACGTTATGGCAACGGTGTGTATACGAATAATAATTCAAATTATTAATATTAAGCTATTACAATATATTAATATTATTAATCATATTATTTATAATATCAATAACTACAATAATATTAGGCTAAAAAAGGATGTACGAAATAAGGACGTGGAAAATAATAACAAATTGTTAATAATTTTGGAACAGGCAAAGCTAAAGTTTGGAAAAAATTATTCTGGATCAGCATTATTTATTTAACCATAGTTATTTTAGATATTCGATAGCTTCCCTACCGGCAAAAAATCACTGAAGATTGTCAGAGAAAAAGTCAGGCCTGTTTCAGGCTATTTTCAGGCTCGATTTGAATGATTTCGTCTCTAGAAAAAGTCTTAGAGATTTGAGTCCTTTTTTACAAATTAATTTTCGGCAACCGAAACTTGAGGATGCCGAAGTACGAAAGGCAGTTAGAATATTCAGGGTCTCGTTTTCGTAAATCCTTCATAAAACTAAACCCTTCTATCACTTTAAAAATTATTATTTATTTATTTACATGCATATATTCATATGTAACAACCTATATATTTATATTTATATACAGTATTCCTCTGTTGGAAAATCTAAAAATGCTATCTATTTTTACGTATCCCGTACAGTTTACGAGATACATACAAAATATGATATATTCTTAATTTTTCAAAGCAAATTTTAGATATATGTAATTGTAAAAATCCACAGATTCTAATTTTTTAACTTTTGAATCTCTAATTTGGAAATTGAAAAAAAAATTATATTTGAAGCTCTCACATCTGGCCGCTTATATTACAAGAATACTTTCTACCTGGTTCATACCTCGGTTCGCACGCCAGATGCTGAGTTGGTCGAAGCATCCTTTGTATAGTTCCTTTGCTATTTAGGAAAATTTCGATTCTACGTATTTATAAAACCAAGTTTATGATCCTTTGGAAAATTTATGAGGGCTACCGGGATCTTTAAAATGATAGGTAGGTACTTATATAGAGAAATCACTGAGGCTTTTCTGGGTCTGAGAATTTTTAGTGAATTTCCAGAGGATATGTATCACGTATCGGTGGAGGGTACGAATTCTTGGCGAGTGCGATTTTTTAAAGCGTTTAAGCGTGTGATTATGTGTATAAGTGGCTGTATATGCAAATTGTATATCAATGAAAATAAAATATGATGAATATTGAATAATAATTTCAAAGGTAATTTTTTTTCGTTGGGGAACCGCTAGACAGCGAAAACCCGTTTGCAAATTTTTGTTTTGTACATACAACTCTGACTTCAGAGAAGCCTTCTCGAAGTTCTTCTAATATTCCAAGATTTGCGACTTGTCGATAATTAACATAAATTTCGCAATTTTCTTCGTGAAACGGAACAAAAATATGACAAAATTGATAGGTCCTATGTGCGAGGACAATGAGATTGTAGTTGTAATATGCGAGCAGGCAGTGCAGGGTGCGAGACTAGCGCTGCCATCGGCACGCTTACTTATCGGGATGCTCTCACTTATCAACAAATTCAGATATTTATAAATTTATCAAGTCTGAAATTACAAAGTTTCACAACTAGATTCATGAGAATTTATTTCCAAAACTACCAAATTTATCAAATTTGGAATTCTGAAATATGAAAACTGGATTCTTTGCCACATTATGTATAAATTCTAAATTCTAAATTTATCAAGTCGCCATACTGTAAATTTCAAGATTTCCAAATGTACCAAACTTGAAATTCTATAATTTGAAAACTAGGTTCTCCGCAAAATCATTCACACACTCTATATTTATCTAGTCGCAAAGAAATAAATTTTTAAATTGCCAAATGAACCAAACTTGAGAATCTGAAATTTGAAAACTGGGTTCTTTGCGAAATTATTTTAAAATTATAAATTTAGCAAGTCGGCAAAATATAAATTTCAAAATTACCTAATTTACCAAACAGAAATTCTGAAATTTCAAAACTGGATTCTCTGCAAATTTGTTCATAAATTTTGTTTATCTAGTCGGAAAAAATACCAAAATTGACAACTGCACCAACTTTAAAATTCTAAAATTTCAAAACTGGATTCTTTGACAAATTTTGTGTGAATTCAAAATAAATCACGTCGCAAAGAAATAAATTTTTAAATTGCCAAATGAACCAAACTTGAGAATC
>JAUMHM010000085.1:40361725-40373384 GCA_032362435.1 Melikaiella ostensackeni
CAAAATAAATCACGTCGCCAAACTATAATTTCAAAATTACCAAATTGACGAAATTCTGAAATTTGAAGACTAGTTTCTCCGCGAATGTATTCATACATTCTATATTTAGCTAATCGTAAAAAAATTCAAAATTGCCAAGTGTAAAAAATTTGAAATTCTATTATTTGAAAACTGGTTCTTTGCAAATTTTTGTGTAGTTACCAAATGTATTAAATTTGAATTATAAAATTTAAAAACTAACTTTTTTGCCAAATTATTTATAAATTTAGCGAGTCGCCAAAATATAAATTTCAAAATTACCTAAATTACGAATAGAAATTCTGAACTTTTCAGGCTGGATTCTCTGCAAATTTATTTATAAATTCTATGTTTATCTCATCGCAAAAAAATCCCGAAATTGGGTGCTTTGCAAATTCATTTGAAATTACTAAATTTACCAAATCTCAAATTCTTCAATTTGAAAACTGTGTTCTCTGCCACATTATTTATAAATCATAAGTTAATCAAGTAGCCAAACTATAAATTTAAAAATTACCAAATTTACGAAATTGAAGTTCTAAAATTTCAAAACTGGATTCCTTGACAAATTTTGCATAAATTTTGAATAAATTAGGTCGCCAAACTATACATTCCAAAATAACCAAATTTACGAAATCTCAAATTCTGAAATTTAAAAACTAGTTTCTCTGCAAATTTATTCATACATTCTATATTTATTTGATCGCAAAAAAAATTTAATTGCCAAATCTAAAAAAATTTTAATTCTAAAATTTGAAAACTGGCTCATTGCAAAATTATTTTGAATGTACTAAATGTACCAAATTTTAAATTCTAAAATTTACAAACTGGCTTTTTTGCCAATTATCTATAAATTATAAATTAAGCAAGTCGCCAAAATATAAATTTCTTTGGATTCATCAAACGTCACTCCAGAGAACTTAGACAAATATCTATTCTGCGCTTGCTATACCTCACATTGGTTAGACCTATTTTAATGTTCTGTTCTCCGGTATGCCCAAGTATTCATGATATTTGATATTCATCACGTATTACAAATCAAACGGTTAGAAAGAGTTCAACAAAAATTTTTCGTATGGGCTGATAATAAACTAGGTCTTCCCAATCCACGTGTAACTTGATTACTCGGATATTGCAGCTGCTTTAAATATCAGTTCGTTAGAGTCAAATCAGGAAGCGCAAGATCTCTTATTCTTACATAAAATAGTAAGCGGAAGTCTAGCATGTAAGGAATTACTCGGGAGTATTAATTCACATGCTCCTGAAAGATCGCTACGTGATACATCTTTTTATATCGCAACTTCGAGGACAAGTTATGGCTTTTACTCGTCTATAAACCGAATATGTAGTACGGCGAATGACTGTCACGATAGATGCCATAGCGTATATGGGTCATCGTATTCCGACTTTTATTCAAGCATTAGATCACATGTTCTAAATGATTATATATAACTAGATTCGTTCAGTGTTAGGATATACACATACAATAAGTTAATGTAATTACTCTCCGTAATTGGGCTATTCTCCGTTATTTGATTAAATGAATAAATTTCAAAATTACCAAATAAAAAATTCTAAAATTTCAAAACTGTGTTTCTCTTCAAATTTATTCATAGATAATTCTACGAGTATGTTTATCTAGTCGCGAAAAATTTCCAAAATTGGGTTCTTCGCAAATTTATTTTGAAATTACTAAATTTACCATATTCGAAATTCTAAAAAATTTAAAACGGGGTTCTCTGGCAAATTGTTTATAAACTATAAGTTTAACAAGGTGCCAAACAATGAATTTTTGAATTACCAAACTTAACAGATATAATATACGCTGTATGTATGTTTGTATGTATGTATGTATGTATGTATGTATGTATGTATATACGTTGTTGCATAGATGTCGACCAGTGTAGAATATAATGTAGAAGGTGGAAATAAGTGTTGTTTCGATCATCTGGTCCTTTGTAAATAAAGAGCTTTTTACAAAAGACCAGATGATCGAAACAACACTTATTTCCACCTCCTACATTAACAGATATAAATTCTAAAATTTAAAAATTAGGTTCTCTGCAAATTTATTTGTAAACTCTATGTTTTTCTAGTAAAAAAAATTTCGAAATTGGGTTCTTACAAAATTTATTACGAAATTACTAAATTTACAAAATTCGAAACGCTAAAATTCGAATATTAGGTTCTTTGCAAATTTATTCATACATTCTATGTTTATATAGTCGTAAAAAAATTAATTTAATAATTGCCAAAGGTACCAAATTTGAAATTCTAATATTTTCAAACTGGGTTCTTTGCAAATTTATTTTGAAATTACTGATTTTACCAAATTCGAAATTCCAAAATTTTAAAACTGGGTTCTGGCAAATTTAATAATAAATTCTATGCTTATCCAGACGCAAAAAAAATTAATTTTCCAAATGCATCAAATTTCCTAGCAAATTTATTTTGAAATTACTAATTTATCAAATTACTCTAAAATTTGAAAACAAGGTTATCTGCCAAATTATTCATAAATTATAAATTATAATTTTATTAAGTCGCCAAACTATAAATTTGAAAATTACCAAATTGACAAAATTGAATTTCTGAAATTTCAGCCTGGGTTTTCTGCAAATTTTATTTAGGAATTCTATGTTTATCTAGTCGCAGAACAAAATTTCAATATTACCAAATGTACCAAATTTCAAATTATAAAATTTCAAAACCATCATTTGTACCAAATTTATAATTCTAAAATTTCAAAACTGGAATTTCTGCAAAATTACTTATAAATTCTGTGTTTACCCAGTCGCAAAAAAATTCCATTTTGAAATGTTAGTTTTTCAATTTGGTGAATTTGATACTTTTAAAGTTGATAGTTAGCGACTTGAAAAATTGATACGGTTAGTACGTTAAGCAATTTCAAAATCTCTTTTTTTGTCGAATAGACAAACTTCAAATATATAAAAAAATTTGAAGACAAACCAATGTTAAAATTTTAGAATTTCAAACTTGGTATATTTGGTAATTTTAAAATAAATTTGCCAAGAACCCAATTTCAGAATTTTCTCGCGACTAGGTAAACATAGAATTTATGAATAAATTCGCAGAGAACTCAATTTTGAAATTTTAGAACCTCTATCTGGTAAGTTTGGTAATTTGGAATTTTTTGTTTTGGCGACTTGCTAAATCGGTCGGATTAACCAACACCCTTAGAGTAAATTACTGGAATCTCGACCGGCCTATTTAAATATCGGTTGATTTGATTCTTCTAAATTATAATTTTTATTTAATTGATAACAGTTATCTCTTCTTTTTCGATAAATTATAATACTAGGTGACACTCTTGTCATAGCGAAACCCCTTTCGGGGTGCAGGAAACTTTGCGAAGTGCCTTTTTAAAACCTTAATCTCTAGTTATGGATGTCTAATGGAGAATTGAGTGACCCTACAGATTTCAACACTTTTTTGTATACCGCTCCATCAGCCTTAGTGACAAAATTGTTCGCCTGAAATAAATCTACAAATTTTTTATGGACCATCTTTTGATAAGACTCATAGTTTTCGTGCTAATCGTGAAAAATGACATTTGAAATAACAAACCTAAATTTATGGGAAAATGACACAAAATGCAATAAAATGTTGATTATTTTTAATGTTAAAACTTTCAAAATTATGTAGTTTTTCAAAATAAATCATTCTAAATTTTATAATTTCAAATAAGTAGTCTAAAAAATGTAAGTAAATGCAAATTCGAAACTTTCAAAATTATACAATTGGCGTTTTGGACATATTTTAATCGAGTGCAAAGCGCAAGACACTTGATAAGAATGTGTTCGTTGAAGCCGAAGGAGACTTAACAAAAGGGAATTCACAATCACCAAATTACAGTTGACAATCATTTGACCATTAGTTTCAAATGTCTGGTGAAACTACAAAGACCGTGGCTATAAAATGTTTTGTTAATAAATAATGCAAGAAAAATGTAACTTTTCAATGTATTATTTATTCTATTCGTGTAAACAAGTAAAGTACACCAGAAATCAATAGTAATCGATGCGAGGAGTAAATATTCTCTCTCCGTGAAAAGTAATTTTCAAATAGTTCACAATATTGTCTGAAATGAAAATCAATAGATAAAATAATAGAAAAAACAAAAAATATAAAACATCTGGGTTACATTCGTATGTTCATGCAGAAAAAATTATTGTTTTTTGTAGTAAAACCGGCTGCGACTGACTTTATCATAGTATCTAACGGAAGAGGTTTATTTTAATGTGAGATGATAATTAAAGCCACGTGTCAAAAAGGAGGGTAACCACCAATCTTGATTTCGAGAAAAATAGAAAAGTGAATTGACATGAATTTGAATTAACAATCACATATATTTTTTCAATTATGGCTATTTTTTGTCATTATTATACCACTAAGCCAAATCCCTTTTAGGTTAAGCGTAACTCTTTCGGTTCTAGCCTCGTTATTCTATCGAGGATCAAGGACTTTATATGGTATGGGTAAGTAAGGGATGTGTGGGAGAAGGGATAGGTTTAGATCAATCTAGAAGTCGCGTGTTGTTCATTCAAACGACACACTCGTCCACAATACCGCTCTGACACTGGTCGCTGATCAACCTCTCTAGCAATCACCCCAGGTGAAGAGCTTCGCAAAGCCATTCTTTCTTCGGCCTAACTCTGGGTGTGCTACCTCTCACTCTACCTAAATATGCTTGATTAGTTAAACGTTCTTCACTCATTCGCACAACAAGACCAAACCATCTCAGCAAATTTCTTTCACTCTTGTCAAAAAATTTTTCTTCTACAACACATTCTTTGAGAACCCACTCATTACTGACTTTGTCCATTAGCGTTTTACCGCACATATTCTGCAAGAACTGCATGCTAACCGCGTTCACTTTGCTCCTATCATTCTTTTGATACGTCCAGGTCTCGCTACCATGCAACACTGTGGGTGCAAGCACAGAGTTATGTATTGCAATTTTAGCTTTACTTGTTTCATTTTTACTTCTAGTAATAGCTTGTACACTGCCGATAATCTTTGTACCCTCGTTTATACGTCTGGATATCTTTGCATCAATCTTTCCGTCAGCAGTAAATGAACTTCCAAAATACACGAACTTATCAACTTGCTCTATCCTCTCTTCGTTTAAGGCGATGTTGCATACTTTTTTCTCACCTCTTCGTCCAAAAACAATAACCTCAGTGCTAGAATTTCTTTTCCTTATCTTCCTAACCCATGTCCGAAATAGTTTCTTATTTCCTTCAAAGTCGTTTGGTATTTTTTTATCTTCTTCCGCTCTGATTGTATCCTTGCTATCTTTGAGTAGTATCTTGGATCCTCTATTTTTATCCCTATAATCATTTTCTTATCTAGTGCTCTCCTCATCGCTATGACCTTAACTATTTAACATTCTCAAGTACGCTTGCTTTTTCGCGTTGACAGCCACACGGATTTTATCATTCCGCGAAGCATCTCCAGCCTTTTTCCTACAGCCGCAGTACCGCACACTTTAGGTGCACTCTTGAAGATGCTACCCTGTATCCATGTCCATTTTAATTTTTTTTTTTATAATCCACGTTTGTATTGTTCAATTCAGTCTTCCAGTCTTCTTCATGATGTTCTAAATATTTATTCAGCTTTTCACGATATAACAATTGTTCTTCTGGTTTCTGCAAATTCTCTATTCCAACTCGCGTCTGCTTCGGCTTATTATTAGTTCTTCTTCTCCTCCACCCTTGACCTAGACTCATTTTTTAAACTGAGAGGTAGTGATCCGTTTCGCACTCAGAACCTCTCATAACCCTTGTATTTCTTACAAGCCCTCTCAGTCTCTCATCCGCTTCAACAAAGTCAATTATACTGTGGCTTTCGCCTCTGCACCAAATATACATGTAAATCATTTTATATCTGAACTAAGTATTTGTAATAAACAAGCATTTTTGTAAGCATGAGCTAATTAATTTCTCCCCGTTACCGTTCGTTTTTGGGTCTCCGAAATGACCAAGTACCTTGTCGGTACCTTCGCGTTGCATACCAACTCAGCTATTCAAATCTCCGAGTAGAATGATTCTTTCCCCAGGATCTCAAGTACCTATCGTATCACTTAACGAGTCCCAGAAGACATCTTTTACATCACTAATATCACCATAAAGTGGAGCGTAACGTGCTATAACACTGAAAACAATAGGTAGAAGGCTCAAATACTTGGGTTTGTAAAATATGCCGCTGCAACTTTATTGGTTGGCACAACCATTTTGCTTGTTGGTCTTTCTGTTCGCATTGTAATTTCAACAACCCGAATAGTAACAACAAGAAGCAAAATGGTTGTGCCAACTAATAGAGGAGCAGCAGCACATTTTACAAACCTAAGTGGTTGGGCCTACTACCTATTTTTTTCAGTGAATAAATAGCCTTCTGATTCCCACTTTCATTCTAACCCATAATAATCTAGGAGATACACATTATTTACTCCTAACCAAAGCTCGAGTCCATTTTCTATCCTTCTTATCTAACATCCCTTCTTAATTATTTCCGATACACATAAAATATCAAGTTTTTTTAAGCGCATTGTATCGCGCAATGTCCTTTCCTTAAGATCATTTACACCTTTAGCATTCCAAACACCCAGTCTCCATTCATCGTCTGACACTTTTCCGAGGGCATGCTTTTCGGCAACAAGAGTGATAATCCTATCTGAGGCCACATTTTTATTTGTATTGTTGATTGTTTAAAGTATACACCCAACTACCAACTTGATGCGAGAAATATTTTCCATAAGTGTAAAATCATGTACAAACTAAGCAGCTTGATTGTTATAAGGTGGTGTGTCTATTCCTAACTTCAGTCCCACCAAACTTCGGTCATTCAAAGGAAAGTATGAAAAAAGCCAGAACCAAAGGAGTCATGATCGGTTTGTATTGTATACTGAGGAGGGCACCAGCCTCCTGCAGATTGGTCTTTAAGATGGGGAAGACAATTCATGACTTTAAAAATGTGATTTAAATAAGTATTTTTTAGTAAAGCGGGGCGAAGTGACCCGGGACACAGTTTCCGTGAGGGATTTGACTTAATGGTATAATAATAATAAAAATAAAAATAATAATGAAAATAATAATAATAATGAAGATAATAAAAATAATAAAAGATAGCTCTCCAACTAATACTAATTCTAATCTTAATCCCAACTGAGCAAGTTGTTGGTATGTTAAATTAATTTTTATAATTATTTGTTATTTTTATTATCAACTCGTATTATTGTTTATAGTTTCTTTAATAATAAACGAATATTATTGAGGCAGATGAGAATTGCCGTAATTAATTAAAATGTAAAAATTGAAGTACAGTAGAAAACATCAAAATAAGAAAGTCATTAAAAATATATAACTGATTTTAAAATAAAATTTGCATACCATATTGTCCTTTGCTGAGGCTAAGAAAAGCCGCAAATATGACGAGCAAAATGTAGAAAGACTTCATGTTTCAGGTCCAACTCTTCAAGTGGCAACTTTTCTCTAAAATAACACCGCAACTTCTTTTATAATCTTCTCAAAGATAATTTAAAATAATTGACAATGTGGATAATTATATACAAAGTGGAGGTAATTTTTGTCTTTCTATGAGTAAAAGACAATTAAATTCATAGTAAAGGTATATTCGATCATTAGAACCACAATTGAACGTAATTAGAATTATATAGACATTACGTAACCAAGAAAAACATTTTTCATCAAAAATATACAGGGTATCTTTGGTCAGCGAGATAACTACTATTGAATTAAGATGCACACGTTTTTTTGATTTCTGTAGAAGTCTTCTGAATTCTTTTAAAGTTTTGTGAATTCTCTTGAAATCTTTAAAATACATGTTGAATTTTTTCAATTTCCTTCCAGTATTTTAAATTTTGTAGGATGCAAACGAATTCCTAGAATTCACTTGTACTCCTTTGAATTCTTTTGAAGATTTTTTCTCGTCATTCTCTTGAAATCTGTACAATACACCGTGAATCATTTTGAATTTCTCAAAATCTTTTGTATTCCCTGAATTTTTTTGAACTCTCTGAATTCTTTAAAAATCTCCGAGAGCTTTTTAATTCTTTGAATTCTCTCAATTCTTTTGATTTCTCTGCATACATTTAAATACCTTTACTTTTTCTGAATTCTCTGTATTGTCTGAGTTGTATTGAATTCTCTGAATTCTCTTTAATTCTCTGAGTACATTTGAATGATTTTGAAATCTCTTAATTCTCTGTATTCTCCGAATCCTTTCGAGTTCTCTAAATTGTTTTCAGTTCTCTGAATTCTTTTGAATTCTGTGAATTCTTCTGATTCCTCTGAAACGATTAATTTATGTTCAATTCCTTGAATTTTTTTTATTTCGTTTTTGAATTTCCTTATATGAAATTGTCATTCTTTTGTTAATAGTCATTCAATCGTTATCCACTGGTACACACATGTACGAAAAATGGATTAGTGTTTATAATTTACAAAACGTGCGATTATTGTCAGAAATAAAAAGCTCTCAAGTGCTTTTGAAAACAGGCTAAGTGTTTAAAATTGAGGAAACTCGTGATTATTTTTAAAAACAAAGAACTGAACTCGACCATGAAATTAAAACGACGGTTTCAACCATTTTTTGCATAGTTTTTCGGTTGCGGAAGGCAACGCATGGGCTCTAGTTTTAATGAAAAGCTCTCAAGTGTTTTTAAAAACAGGTCAAGTTTTAGAAATTTATGAAACTTGTGACTATTTTCTGAAATGAAGAACCAAAACTTGATCACAATATTAAAAATATGGTTTCAAAAGATTTTCAGTAGTTTTTCAGGAAATAATGCCGGAGCGACGTTGTGAGATTGATCTAAACCTTTTCCTTATCCTCCTAAACATCCCGTACCCAAATTTACCATACAAATTCCTTCATCCCCAGTAGTGAAACGAGACTAGAACCAAACGAGTTACGCTTACCCTGAAAGGGATTTGGCTTAATGGTATAATAATAATAAAAAACAAAAGGAGAAAAATAAGCACTCTTAAATCAATTTAATGCATATTTTAAAACTATAGGAAGATATAAATACAATTTTTATGAAATGTAAATGATTGTCATTGGTTACGAATTTTGCGTGCCCAATGTGAAACAGATAAAAGTAATACAATTTTAGAGTTCACTGGTCGGCCCTCGTTGATCCGTAGAAAATACAAAAGTATAATACGAATTTTATGTCGTGAATTTAACGAATTATGCGTGTCCAATGCGAAACAGATAAAAGTAATACAATTTTAGAGTTCACTGGTTGGCTCTCGTTGATCCGTAGAAAATATAAAAGTATAATACGAATTTTAGATCACGTTCTTCGAAAAGAACTTCTTTTTATCTACCGGGTTTGGAATGATCTGAAAGAATAAAAGAAAGAAATAACATTTTATTGCCATATTCGATGTTCTTGTAATTTGTATTGAGAACTCATAAGCAGGAAAATAATAATGTGAAAATACGCACAGTATCTTGGCCAGGTTTCCACCCTGCAGGACAAACTTCTCCATGCTCGTCTGTATACTGGAATGCTTGAACTAATCTCAATGTTTCGTCAACAGATCTTCCAACTGGAAGATCATTCATCGTAATTTGTCGTAAGACACCCTTGCCATCAATAATAAACAGGGCACTAAAATTAAAAAAATATGAGCTCTTAGATCCCACAAAATAATTCAGCAGGATTTATGCTGACAATATAAAATAAATATTATTTTAATTACCGAAGCGTGTGTCCTAAATCCTCTAGATAAACTCCATAATCTTTGGCTATTTTGTGCGTGAGATCCGAAAGCAAAGGGATTTTAATTTTGTCTAATCCACCTTCTTTTCGTGGTGTGTTAATCCAAGCGAGATGAGTAAAATGAGAATCCACAGAAGCTGCTACGACTTCTGTATTCAGTCTTCGAAATTCTTCCACTCGATCAGAGAAAGCCAATATTTCAGTAGGACACACGAAAGTACTATAGGTAAAATAGAAAGAAATAATGGTTTAATTATCGATACTTGTAAGAAAAGTATTACATAGTATGAACTATAGTAAAATTCAACTTACAAATCGAGTGGATAGAAGAAAAATACCAAGTACTTTCCATGGAAATCAGTTAACTTAATATCGTGAAATTCTCCATCGACGACTGCAGTCCCTTCCCATAAAGGTGCCTGTTTTCCAACTGTAATTGAATAGGCAATCGATTTATAAATCAGGTTTACGATTATTAAAAACATTGTTATTTCATAATATTTCATGATGTTACATATTTTATTATTTAGACGGTTTTTAAAACCTGATGAGGGAAAATTCGTACTATTCGGATATGTTTGTATGAATTACACAAGCTATGTGCGAATAGAGTGCCTTTGTAAATATACTCTTATTGGAATATCGCCAGTGAGTATGACCAAGGTATGACTGTTCTTGAATTAGCAGACCTTGTATTAACTACACTATTTTAGTTTATAAATATACATAATACTTAACAAAAGCTTATAAATGAATATACTGGCTAATGAACTGGCTTTCCAAGATAAAATACTAGTGATAAAATAAACTCTAAAATTTGAATTCAGGTCAAAACTACACGGGAATGAAATTGAAATTTTCTGAAAAGAAAACAATACGTTGCAATACGTGGCAGTGGTGGCAATAAAAATGCAGCAATCATCAAACGAGGAAAAACACTTAAAAACTTTTATCAGCAGCCTTTCATTTGTTCAGCAGTCACAAACAGTGGTAATAAACATATATAAGTTATCAGGTTGCAAAAATGCGATTATTCCACAGTTTTCCCGTTTTTTATATTTTGGAAATAATACGTTCTCTTTACTTCTATGTTTTAGTTCAAATATGAAGAGTTTTATCCGATATAGCATCAGTAAACACACAATTATTCTTATTGCTATAGATAAATAATGAATTCCCAATTGATTGAATTAAATAAATGTAATAAAATTATTGAGGTTTTTGATAAAGGATTAAAAGCAATTACCAAAATAATTGAATAAAATTGTTAATATAATAAATAAGGAGGGTCAATAAATTATTATTTATGAACAAACAAAAGCTATAGTCAATATGAAAAAGTAACGACAATAAGTTAGCTTGAGTGATATGGGATAAAATAAGGCTACAAAAAATGTATTGTAATATTTAGAAATGAAGTAGGCACTCACTAACTGCTTTCGTTGTTTGTAATTGATGTCCAGCATGTTTTTGGCTGGAGGGATATACAGTACCTCCTGCGAAGGAATAACAAGTTTCGTCTTCTCCAAAATGAGAAAGACAAGTAACTTCTCTTAATCCAGATAATAAGTAAAATAAACTTAAAATATAACCGACATAGCACCACATATCGATTGTTATAACTATTGTTTACTTTTGACACTTCTGGACTACTGGCCTACTCCTGCTAATCGACGATCCACGTTTGCATTTGCATTTACATTTACACCACCGCAGAGTGCAGACTGGTTCTTTGATTTTTTAGGTTAGTCGGAAAGCCGGTATAGTTTTCTACCTTACCGATACATTATAGGGCATGTGACACAGTCAAATTCCTATATTACCGACCTCTTTTTTTCTTTGTACCAAATTTTTTTTTGATCCACA
>JAUMHM010000085.1:40373484-40393727 GCA_032362435.1 Melikaiella ostensackeni
AAGGGGATTTTGGGTCGTAAAATGAGTGTGAGGGGATGGAAAAGGGGATTTTGGGTTGTAAAATAAGTGTGAGAGGATGGAAATGGAAATTTGGGTTGTAAATGAAGTCTGAGGGGATGGGAAAGGAGATTTTGAGTTGTAAATGAAGTCTCAGGGCATGGAAGAGGATATTTTGGATTTGAAAGGAGTCTGAGGGGATGGGAAAGGGGATTTTGAGTTGTAAAAGGAGGCTGGGGCATAGAAAAGGGAATTTAGGGTTGTAAATGAAGCCTGAGGGGATGGAAGAGGAGATTTTGGATTTGAAACGAGTCTGAGGGGATGAACAAGGGGATTTTGGTTTGTAAAAGGGGTCTGACGGGGTGGAAAAAGTGGTTTTGCATTGTAAGAGGGGTCTGAGGAAATGAAAAAGGGGATTTTTTGTTGTAAATGAAGTCTGAGAAGAAGTCTGAGAAGTCTGAAGTCTGAGAAGATGGAAGAGGAGATTTTGGTTTCAAAAGGAGTCTGAGAGGATGGAAAAGGGGATTTTGGGTTGTAAAATGGGTCTGATGGAATGGAAAATGAGTTTTTTGGTTGTAAAAGGGGTCTGAGGGAATGGAAAAGGGGATTTTGGGTTGTAAATAAAGTCTGAGGGGATGGAAGAGGAGACTTTAGATGTAAATAGAGTCTGAATTTTTTATCCCTCAAACGTTAAACAAATTGACAAATCTGTATGTATTATAATTTTATGTAGTCATACAGACCAGTAGAATACATCAATCAATTTGTCTTTTCATAACGAACAAATTTAGTAATTACAATATTCATTTATTCCGAAAATTAAGAAAGTTTTTCTCTTACAATGTTAAAAAAATTTACAAATCTGTACATATCATAACTTTATTTCATCATAGAGTGCTTCTAGATATATTAATCGATTCATGTTGTCAAATTGAACAAATTCACGAAACGTCGGCAAGATTCGTAGTTTTGCACACGATTGAAACCCGAAACACCTCCTTTCATCATAATAAATCATCGTGAAAGCATTAAATCTATTCTTAAGACTTTTCCTGTTTGCTTTTATGGTACTTAACCGCTTTCAAGTTATAGCAATATAAACAATTAAATTTGCGCTAAAATTAACATATTTGCAGGTAGATACATCTCATACATTATCACACGGAGATATTTTGAAAAAAATATATATTGCTTTCCAGGATATACACTCGTCACAGGAAAAAGAAATTTTTTAGTCGAAATAAAACTTTTGTCTGTATAAAAAAAAACAACGAAGGTATAAACAAAAGTTTTAGTTCGATCGAGGAATTTCTTTTTCCTGCGTGAAGTACGTGCCTTGCATCTTTTTTCGAAATTTCTCGGTCCAACAGATGCTGAGATATCTACCTACAAATGTATCAATTATAGAGAAAATTCAATTGTTTCTAGCGTTATAACTCAAAAATGGTTAATTGCAACAAAATTTGTGAACAGAAAAAAGTCGTCGTGTCTTGTTTCGAACCTTCTGAATAATTTTTTTCTTCACTAATAATGTATTTGTTATTAAAACAATTAACGACCAACTTTTCGATGATGTACCCTGAATATTCAAAATCATGGAGTTTTTCTCGACATTTTAAGCTAAAGTTACCCTCTAGACTTCTCAGGATATAAAGAAGTATTAGATTATGATGATTATAATTTTCGAAATTCTTGAAAATATACACCTAAAAATAATAATTGGGCTCGAATATTTTCAGGACGTCCCTTGTTTGTGTCAATGTACTGCACTAATGAAAAAAAAGAAAATTTTAAATATTAAAAAAAAAGCTATTGTCAAAAGTGCCCTGTTCTGGAGAACCATCCATATAATGAATGTTCAAGCACCTAACGTATACGAAATTTTAGATGTGTTTCTGATCAAAATTCCTGTCACAACGTTTCGAACTTCATCAAATCTTGAAAATACTGAGGACTTTATTTTATTTCGGTGGGGTACAGTCGCTGCAGAATTCAAACAACGCAAGATGTTCTGCGATTCTATCGACTTTATTGCATAAGAAGCTTACTTTCAAAAGTAAACATATTTACTTCTCTATAACGTCTCCTTTTTGTCTCAATCAAAAGGAAACATGTCATCACTCAGGTACGAAGTACGTAAGTTTCTCTGTAAACAAATGCTTTGGTATGCGGAAATGGTAACCTACTATATAAAAAGTTCGTAAGCATCACTCTTCGGCATGCTCGTCAGCAACTTTGCTTAACAGAAATATTATATCTGTGATTCACTGTTGTTGTATTCACTTGTACTCGCGACTCTAAGAACTTATGTTGCAAGAGATTTACTTGGGCAGATATTGCTCACAACCAGATGAGGTTGTACAAAAAGATTAGTAAGGTAAAAAAAAATCTTGTCATCATGAGCTGCATGTCTGCGTATGATCCTCAACGAAGACGAAGGAGGGGATCGAAAATCTATCAAAAGTGAAGATAAGAGAAATGCAGTGGAGGCTTTTTTTGAAAAAGTGCCTTTGCGCTGAGTCCCATCATGGGAGAGAGAAGAGCAAACGTGTGTATGTTTTTGCTGAGCTGTCCATTCGAAAGCTACACAAGCTGTATGTAGATTCTACCCCACCTCATTTGAAGGTCAATTTTCCGTTTTTTCATAAGATTTTTATAAACGAGTTTAACATTGGCTTCTCGTCTCCCAGCACAGATGCTTGTGGGACGTGCACTCGTTTGAAAAGTGAAATAAAACACGCTGATGGCACGAAGAAGCAAGACTTGATGATGCAGCATAGAGTTCACAAGGTTAGAACCAACACATTCTATAAATTGATGAAGGAGGCTCAGTCCCAACCATCTGGCAAAGCTTTTGTTCTGAATTTGCAACAGGTACATCCACTTTCCAAGACGCCGATCGGTGATGCATTTTGCCGACAGCAAAGTGCATTTCACGCATTCTGCTGTGTCTCCGTAAACTCGAGGAACCCGACGTTCTATGTTTGGACCGAAATTTAGAGTGGGAGAGGATCAGTAGAAATGAGCTCTGCTTTACTGGACTATCTGCACAATCTTGATGTCTCTGACCTTGAGACTTTATATTTTTTGTGATGGTTTTGCAGGGCAAAACCGCAATGCTCATATTATACATCTTTTGTCATTCTGGCTGAAAAGCGAATCACCTGCCAATGTGAAAACTAAATGTTGACTTTCCCTGTAAGGGGTCATAGTTTCCTGCCTTCAGACCGAGCATTCGGTGAGTGGAAAAAATCTTAGAGAAAAAAACTGGAATTAAAACCCCTGAAGAGTATGAACATCTATACAGTGGCGTTGGAACAGTAAAGAAAGTAGGAAAAGATTGGGATATTTTCCTAATAAATGATCTATGCCAATATTACAACATGATAAAAGGGAATTTCCACGAAAGTGATGTGCTTATCTTACTACTGATTTGAGACTGAGATCGAGAATGTTTATCGTTCCATCACCGAAAAACGTATGAACGAAGATGACATCAGCTGCTTACCACCATTACCGTTGAAACGTGCTTTGTCCGCTGATGAAAAAAAGGACGTACTACACCTCCTGAAGACCCACTACGCTGAAAAATGGTCAACTCACCCTGATTTTCAGTGGTATAAACCTATTCTTTTGGGTAGCCATGCAGAAGAAACAGCTAGTGATGATGTTAAAGAATGCTATTGTTTTGTTGAAAAAGACATAGACGTCCACGCTTGAATCAACCAACTACATTCTTTAGAGGAGTTCTTCCATTTTCAAGAATACCACTTATACTGTTATTGTTATAATTTTTCATTTTCAAGAATACAATTTCTATTGATGTATCCGAATAAAAATCGGGATAACAATTTATAATTGACAAACAAAGTTGTTCAATACAAATTTCATTTCAAAAAGTGTACTAGTCTTTTTTTCGTTACATGTTTAAAATTAGCTTATGTTGAATTCTTATGGAGTTTCTTTTCCGTTCACATCGAAAAAGAACATATCCAAGTTTTTGACCAAAAAGGAATATAGTATATCCAAGTTCTTGACCAAAGAGGAACATACCCAAATTTGAAATGGCTGTGCGGCCTTCAGTTTTTGGAATAGAATGTTCACATTCCTGGACATCATTTTTGGAGCTCGAACGATACTAGACATTAAAAGAAGCTTTAAAAAAATTTGTTAGAACATACAACGTTTTTTTTACTTGCTGCAAAATTCCCCCAAGTTGTTATGTTTCCTTTTGAAAGTAAGCTCCTCACATATATGTATCTTAATAAATTTATTGATATTAGGGTGTACATAAGACTCAAAACTTCGAGTCTCAAGTCGAGCTCACTTTTTATCAAAGTGTGTTTCGAGCTAACGGGAATCTTGAGAGATAAAAATTACTGCAAGGAGAAAGATTAGTATTACGAATTTAAGGATTTTCAGTTAAGACAAAGTGAGAATTACTTTTTTGTAGATTCTAAAAATTTTGTTGTGAAGTTCAGAGAATTTTTAGCAAGTTTACACATCTACATTCAAAGAATATTGGATCGCACTTTTTTTAAATATGTGTTACTTATCTTATTAAGCTTTTATAATAGTGGTTAATTATCATTAAAGTTTATTTATATTAAAATCACTCTAAAAAACGTTTCTCATGAAATTCTGGAAATTTGCAGCTTTTTAAGAACGAACGTCACAGAAATCTTCTACTTTCAAGAATCCTGGGTTGAAAATATTATTGCCATTTTGAGCGACATAAAACAAGCCCAAGTTATTCTTGTCTTAAAGTGTATTACAAGGACTTTTCAATCTCGTAAGTATAACATTGAAAAACATATTGTAATTGCTGCTCATTTCCGAAACCACCTCAAAGTCACTAGAAAACTGTGTGAAAATCGCCAGTGTCAGAACAACTATCAATGAATGCTGAAGTCGAATGTTTCCGGAACACGGAGCGACACAAAGTTAATTGACTTCTGCATTTGTCCCCCTTTACAAATTTTGAAATTAATAATTTATTTTTGAGAATAAAGCCTCATTCTTGTAATAAATTTATTTAGTTTCATAATGCTTATATTTCAGCCTCCGCGAAGATTTCCTCAAGACAAGAAAAAATTTATCGTGGATGCTAGCATGAATGACGCTGAATTTTCATACCAAGTAGGTTGCGGGCGTGAAATTTACGAAAATAAAGACGGCAAATAAAGTACAAATTTTTAAATCAACGAGAACCCTGCTCAGGAGCCTGTTCACTAGATTGAAACAGCAGAGAATTAGCATGGATAACTAATTCGTTAATATAGATACCATGATGACTTTCGCATTATTAAACATTATTGGTCACCAACAAATTTTTTCCTCTTCATTTTGTGTAAATATTTCCGAAATATTATGCTCCTTTCAAATGAAGTATAACATAAAAAACGTTAAATGTGAAAAAAATGTAAATGAAAAATTCTGAATGTAAGAAGAAATGTAAAAAAAGTTAAAGCATTTCAAGAAATATAGTATATGATTCGAAGCATCCAAAAAAAAAGGTTATCATAAATTATTCTTTGATTTGATTTGAAATCGTGGGTGCTTAAAATTATTATTGTTATAAAAATTATAACAATGATTAGATGTTGGATTTTGAATCGTTCCAAATTGAAAGTATCCATATTTTCCGAATTTTGATTACAAAATGTGTAACTTAAATTCATAAAATTATAACTTCAAATTTTGAAAGTTTTAATTAGAGTTTCGAAATTTTTACCAATGTCAACATTTTGTTACTGGTCGAATCCATTTCATTTCAAGCAGGTTTGAAATTTTAAGTCGCAATTCAGACATTTCAATTTTTTTAAAGTATACATTTATATACCCTAATTCATTTCAAATCGGGCAGGCAGTCCATGTTCAAGTTGCAGAATCATTCGCCACTCAAATACGGTTTTCCTTAAAAGGAATAATCCACACGTAACTTACTGATTTTACGAAAAAAATTGTCTCACGAAGTTATGAGAATTTGATTTTAAAAATTTTGAATACGGTTTATCGAAAATGGTCAACATTTTTGCCAAAAGTGTGATATGGTTCAAGCTATGATGTTTTCATCTTCTTCTTTTTGATTCTTATAGAATTTCTCATCCTCCTTCGAGATCCATTAGAAAATTTGGAAAAAGTCCAAAATTCACAAAATAGCGACGGTTTTCTTCAAAATATTCAAAGTAAAATTCAAAAACCCCAGCGTTTTTTTTCTCTTGATTTCTTTCTAGTTTCGTCCTAATGTGAAGAGTATATTCCATGATAGTCTGTCCCATGGGGGTGAGGCCGGCTCAGCAACTTCCGGTAACAAATCGCGTACTTCCGTGCTAGGCAAACTAAGGTCCTTTGTAGGAAGTTTAAAGACCTTAAGTTTTAAATTGTAGTGAATATTAAAGTCGCCAGTGTGATAGCACCGGGGCTTATGAAATTCAAAAAAACATAAGAAAAACGAGTAAATTTTGTGAAAATGTCAACTGAGGAAGAGCAAATGAGGGAATTGTCATGGATTTATCATCGGAGGCTACAAGAACCTGCCTCAAAGGTATTAAGCAAAGGAGATTCTCTTATTTTTCAATACACTTGATGGATACTGAAATAGTTGGAGTGGCCTTCACTTTGATCCAGGGCGCCAAGGTTTTTCTGATGGAATAATTTGGATTTGAAGCTCATACAATAGGTAAAAAACATATTTTTAACATAAGGAATACATATTTAAGAAAAAATGATTTGAGGATTGGCAATATTGCAATTGTAAATTTTTTCACACGAAACATTATAAGCATTTAAACTTTTTTTTAATTTCTAGTCACTAAATTCATCGTCAGAAAGTAAAAAAAAAAATTATAAGGCTTCGTTTCTCTGTTTAAAAAAGTACTTCCCTAATTTTTCCGTATTTTTAAATTAAAACTACGAAAATCTTAATTTCTATATAAAATTGATGCACGCTGTAATTTTGTCAAACTATTATTTTATAACTACGTCACAGTTTCAGTGCAAAAGAATATTTATGAAAGGTTTAAAATCTGTGAAAGTTACCAGAAAACATGATAAGACTGCTGGTTGTTGTCGTGAGAAACTGTTAATAATTGTTAATTGTTTAAAAATAGTTAGCCAATTTTCTAACATTGTTTGACTTGTTTAATTCTTTCGAAGAAAAATAATTGTAACAGAGTTCTTGTCTGCAAAAATGCAGAAACAATTTTATTAAAAAATAATTGTAAAATATATTTAAAAATCGTTAGGAAACTTTCCAATATTTTTTGACGCTTTTTATAATATTGCTTAGTTTAAAAGAGAATAATTGTAACATGGTTCTTGTCTGCAAAAATGTAAAAACTGTTTTATTGAAGAATAAATAGATGTAGAATATATTTGAAAATTGTTAAGACAACTTCGGAACAATGTTGTTACATGAGAGGTCGTCAAATTTTTTTTTAATTGTTGTATACTTGTATAATGAAGAGCGAGATGAAAAGTTTTATTCAAATAACCCAAAATTTGTCTTCATTTCATTTCTAATAGATTAATTATTTGTAATTACGACAATATTACCATCATTCACTAATTTTACTGTTACTGTTATTTATTAATGATATTGTTAATAATTAATAATAATATTTCATGTTTAAAAAAATGAAGGCTTTAGATAGTTATATTAATTGATAACAATATCATTAATTTCAAGAAAAATAAATCAAATTCAAAAGCGCAGTCTGATACTTTCTTAGTTTGCCAGTCGTTGTTAAGGGGCGCCTCTTCGACAAGGGGAGTACCGGAAGAAAGGGTGATCCGCCATATTTGTTTCCCGATATTTGCATGGGCTCTTCACCCCCGTGGATTTTTTCGAAAATATTAATAAAATCCTCTAAATTTTTTTTTTTCTCAACAATACAATCTTATGGCGTCATAAGAAATGAACAAGAACATAATTTGACAGTTTCAGCAACTTTTGCATCAAACTTTTTCCTTTGAAGTCGATATTTTTGAAATAATCGATACCCCCAATTTTTTTCTAACTTACTTCATTATTCATTCATCAACAAGTCGTTAAAAATGTTGAATTTTGTCCCGTTCGGTTTTTCATGACAATAAAACTGTATTATTGATAGAAATTTTAATCTTAAAGAATTTTATACAGATTTTCGCAAAAATCTTGAAAATAATGTGAGATAGGAATAAAGTGTCAAGAGCCTTATTCCTAGAATTTTTCTAGAGAAACAGTTGTATTCTCTTGACTTTCTTCGCATCTTGTGTGCTTTCGGCAAAAAACGTGAACTTTTCGTTTTTCAGGCAAAAAATGTTCTCTTTTCTTCACGGCGAGGACACAGGGTAGACTATTATGGAATAAACTCATCACATTAGGGCGAAACTAGATAAAAATCGATTATAAATTCGCTGGTGTTTTTGAGTAAATTGGCTTTAAATATTTTCAGAAAAACCGTCAACATTTGGTCAATTTTGGACTTTTTAAAAATTTCCGAACGGATTTTGAAGAAGAACGAGAAATTCTATCAGAATCAAAAAGATTAACACCTATGTTAGCTTAAAAAATATCATACTTTTAACCAAAATTTTGATTATTTTTTTATTGATCGCGTTTTCAATTTTTTAAATTCAAAGACTCATGACTTTGCAAAAAAAAATTTTTTTCGAATCGGTGAAGTACGTGTCATTTTATTTTTTTCGAAAAACAACATATTTAGGTAGATGTTGATTCTGCGACTTGAGAATGGACTGCCCACCCGATTAGAAATAAATTCGGCCCTTGGTTTTTTTAATTTCGAGGAATTTCGTAGTTACATTTCAATTTTTTCCAGATTCTGATGACTTTTATCGTCCTCTTTCGAAGACCGTCAGCAAAATTTAAAAAAGTTTAACATTTAAAAAATGGCAGCGATTTCGTAAAAGCAGATCTTTTTTTCATATACTACAAAGAAAAGGTGGGGTTTTCTAGAAAATCTTTTTTTCATGTTTGCAAAATTTAAAGAAAAAGATAAAGCTGATTTCGTGGTAAGCCCCAGCTTTTTAATTTTTCCAATATTTTAAAAAGTTTCTGCGTGTATAAGGAAGGCATCCTTTCAGGTTTATACGGGCTGACCTTTTTTGAGGCCGGGAGTATTTTTTTTCCTGCAACGGAAAAAATACGTGTCGCCTTATCTTCTCTAAAAAACAACATATTTCTTCGCCGAATGATTTTGCGACTAGTGTCGTAGAACCTGCCTGATTGAAAATGGATCCGTTGTACTTTGAATACTTCGAATAATAAATTATTCATATTCATACTATAGTTCCTATATATCAGAAGTACTGTATTTATTTGTAATAATTACGATGCATTGTGGACGTTCTCGTTGTTTTCGTTCAACAAAGCTTGATATCGAATTCGATATTCCTCTCTCGGTATCGGAGGGCAAAAGAAATTAGCATCTTCTTCTTTCGAGTCTCCCTACAATTTCACAATTATTCAAAAATATTTAGTATTAATGGATTCGACGTCGAACACACAGTAAGCAGACTCTCACATTATCAATTTTTTTCAAAACGTTGGCTACTTATTTATTTGGTGGAGAAAATATAGATTGCTAAAGATAACATTCGAAAAACGAAATTTTTCAAGTTAATGCACTTTTTCTATTTTGGCCACTTTATTTAGTCCCTAAAACACGAATTGTACCAGTTTACTAAGGGCTGTATCGCTTGGCTCGGACTTAGTCCAATTAATTGGAACTCATTTTTTACATTCTCATCGTTTATGATTGAGAAAGTATTAGAATCTTCAGAAATTTCATATCTCAGTTTTCAACAAATCTCTATGTTTTTAAACTCCCTGAAGCCAAAAAACAAGTTTTGGTGATGACGTCTGTCCGCTCGTGCGCCCGTCCGTAAACACGATAACTCTCGAAGAAATGAACGGATTGAATCGGGCTTCGGCACTTTTTTTTTGGAAGACTTTAAAGAAAGAACGAGATCGTTGACCCGCCTTTCTTAACAAACGGTTCTGGCTTTATCCATTAAAAATGCTATACAAGAACAAAATTTTCAAATTTCCGCCAAACCACAGGAGATACGTGAAAACGTCTCGAGGAAGAATTGTAGGTTTGGAAAAGACTTACAAACTTTTCACCATTCATTTTTTGAGATAATTTGTCATTTTGGTTTTACTTATCGAAAATACTATAAAAAAATTGAAAATTTCAATTTTGAGCCAAACGACGTGATGAACGAGAAAGAAGCTGAAGGAAGAGTTATATCTTTCAAAATATCTTAGAGAATTTTTTGAAACTATTTTTTAATGGAGACTCGTTATTTTTGTTTTATTAATCGAATATACTATAAAGATAGAGTACAGAGAAAATCATTTTTATCAAAATAATAGAGGTCAGACTTATTTAAATGCCCCTTAATTAGTGAAAAGGTCAATAAACTGTAAAATCGATTTGGTCGATTAATTTTTTTTTTTGCAATAGGAAGACTTCAGAAATTTATTTCCCATACTTCAAGAAAAAAAAATCATTTTCTTCCAAAAAAAATTTTTGAAAGAATTTATGTAAAATACTGTGTTTCTTCAACTTTTTCTAAGGGGGCGTTTTTGAGTATGCGATTAAGAAGTATAAAGAAAATCAGGTTAGGCATTTTTTGGGAATCATGTTTTTGAAAAAATAAATTTTTTGTCTAAAACATGAAAAATAAGCACGAAGAAGCTTTAAATCAATTCTGACCTCAAAATTTGGATTCCCCGGGACTTTTTACACTAAAAAAAAAGAGTTTTAGTTAATTTGAATAGAACCGAACTAAGCGGTGCCGCCTTTAGTGAACTGGTGCGATTCGTGTTTTAGAGACTCAAAAAGTGTCAAAAATAGAAAAAGTGCAATAACTTCAAAGAAAAAAATTTTGTGAATGAAATCTTTGGCAATCTATATTTTCTCTGCCAAACAAATAATCAGCTAAAGTTTGAAATGAAATCGATGCTGTGGAGGTCTAGTTTACGTAAGTCCAGCGTGGAATCCGGCTATTATAATTATAAGATTTTAATTTCTGTTCACATTTCAAGACATCTTACCTCTGGAGGTTTCTCAGGACGTGGCTTAAATCGAGAACAACTTCTTATAAATGAAACTGGAGGGCATTTCTTGGCTTCATCATTTTCTTTTAAAACCCTTTTATCACTATTAAAAGAATTAGATTTTTTAGGTTCTTCGGAATTGGTACATTCACATTTTTCGGAATCTAATTCTGTTTTAATTTGTTGAGTTCGGGTTTCTTCGGGCATGATTCCTTTTTAGGAAACCTAATATAAGTTTAATATAATATAAAATAAAATAGAATGAAAATTTGTTTTTGATTAAACTTGACAGATCGGGGCTTTTAAAAGGAAAACAAAAGAATCGTGTTCAAAATGCTGTTGTAAAAGGAATTTTCGTTTCTTTATTTTTCGCTATTAGAATAAAGTTAACAGTACAAATTAGAAGACGATAAATGCATATAAACTATAAAATACAAGAAATATAAAAAAAGGAGTCATGAAAAGGTACAGACGATTATAAAAAATTTGAAATCAATAAATAAGCAGATTATTTGATTCTTAATCCTAGATTTATGTGGAGCTTTCGTTTATTCTGTTCTATCTTGAATGGTTCCTGTCCGTGCTAAAAATTATTTCCGATTTGATTTGGACTTTTCTCTTACTCGAAGATTCTAGATTTCGATAATATCGGTATTAAGGAAACCTTAGTTGATAATAATAATGTTCAGATTATTTTTAGTGTGTACCAAGAACCAGTTTGCATGGAAAATGACGGTAAATTTCGATAAGAGGAATCTTTATTTATCTTGGCCCAAGAAAGCTGTAGTAGATGGATAAAAAGATCGAAGAACCAATCCACGATCTCTATCAACATATAATGACTTTCGCTTCACGATGATCTCTTTTTCCAAATTGTTTCTCGCTTTTACCAAACCAGCTTGTGCATTTTCTGCTATTTTTAGTTGAGAAGTTAATGCTGATATATTTTCCCCTAGAGTTTTGGCTTCTTCAATAAGGCTGAAAGTAGAAAATAAATTAGGAATTTTTTAAAAATAATAATTTTTACTCAAATAATGTTCTTACCCATATTGAGGCATATCTCTACAACTCTCGACATTTCGTCGAAGAAGTCTGTTTCCAAGGCGTGTTTGAGCAACTTTCAAAGCATCATTTACACTTTTCGTTGATCCTCGAAGATCTTCGATCATATTTTCTGTGCTTGTAAGCTCGTGCAGACACTATCGTAAAAATACATTTTTTTTGTTAGCAAAAATTTTCGTCACCGACATTTATCGACACCGGGAACCTTCGTTGGGAGCGAATCCATGCTGAAAGGGTTCGTTTAAAAATTTCTAGAATTATGTGGTAGGTCATTATCAGTATCCGAGGGGTTAACCACTAGACATTTATATGTACACCAGACTTCAAGAATTCAAAAGACTCCAGAAGAATTCAAAAGACTTCAAAAGAATTCAAAATACTTCAAAAGAATTTGAAATGCATTAAAAGCATTCAAAATAATTTAAAAGACTACAAAACAATTTAAAAGAATAAAATACTTTAGGAGACTTCAAAATAATTCAAAAGGCTTCAAAAGGTGTCGAAAGACTTCAAAGAATTGAAGAAATTTGTAGGAATTCAAAACATTGAAAAGAATTCAAATATGAGTATGCATCCAAGTGGCTATACTTCCTTATGAGGCAGCCCTCAATCATATTGAAATGAATAAACATTATAGATACTAGGTTCAGCATGTCGCTGAAGTTCGCAAAGTTTATGAACGAAGATATTAATTTATTATTTTAAATGACGAAAATAAATTTTTGAGCAATGAAATAAAGTAATAAACTATTTTAGAGGGTAAGCATGCTATGACAACTACGTTTTAGTCATCCACGCACCCTAATGTATACAAATTTTCTTTCCTTAATTAAAATTTTCCCCTGAATGGTCGGTTCTCGGATTTTATTTCATAGGTTACTTGTATTTGATATCGGATAACAGCAAAACAAAGTTTCATCCAAGTATCCCTATCGGAAGACTATATCTAGACCTATCAGACCTATCAGACAAATTTATTAGGTTAAAAAAATTTGTTAAAATTTAAAAAATTCTAATTTTCCTCTAGATGCTTGGTGCAAGAATTTGTATTTTATGAATTGTTTGTACTTGATGCCATAAAACAGCAGAGAAAAGCTTCATCCCGGTACCCCTATGGGAAGACTGCTATTTAGACAAATTTATTAAATTTAAAAAGTTTGTTAAAATTACAAAAATTCTAATTTTCCTTTAAACGCTCGGTTCTCGGATTTCATTTTATGAATTGCTTGTATTTGATGTCGGACAACGAAAGGAAAAAGTTTCATTCTAGTATCACTTTCGGAAGACAAGTTTAGACAATTTTATTAAATTTAACAAATTTGTTAAAGTTAAAAAAATTAAAATTTTCCTCTAAACGTTCAGTTCTCGGATTTTATTTTATAAATTACTTATATTTGAACTCGGCCAACCAAAGAAAAAAGTTTCATCCTGATATCCCTATCGGAAGACAAGCTAAGACAATTTTATTAAATTTAACAAATTTGTTAAAGTTAAAAAAATTAAAATTTTTCTCTAAACGCTCGGTTCTTGGAAATTATTTCACGAATTAATTGTATTAGATGTCGGACAACAGCAAAAAAAGTTTTATCCCAATATCCCTATCGAAAGTCTTCGTTTTATCTGGGTGGATGAATCGCAATCCTCCGATAGCGATATGGGGATGAAATTTTTTTTTCTGTTTCCCGACATGAAATAGAAGTAATTAGTGAGACAAAATATGAGGTCTCGGTGTTTAGAAGAAAGTTAGAATTTCTTCTTATTTAATTTTCTTAGTTTAATATATTTGTATAAATGACAATATTTCAAAAGGGATGTTGGGATGTATTTTGTTTTCTGTTATCGGACATCAAGTACATGTAATATGTTAAGTGGAATCCAACAACCAAGCGCTTAGGGGACGATTAGAATTTTTTAAGCTTCAACAAATTTTTTAAATTTAATAAATTTGTGTAAGTAGCAGTCTTCCGATAGGGATACTGGGATGGAACTTTTTTTGCTGCTGTCCAACATCAAATAAAAGTATTTTGTGAAATAAAATCGGAAAACAAAGAGTTTGGGGAAAAATTATAATTAAAAGAAATTTATTTATACATCAAAGTGCGTGGATAGCGAAAACGTAGTGGTAATAGCGTGATTACCGTCTAAAATAATTTATTACTTTATTTTATTGTTAAAAAAATGTATTTCCTCAATTTAAAAAAGTAAATTTATATTTTTTCTTTATAAACTTTGCAAACTTCAGCATGGGCGCAACCTCGAGTGCAGCGAAGTGAGATATTTTCAAAATCTACGCTTTAACAAAATTCTAGCAAAATCAATTTGTGTCAGGAAGCAATATCTTTTGATCTATTGTAGTTAGGACACAGTTTTTTGGCTTCACATGGCATTTGACCTACTTAGACTTATCAAAACAACATTTGCATGTAGGATGCACTATAAATAATATATTGCTAAAATTATGAAATTTCACATCAAATTTTTTCTCAAAAATCGCTTCTGAAGGCCATGTCTTCTAAACTTTGAGAGGTAAAACATTCTTTTTTTCCTGTTTTGCGTGGAATTTCATAAACTTTATTTTGACTTCGTGATATTTGTTTAGAACTGCAACAAAAACGAGCCATTTCCAAAAATACTGATTATTAAACACCTAAAACAAATTGAGAAGTGTTCCACATGGCACTTGACATTGGGAAATTGAGATCTTTTTTTAGATGCCAAACTTGAGATTTTAAGCAAAGAAAACTTTAAGGTCGAGCTCCTTTCAGCAGAGGTTAAAAAACTTTACCCAAAAGATTAAGACTAAAGTATTTTAAAAAGTCATGAAATGGAAAGTACTTATATTCGAACTTACATTAAAGTACTTCCTAATAAAGCTTCAGGTAAGGCTACACAAATTTTTTCGCGTAACATTTATATTCTATGATAGAACCCCAAAAAACAACTCTAAAAATCTAAAAAAAAAATAAATAACATTAATTGTATTTAATAATTTTCTGCTCCTAATTTAAAGTATGTGAATTGTGCACCGCATGATTTCAAAAATTACCCGGCTGGTTATAAATCTTTAGAAATATCAATGAAATACAGAGTAAATCGAAAAATTTGGAGTTGTTTTAACCTAGTCGAATGGAATGCGAACAAGAACGCGGATTGATTTTTACAATATCTTAAAACTTTTTTATCACCACTGTACATATTTTAAAAGATAATTTTGATGTTTGTTATCTACCAGTTTGTTGAATTATCGACCGTTACCTTTCTTGTGTATTGAAAATTTATTCCCACTTTCAAGATGATTGACCTCTTAAATTAGTAGTTTCGTTCTATTTTGGGTTGAAATGATTGACATCTCTAAATCTGAATGTGTGAAAGGTTAGCCACTTTTTAGTGGAAGTTTTTCTAATAATTATTGAAGATTTTCACTATTTTATTCACGTTTACTTAGTATTTCTTAACATTCCACTAAAGTCTTAGTAAAAAATGACTAATAATTATTAGAAATGTTCACTGAAGAGATTTAGAGAGACCCTTATGTAATTATAAAAAAATGAAAAATATAAATTCGAAAAAGAATTTTAAAGAGTTTAAAAGAATTCAAGACTTCAAACGAATTCGAAGGACTTCAAGAGAATTCAAGAGAATTCAAAAAACTTGAAGGGGATTCAGAAGAATTTAAAAGGCTTGAAAAGAATTCAAAAGACTTCGAGAGAATTTCAGAGAATTCAAGAGACTTCATAGAATCTAAAAGAAGTTAAAAGACTTCAAGACAATGTAAACAAATTTAAGGGAATTCGAAAGAATTCAAAAGACGTAAGGAGAATTCAGAAGAATTCAAAATACTTCAAAAGAATTCAAAAGACTTTAAAAGAATTCAAGATGATTGAAAAGACTCCAAAAGAACTCAAAAGACTTCAAAGAATTCAAAAAACTTCAAAGAATTTAAAAGAAATCAAAATATTTCAAGAGAATTCAAAGGAATTCAGAACACTTCAAAAGAATTGAAGAAAGTTCAGAAGACTTTAGAAAGAGGTGTACACCTGAATTCATTGGTAGTTAACCCCTCGTCTTATTATTCTGCACTGGAAATTTAGAATTTTCAAAATTTAACTGGGACATGAACCTTTTAGCATGGACACGAATCTATCAAAGATTCCGTCTGTAGGTAAGTGACGGTAACGGAGTCTGTAATTAGAGACCCCAGTCTATGTACTCGAAGCCGACAATTCCGAAATTCCTTACATTCAGCAACTCTTTTTCCAAACGTTCAAGGATTTGCTCCGTCAGGGTAATTTTTTCAGCTAGTGCAGAATTTACACGATTAGATTGTGTTCGAAGATCTTGAAGTGAGTTAGAGTAGATTGCTTCCAAAGTAGATCGTAAGTTCGCTGAGCGTTGCCTTGCTGTTTCTGCTGCTGCTAACGCTTCTTTGGTGAAATTATCATATTCATCAGGTGCTGTTTGTCTTATTAAAATAACAGTTTAATAACTAATTTCAGTATACTTTGGCGAAAGTTTCGCATAAGAATTCATTCCAAATCATTCCGAATCATTCCGAAACGACCCCGCACCAAATGTGCATAAAATGGCCTATTGTCAAAATGGCTAATTATATAATTTTATTTGTAATTTTGAGCCTGCAGATCAACAATTCGGAAGAAAATTATCAGCAAAATGGACAGTTTTCACTCAAACAAGTTAATGAACTTCAAATTTCTACATGTATTTCAATTAAGAAAACTTGTCTATTAATGAAATGTTATCCTTCTCAAAAAATGTTTGTTAGATTCGACTAAGTGCCTCATATTTTGTGATCAGACCCACTGAAACAAACAAAGCAAAGTAAAAACAAGAAAATCGACATTTCCACAAAACCAATATCACGAGAGATTTTTTATTAACCCATTGGAATCGAAAATTAATTCACAATAATTGTGGGAAACGTATCCTAGCAACGAAAGTCGTTGACTTTTTTTAAGGCTTGTTTTACATCACCTGAAAATTTCAGTATTTTAAGTGTCCAGGGATGACTCATAGATTTTGTAAAAGTCAGGGGTGGTTTTTGAGTGTATAGGGATGATTCTCAGGTGCAGGAAAAACTAGAGATAAATTTGGATGATTTTGAATGTTTTTGATTGCTCAAGGATTATTTTCATGTGTTGGAAAGGACAGGGATGGGTTTTTAGTGACTAGGGCTGATTTTTAGGTGTTGGAAACGTCAGGGATGGTTTTCGAATGTTTCGGGATGATTTATAGTTTTTATAAACGACAAGGGTTGTTTATCGAGTGACTAGGGACGATTTTAAGGTGTTGGCAAAGACAGCGCTTGTTACTGAGTGCCTAGGAATGCTTTCAGGGATTGAAAATGTCAGGGGTAATTTCTAAATACCTACGGATGATGTTCAGACGTTGAAAAGAGCAGGGGTGGTTTGTGAGTGCATAGGGATGATTCTTCGGTGTTCGGAAAGGCTAAGATGGTTCTTAGGTGCCTGTGGATGATTTGTAGGCGTTGTAAAAGGCAGGGGCAGTTTTTCAGTTTCCAGGAATTATTTTTAGGGGTTTGAAAAGGCAGGGGTGGTTTTTAGTATCCAGGGACCATTTATAAGTGTTGGAAAAGAAACATAGGGGTGATTTGGAGTTTTTAGGGATAATTTTTAAGTTTTTACTTCAAACTGAATATGGGAAACATCCCTTAGGAGGCGTAGTCGGTGAATTTATTTCAAAGGTTGTTTAAATATCCCTTGAACCTTCAAGAAAGGAAATGGACATCTCCTAACGACCAAAATCATGGGAGATTTTTCAAAAATAAATGGAGTTGAAAATCAATTGAAAATACATGTGGAAAACATCTCTTAGCAGGGAAAGTCGTTGAATTTGATTTAAGAGTGGTTTTTGAGTGCGTGTGGATGATCTTCAGGTTTTGGAAAAGGCATAAGTGGTTTTTAAACGCCTAGGGATGATATGTAGGTGTATATGCAGGGATGGTTTTTGCGTACCTAGGGATTATTTATAGGTGTCGGAAAAGGCAGGTTTTAGAAAAGGCAGGTGTGGTTTTGAAGTGCCTAGGAATTATTTACGGATGTTGGAAAAGGAAGGGATGGTTTTTGAGTGTTTAGGTATGATTTTCAGATGCTGGAAAGGTCAGGGGTGGTTTTGAGGTGTTTGGAGATATTTTTTAGGTGTTTGAAAAGGCAGAGGTGGTTATTGAGTGCCTATGAATGATTTTGAAGTGTTCACTCTGCAATAAATGTGGAAAAATCCCCTAACAGGGGAAGTCGGTGAATTTACTTTAAGGGTTGTTTCAATATCCCTTAAAAATTCAGGATAGAAAATCGAAATTTCTTTACAACCAAATCCACAGGAGACTTTTTATTAAACTATTCGGGTCGGGAAGCAATTCACAATAAATGTGGAAAACATACACTATCAGGGAAAGTGTTTTAATTCACTTCAAGAGTTGTTTTAACATTGATTAAAGTGAAATCTATTACTTTTCCGACTGGGATATGTTCCTCACGTTCATTGTGAATTGATTTCCGATCCAAATAGTGTAATAAAAAAATTTCCGTGGTTTTGCTTTACAGGAAATATCGATTTTCTAACTTGAATCTGAAAAGAACCCCCAAACATCCTGTGTACAAAAAATCGTGAATCTGTCAAGTTCATGGGTACAAAATTTTTGTTTCAGTGGGTCCGATCTACAAAATATCAGGCATCTAGTTGAATCTAACTAAAAGTCTTTGAGTAGGATAACATTTCAATAAAAGACTAATTTCTTAATTGAAAAATATGTAAAAATTTGAAGTTTAGAAATTGTCAGAGTGAAAAGTGTCCATTTTTCTGATATTTTCTTTCAAATCATTGATCTGCAGTTTCGATATTATGAAAAATTGTATAATTAGACATTTTGCCATAAAGCCTTTTTCTGTGCATTTGGCGCCAGGGGCCTTCGTATAGGATCCAATCTGATGCAATTTTTCAAGCCTTCTCAATCCGTAAACCTAACCAAGTTCAGTCCGAACCCACATTTCCATCGTACACAATCCGCGCATGCAATCCTACGCAATCTGAATGAACCCGAGTTGAATACATTCAAATTGCACGCACGTATTAAAAAGGATTGAACCGAAATTTCAATCCTTTTCAGCACGTGTGTGCAATCCAAATAATTCGAATGAATTCGAGCTGGGACTCATATTCCACATTTAAAATAGGTGCAGGCCGAGCTGGAATACATTTGAATTGCACATACGGACTGAAAAGAATTTAAATGAGGAGTCCGATTTAACTTTGTGTTGATGAACGAATTGACAAATTATTCGAAATGATTTCCTACCTGAAAACATTGCCAGGGCAGTACAATAAACATTTATTTTGTAAGATCTTGTACTCTATCAGTCTACTCTAATCGCATGAAAATTCAATTCCAAAAAATTTATAGATAGTATGTAGAAGAAACAATTTTTTTACTCACTCTGCTGGAACTCTTGTAGCTCCTGCTTTATATAAAATTAAAGGAGAGGAATTATTCAATCCTACACAGTGGGCATCTATTTCATAAGCATCTTCTTTGTCTGTCCAGTCACATTCCATTCGATTTTTAGTACTTCTCAGTTCAATCAATTGTTCCACAATTTGGTCTTTAGTTCTATCAAGTAGATTTCTTATTTCCGAACAGAGTGCTACTTCCTAAAATGAGATAATATAAAAAGATATTGAATGGGAGAAGCATAAGATGAAGGTTTAAATCCTTTTGTTATCTGCCACCCATTTGTAACAATATACGAATGATTGTTCGATTATTGGCCACCAGAAGTAGCACCTCACGGACGTTGCAAAAACCAAGAAATGCTTGAATATCAATACAAGTGATATTATATATGCAAGAATCAAATAATGAAATTATTTGATCAATTGATTTTTGAGTTTACTAAAATAAATAAAATTGAGAGAGACTTGGTATTTTGGAAGGCGAACTGACTCTGTAATTAAGGAATTTCTTAATTAAATATTGAATTAAATTTTATTGTGTGCACGTGCTTTTGGAAAATGTTGTTGTTCAGATTTTGTTTTCAGCTCCAGTTTGGAATGCGGAATAAGAACGAAGGAATGTAGATTG
>JAUMHM010000085.1:40410990-40421417 GCA_032362435.1 Melikaiella ostensackeni
TATTCACTCTAATTGTTACCTCAAGGAGTGTAGGCATTGAGATTTTCCTTCTGAGATATTTGTATTTCATAAGACAGTTTCAAGGAAAAGAATTAGTTTACTGAAATCGTTGAAACTGATGTCACGATTTATAATCTCTCACGGTTCAGGGAACTAAAATCCGAAAACGGTTACTGAAATGAGTACCGAAACGGATATGGTGATAGAAACAGATTATATCAAATTGACAATGAAACAGAAGAGGAAACGGGGACGGAAACATGCAAGGAATCTGAAACGGATATCATGTACTTCAAGATACTTACCAACCTCTACTCGGTCTGTTTTTTATTACTTTAATTTCTCTGTATCGTTTCAATTACTTTTTATACTACAGCAGTCTAACATGTTTCGAAGCCAATCCAGACTTCCTCATTAGGAGTAATTTATAGGAAAACAACAGGTACAAGAAATGAAAACATTTTTAGATTAGAACACCATTATTACCTGAAATTAAAACAGAGATCATTGATGGCAATTGTTGTTCGGTACATATTTCATTCCTTAACTGAAATTGATTTTGACATAGGCAAACAATTCTGAATAAGAACCAACGTAGATTGTTTCATTCCTTGAATTGAAAATTTATTGATACATATTCAAAATTGGGACCGAAACTAAATGCAATGTATCCAATTAATGACACCATCACAAACTTTGTTGTATCTTGCGAGACTTCTTTTTTAATTGATAGCTTTGTAACCTTCTCTCTTCATGAATAGCATTCACATGAACTTTTTTTATTGGATTTTTCTCATGATACAGAATTTATCATCATTCCAATTAAAGTCATGCCCATGTGTAAGCCTATGTTTCGTAAGGACCGAGTATAACTTTGCACTTCTATGAAAATTATTTGTATGCTCATCTTTTCCTGTTCTAAGTGATCTCCTTGTTTGCCCTATGTAAACAGTTTCACACTGTCCACATTTCAATTTGTAAATCACATACAGTTCATCAAGTAACTCATATTTATCTTTACCCAATTTCACAATCAAATTACATTTGAATGTAGCTCTATATATCGTATGTAAGCTCAATTTTCCTAGCATTAATATCAAGATACTTGAGATTTTTCCAAAATAAGGTAGGAAAACCATATTGAATCTATTGTAATCCTGTATATTGATGTTGTTCTTATTATTGGTTTTACTCTTAACTGGAGCAATTCTGTTATGCACATGTTTGCCAACAAAGGCAATCGGATAATGGTTGAGAAAAAGAATCTGTTTGCATAATTTAATATTCTCTTCATTCAGTTGTGAATGAGATAAATTACGAGCTCTCTTAAACAAATTTTTTACAGCCCCTATTTTGTTTTGGATAGAATGATTAAAATAAAAATGAAGCGTCCTTCCCGAACAATCTGTTTTTCTATGCCCAACAGCAATAATATAATTCTCATCAGTTTTTATTAAAGTCAAGTCAAGAAATTTCAATCTATCATCTGTTTCACTTTCAACAGTGAACTGTAATCTTGGATGTATACTATTATTAGACAAGACTGAGACTATCGAAGTTCTTAATTTTTGTTCATGAAAAGTACCAAGGTGTGATATTGACACAATTCATACAAATCTATCTTTGTCCTGTGGCCTGGTCAAAGCTCATAAAGCAGATTTTCCTTTACGATCAGTTGTTTCGACAATAGGTTCACCCACAAGAAAATTAAAAGAACTTCTTGCCAAAATTATCAAAAAATCAGTAATTATTATCATCCATCCAGTAATTATCTCCTTCACAATTTCATGAAAAGAATATTGAATTATGCAAACAGATACTTTTTATCAACCATTATCCGATTGCCTTTATTGGCAAACATATGCATAACAGAATTGTTTGAATTAAGGGTAGAAGCAATAATTAGAACAACAAGAATATACAGGATTACAATAGATTCAATACGGTTGTGCTACCTTATGTGGGAAAAATCTCAAGCATCTTGATATCAACGTTAGGAAAATTGGGTTTACATACGATATATAGAGTTCCTTTCAAGAGCAATTTGATTGTAAGATTAAGTAAAGGTAAATATGAGAAACTTAATAAACAACGTGTGATTCACAAATTTAAATGTAGACAACGTGATGCTGTTTATCTAAGCTAAACAAGGAGGTTACTTAGAGCAAGAAAAAAGAAAGATAAAAATAATTTTCATAAAAGTGCAAGATATTATTCGGTCCTTACAAAACACAGACTCACACATGGATATGACTTCAATTGGGATAATGTTAAAATTTTGTATCATAAGAAAAATAAAGAAAAGTGAGTTCATGGAAAAGCTATTTACAAAGAGAAAGGGTGATAAAGCTATTTATTTAGAAAGCGATCTTGCGAGATACAAAAAAATTTGGCATGGAGTCATGAATTGGATATATTGACTTTAGTTTTGGTCAGAATTTTGAATATGTCTGAATTAGTTTTCAATTTGAGGAATGAAAGAATTGACTTTGGTTCTTATTCAAGATTGTTTGCCTCTCTCAAAATCAATTTCAATCAAGAAATACAATATGTATCAAAGCAACAATTCCTATCAATTATTATCTGTGTTTTATTTTCTGGCTGACAATGGTTTTCTAATCTAACAATGTTTCCATTCTTTGTGCCTGTTGTTTTTTTATAAATTACCTCTGATGGGGAAGTCTAAATTGGCTTCGACACGTGTTAGTCTGCAGTAGTATGAAAAGGACGGAAAAAGGAGAAAGTGTCACTTATTGCACCATACAGAATTAGGCTAAACTTTTCCAAAAACCAATAAAGTTGATAGTACTCGTAATTACGTACTTCAATTTGCTAAAAATTAGTAAAAATTTTCATAAGTATATCAATTTTTCAGACGTCAATTTACAATAAACAGGATTCGATGGTGTTTACTAGAATTCAATCAAATTTGACAGAGTTGAATAGAGTTTGACAAAATTCAATAGAACTTTGTAAAATACAAGATTTTACAGAAATCAATATAAATCACAAAATTCAATAACACTGAAGATCTAATAAGACTTTCCCATAATGAACGAACAATTTCTCTGCAAATATTCTTATGTAACATCCTCTTACACACGAATAAAAATATCCATAGACACTTAATTTGATAAAAGAACTGAATAATTGAAATCGGTTCATAATGTTAATAAATCAGTAAAAAAATAGTAACAAATAAACTTTGGAATTCAAATTCTGATTTCCCTGACATTTTTCAAGCAACTGAATCTCTATCTTGTCAATTACTGTCATTCTTTCACATCACAGTCACTCTCAATTGCTTCTATTTTTTTTACTTTTTGATCTGACCTCAAATTTAATAGTACTAGCAAACAAACACGCGCGCTACGCGCGCGACTATTATCCTTTTCCAAATTCCTCAACCATTTTTCAAATAAAAATATAAGGTAGAAGTTCAATTTGTGACCACGTTTGTTCCACAAAAATAAGATATAAAAATAATTATTTTTAATTAATTAAGCACTTTACTTATAAATTATATTACTTGAAATATGTCAACACACTCAACTTCCCGTTTCAGTCCAGTATCGGGAATAGTCTCGATGACCGCGTCTCCGTTCCAAGAATTTCTAGGATGTAAACAAATCAGGGCCGTATGAACCAGTGCTTCCGACGCGTCTCCACGCGGTTCTGCGCATGTGCCGCGCATGGCATCCAATTGGTTATTTTTCGCGCGCCGTTTAAAACACTGAAAAATATATTTTTTTGTTTATTGTAAATAATGGCTTTTTGAATTACAGACTGACGCGGTAGACCAAAATCCACGACCGCAAGCCGGCAGAATTCTATTGAGGACTTAAGCCGAGGTGACTTCAATCCGGAGTTGAGTGTCTATCAGAAAATGGCTACTAACGGTTCAGTGGCTACGGACCCTATGAAAACAATGTACAGATAAATATTTGTTTATCTCGAAATAATTATGCCTCAGTATTAAAAGAGGTTTTGACCACTCTTGAATTCTCTTGGTACCTTTTAAACCGTACAAAATTCCATAAAATGCCTTTAAATCTTCTGAATACTCATGAAACCATATTATGATTCATTCTGAAACCTTATGAGATCCCTTTAAATAATTTTATATATTCGGAAAAACTTCAAAAAATTTTTAAATCTGTCATATCCAATTGAAAATTTTTGAAACCTTATGAGAATCCCATACATTTTCTGGAAATTATTTGAAATGCCTCATAATTTTTTTAACCTGTTGAAATTACTTGAAATCCTTCGAATCCCACTTAAGTCTTTCAAAATGTTTTGCAATCTCTAGAAATCCTCTGAAAATCCCAGCGCTCCCACATAGTCACTTTCAGTCACTTTTTTTTTTAAATCACTTTTGAGTCACTTTTTAAAAATAAATTCACTTCCTCCAATGAATTAAGAAAGAGCACCCAAGGGTTGACCACTATTGAATGCAGGTTTATACCTATTTCTAAATTTTCTTGAATTCTTTCAAATTCACTCCAATTTCACTGAAATCTTTGAGAGATTTTGAATTTTATTGATTAAAAAATTGTTCTTTGATTCGTTCGAATTCATTTGGAGTTCACCCTGAAATCTTATTAATTTATCTTGAATTTTTTTAAGTTGTTTGGAATTCTCTTGATTTCTTTGGAATACTCCCTGACTTCTTTTGAATTCTTCTAAATTTACTTCAAGTTTAATGACTTCAGTAAATTCTCAAAATATTTTTCAACTGTTTTCAATTTACTCGAATTTTTTTTACTTACCTTGAACTTTTACGAATTTCATCGAATTTTCCTTTTTTTTTATATTCCTTTACTTATTTTTATTCCATTTAATTCATTGGTTCAGAAAATGAATCTTCAATTCACTTGAATTCTTCTGAATTCGTACTGAATTCTTTTAGCGCCCATTTCACACATATCGATGGATGTACTTTGATTTTTAATATCTTGTTGAAATTAATGGAACTTTTTGGAGTTTGTTTCAATTCATTTAAATTCAACGTGAAATCTTATGAACTTATCCTGACTTCGTTAAAATTCACTCGAAATTCTTATAGATTTCAACGAATTCTTTTGAATTCTTGTGAATTCAAAAGACATCGCATTATTAATGCACAGTAGTGACTCTAAATTTTTAGAAATAACTTGAAATCTCTTGAAATATTTTGAAATGCTTCGACAATCTTTAGAATGTTTTGAAATACTTTGGGATCTATAGAAATCTCTTGAAATTCCTTGAAATTTTTTGAAACCACTTGAAACCATTAGAAGATTTATAATATCCTATGAAATATTTTGAAATGCTCCGATAATCCCTCAAATCTTTTAAAATTAATTGCAGTTTCTGAAAGTTCTTAGAAATCTATTACAACCTTTAAAAGTGTTGTGACATGCTCTGAAATATTTGAAAACCCAGTGAGAATGCTTTAAATCTGCCAAAATACCTTGAAATATTCATAAAGAGATTGAAATTCAAATATATTCTGTGAAAGTCTTTGAAATCTTTTACAATTCTTTACAGTCTCTAGAAATTATATATGCTTTGAAAGATTTCAAAATACTTGAAATTTTATGAAATATTCAGAAATCTTTTAAATCCTTAAATCAGGTGTACACTCAAAATTTGAATGATCAATCCCCCGGCATTAAGGAATTAACGGAAATGATTTGTTTTCTATTTAACAAAGTTAAGTTTTATTCTCTCATCAAAATATAAAATTTAAGATATGTATTCGCAAGAACAATATAATATTTCTCCACCATAACGATTACAAATGAAATTAATAGTGGCAAGCAAACTGAGAGCAGCGGAATGCTCTTTTGAATTTCAAATGTAATAAATAGAGCAATTTTGAGTCACCCAAAAGCCAATTAGGCAAGAATGAGCCTAACTTTTTCTGTGCACAGAAACTTGACGATAATTTTCTCCAGATAAAAGTATAACGTAATAAAAATTTGTGTCAGGTCATACGTTTATTAAGCTTTCCTTTTGAGTATTAAGAGGTGTGAATTTCGAAAACTGAAGAAACACTTTTTGCAATTTTTTTGTAGCATTTTTTATTTTTTACCATAATGTATCATCAAAATCGAATATAAATCATAATAATTTGGGTACATCTAAATATTATTTTTGATTTCATTCTGCTTGATAGCGTGAACAATGAACAATGCAAAAACAAGTACCGATAATAATGTAATGTTTCTCAATAACAATGCTGAATTGTTGAAAAATTCAAGAAATCAGTTACTAGGGTAGATTATCTTGGCAAGAACAACGAGTCCCTCATTAACTTTCTCGCCGAACCGAAAATTCAAAGGATCATTCTCCTCAATTGGTTCAGTCACTTTGGCAACAAGGCCATCTATGCGTATTTTAATTCTTCCAAATTTATTTTCAGGATCCCCTACAGGACCAACGAATGGAAATAGAAATCCAGCTGCGTCCAATCCAATAATATACTTGTTATTCTCATCTGTTTGTACCGGGTAAAACTCACCCTTTAAAGGTTGAGTTTTTTCTGAAAATAGGCCTCGGTAATGATGAACATAAACTTCGATTGGAGCAGAATGAATTGCGCCGTGTTTGGATGGCCAACCTGCTTCTGAAAACATAAAGTATATGCAGGAAATTAATTTGAATAATCATATTTTTCATTTTATATCAAACAATGTAGTTTTGACAACATAGAGAAAGTAAAATAATAGAAAACACTCCAAGTAGAGGTTGGTAAGCACCCTGAAGTACATGATATCCGTTTTAGTTTCCTTGGCTGTTTCCATCCCCGCTACCCCTTTTGTTCCAGTATCAGCTTTCTAATCCGTTTCTATCTCCGTATCAATTCCCGCATTCGTTTCAGTAACCGTTTTCGAGTCTATTTTAGTATTATTTCCGTAGCGGATTGAAATTTTAGTATTGATATGAAAATATTGAACGTTTAGGTCGGATCATTATCCTTCTCTCTTCTTTTTGAAAATTTGTTTTCACTAAATATGCAGGCGTAATTTTCAATACGTTGTACGGTGGGTTCAAATCGGATTTGCGTGGTCAAATTATGGGGCTAAAATTGTTAGCGGATTTTGATGTTTCCTTGTCCATTGTGTATTAAATTTTCAAAAACTTTGGGTTGAATTTTGAAAAAGGTTTTCATTTATTTTCTATTATTCTTCAGTGGCTAAATTTCTCTAATTGAATTAGTAAAATTTCACTAGCAATCAGTAACATCTCACTAATTTATGTATTTGGAGAGCACTGTGCGTCGGGAGGAAAAGAGTTATCTTAATTTGAAGAATTTCGAGTATTAAATAAATATACGGCAACTAATATTATGCATTTTAAATTGGAGAAAATAAATGTTAAAAATGTTCGAGTTTATATTACACTAGTCGCTATCTCATTAGACCTTCTAAAAGATCTGTATTTAAATAGTATGTGCCTCCTAGACTGAAGTCGAACAAATATTTCAGATTTATGATATTATTACGTGCAATTTAGAGAGACTAAAACGAGTTATTACGCACTAGGGAGATCAGTATTTGTTAACTTACATGATAATACCTTAATGGAATTTTTTGAATGTAAATAAAGTAAGACAATACAGAATTCGTGTGTAATTAATTCTTATTTTATATTCATCCTGCATTATAAGGCAATATTTTTTAAGCTGGCAAAGGTGACGCAACTCACAAGTTTCATAATATTGCCTGACTATTATTTCACAAAAGCTGGAAATATTACACAATCGCGTTAAAGAAAATGACGGTTGTAATAAAAATGCCTGCGGACAAATTTTCTGGGTGGAACAGTGTTTAGGTTATCATAAAAATTACGACGGACAGCCTTTGAGAATTGGAGAAATCGTCTGTCGACATAAATATGCATGGGGACAAGTTTAAAAGGTTGGAAAGAACCGCGGTTGTCCTAGAAATGCCTAGGCACATGTTTGGGAGTGAACAAGAGTTAAAATTGTTATAAAAATTCCCACGGACAAGTCTTGAGAGTTAGAAGAAGCGGCGTTTGTTATGAAATTTCCCAGGGACACGTTCTGAGAGTTGGAGAAATTGGTTGTGGTCAGAAAAATGCCTTGGGACAAGTCTTGGAAGGCGGAAAAAAGCGTTGGCCATAAAAATGCCTGAAGACGAGCTTTGAGAGTAGCAAAAGGCGGTGGTTAACACAGAAATGCCTTCGGGCGAGTTTTGAGCGTTGAAAAATGTTGCGTTGGTCACTTAAGTCCCCAGGAACAAGTTGTCATAAAAATGCGAGTCTCCGGTATGGCCTGCTATGACTATGAGGCTCTTCCAAGAACTTCTACGATGTAAACGGTCACGCGTGTAAAATTTGACCCCCCTCCCGTTTTTGTCAAATGTTCACGTTTTGAGACCCCCTGAACCCGGAAAACACGTTTTTACGAATGTGTCTACCTGTGTGTCTGTTTGTGTGTCTGTCTGTTTGTGTGTAGATTTTTAGTTTGTGAGCACGATAACTTTAGAAAGAATTGATCGATTGAATTGGCCTTTGGTATACTCTTTTAGTGTCCTAAAATGAAGGCTTAGTTTGTTAGACAGCCAATTTGGACAAAAATTCAAAAAAGGGAGCATTCTTTAAATTTTTGAGACTACTTCTTTTCAAATTTACAAATTTCATGTAAGGATGTTCACAGTACTCAGAAAGTCAAACAATTTATCTCTATTACTTTTTTCGCTAAAAAGAAAATGTGAGAGTTATAGCATTTCCAAAATTCAAAAAAAGAAAAGAAAATAACAATTTTAAGCCAAACAATGCACGATATGAAAAAAAGTCAAGGAAAGAAAAGCGTTTTTTTTAAGCCCTACAAGATTGTCATAACAACTTTTTGAATTCTCTTGAAAAATCGAAAATTCAAATTTTGAGCTAAATAACGCGAAATACAAAAGAAAGTTGGGATATAAAAATTGTTGCTTTTACGAAGACCTGTGAATTTGCTTCTAAATATTTTTTTGTGGGAGGCATACTTTGTATTATAAGTAAAGAAAATAGTAGTGGAATATTTCTATTTTTATTTTTGAGCCAAACGACGGGAGATAAGAAAAAAATAGTCAAAAAAGTAGAATTTGTGCTTTTAATAGGTCAAATAAAATTGCTATTAAACATTTCTTTATAAGACCAATCGTAAATCAAGATAATTTTTTTGATCGTCTTTTAAACCATTTATTTGTATATATTATACGGTGAGCGTAGAAAATCAAGCGCAAAACGCGAATATTATGATGAGAATGTATTCCTTAAGGCGAAGCGTGCAGACTTTTTAAATGATATTTAGAAGTTTCGCAATCTCCATGCAGTTCAACACGTACTTCCCTTAAGAAAAAAAGAAGTTTTTGTACATTTTATTCAGAATCGTCAATATCAGGTTTATCGATTTCACCCTCAGCATTTCTCTTCACAATTAGCCATAGAATACGATTAAAAAAATTACTTTCTGAATTACACCCTCATAAGTATGTTTTATAGTATATTATATTTACTGGTAATATATGTTAATTATTTTATGTATAAAGAGCATATCGAACAATCTCAAGGTGCCACTATCTCATTTTCGACCAAAATGTGGAAAATGTAAAAAAATCTAGAAACACCTTAGAATATTTGAAAATTAATGTTCCCAAACATTTATAATATATATTTCCGCGCATAAATAAATTAAACCATTGCGATAATCGTCCGTTTCTTGTTTCCATATGTTACAAGATTAGAATCGGGCAACATGACAGGAAAGGAATACAATTTTTTAATTATATATTTGATATTGTTCTAGGGCCACGGTCTATTATCCACATTTTGAGAATATCTGATATTTTTTATTAATATTAATATTATACCTGTATTTAGTTATGTTGGGTACACTTACTTGAAAAATTAAGCAACGCCACGCAGGCAAATCATATAATTACGATCTTCATTGTCTCAAGATGCGAGTGCAGATAACGATGGAGAACTCAAGACCGATTTCGTGAAGGGTGACTGGATATATAGATCATCTTCATTTACAATTGAGTGGAGGGGCAAAGATTCTTTATCTCAGAATTTTTCATATCTGCGAGATTTGTTACTCAGACAACCCAGATGGAAAAATTGTATATAAGAGATAAGAAAAAAAGTCAGAAGAGTAGGATTTATGCTTTTGAAAATTAATATAAAATGCCATTAAACGTTTATTTATAAAACCAATCGTAAATCATTAAGATAATGTTTTAATCGTCTTTTTAACTTTTTATTTGTAGATATTTTACGGTGAGCGCAGAAAATCGAGCGTGAATATTATGATGAGAATGTATTCCTTGAGGCTGATAGAGCCTCAAGTAAATAAATTTCCTTTCTCATTTAAAATCAAAAACAAATTCATAAATTTGTACATGAAGAACATATAACACCAAGCGCGA
>JAUMHM010000085.1:40421517-40434081 GCA_032362435.1 Melikaiella ostensackeni
GAAATAAAATTCACTGAAGAGGGCCACTATCGTGTGCCGAAACGTCTGAAGCAATTTAAATTGTATTCAATTATTGGGCCCTAAAGCCAATTCGATCACCAAGAATTCCAAAATAATTTTACGATTGAGGGTCAATATAATCCCACCTCTACATACTTAGAATATAATTTTGATTTGGAAATCGTTGTTTGGAAAATATCAGAAATGGTGCAAAGTCATAAATTTTTTTCAAAATTATTTTTTCAACATATCTTTTTTGAACGAAAGTATACAGATATATTTATGAAGAAAAATCTAAATATCTATAAATACGATTTTCGCGTATCATAAAGTAAATCAATATTTCTTTACGTATAAATTAGATGTTAATTGGTGTTGATTTTGAAATGGAGAAGAATATATCAATCTGATGACGAACTTTCTGCTGTTTTTGATGAATTATTTTCGATCTTTTGAATGGTTATCAACCATTTTTTATTTGAAAATTTGACCCTTTTTTCAGAATAAAAACTATTTCCATTTTTTTCTTAGATGAGCTCCATATATGAGCTCTTCTATATGTTGGAAATCCACATATGCGATCGGAGATCCTCGAAACATCTTCTCAAAAAATTTCGTTCACTCTCTCATAATTTGCAACTGCATTGCACTCGTGCATGCAAGATACGTGTCAAAGCGTTTCTAATTTTCGCGCGGAATCGCTTCCACAACGCAAGGGCGCATGCGTTTCTAGCATTCGACGTTTACATCACATCTGAGTTCTTATACAATGTAAATGTATAGTGTATAGTGTATAGTGTACCTTTCTGAAGCCGGTTCCGCTCGATTTCTATTCTTCTATTGTGTTGCCGGCAGACGCTGGGCTTTGTATTAAAAGAAGAAAATGGATAGGCTTGTGATACGGAGTAAAAGAGACAGCAAAAAAGCACCCGAAGAGCTACCGCAACTCGAGAAGGAAGCCAAGTTTATTACGACAATTGGGAAGATTTTGAATTTTTGTCACTTTTTTCACCCTAATAATAAAGCATCAAACCATCCACTTGCAACAATTGTAATTTGTTGATGAAACTGTATTCAATGAAAATCTACTTTGTACGTGTAAATTGTGAACATATTTTTTGGTTTCTATCATCATTGATCTTTTTATTGTTATTTTTTCAGAATCAAAGCCTCCTCCGGTGTGCAGAAAGTGGAAAAAAATCCGTGGTTGGAACTGACTAAAAAAAATAAGGCAGTTCGCACAATTTGCTCTGAAGCCGAGGAGAAAAAATTGATCATTGCAAGCGATACGCAAAGTCAGCATTCCCAATTAGCGTGGGTTGAAGAAGGATTTTTCCATGGAAGAATGCCTTAGCAGGGATAAGAAACCATTCATTCATCTCTTTTCATGTTCAGAATGCTCAAACTCTTGCTAATTTGAAGACAGTGAATGTTATTCAACACGTCAGTGACAGCACGCGAAAGCAAATGATGGACAACCGAACGGCGCTGCGGAGAACTTTTAGTACCATCAAATTTCTAGGACAGCAAGGACTGACTTCACGAGGCACGGGAGCGAGGAAACTTTAAACTTTATGCAAATTCTGGATACTCGAGCGGGAGACGTTTCTGAGTTTCATTCGTCGCTACAGAGGACTGGCCACAAATGGCTCCATCATGAGGTGCAAAACGAAGTACTGGATCTTATGGATTCAAAAGTTAATTCCAAACATCTGGAAGAAATCAAGAATGCCGACGTTTTAATTTGCCATTAGACCATTTGCGAGGCCGATGCTATGACGGGACAGCAAACGTTTCAGGTCATTTATCAGGATTACAAATGCAAGAGAAAGAATTGGAGTTTCGAGCGCTCTTTGTTCACTGCAATGCGCACAATTCAAATCTGGTTGTTTAAGATGCGGTGGAAAGAGTAGTACCCGCAAAAAAATTCATTGAGATCGTGAAGTGCCTGATTAATTTCGTACGAGATTCGCCGAAATGCCTCAATGTGTTGCGCGAGATCCAAGAAGGAACTACAAGAAACGATGATCAAAAACGACCAGCGCTTGCGGCGTACTACCCTACAAGGTAAAAATTGCACGGCAGATGTCCAATTTTAGGAGTCATTTCTTTAACTGTATTATTTTCGTCTTTTACAGGTGAACCGTCAGAATAAAATCTTTGAAAAAAGTTCAAACGAATTATTCAGTGTTGATGGAATTTTTCGATAAGATGACATCAGATCAGTTAGTGATCGAAACCTGCTTTTATCTTTAGCTCAAAAATAGAACAAAGAAATGAAAAGTTAAAAGATGTAGATTTTTGGGAGAAAATAAATGGTCCATAGATATTTTACTCAAATTTTCAAAATTCGTTCGACTTCTGATGACGATTCCCGGCTCGTCTTGTAGGGATGAACGGAGCTTCTCCGTATGAAAACGTCTCAAAACTTTCCATTCGTGTGATAATAGGTCAGACGAGGTTGAACAGCATCGGCATACTTAATATTTATCACGACATGGTCGATTTAATTGATCTTGAATTCTGTAAAATTTGCCCCCCCCCATTTTTGTCAAATGTCCACGTTTTGAGACCCCTGAACCCGGAAAACATGTTTTTAAGAATGTGTCTGTCTGTCTGTGTGCCTGCGTCTGTCTGGATATTTTTAGTTTGCGAGCACGATAACTTTCGAAAGAATTGATCGATTGGATTGGCTTTTGGTATACTTTTTGAGTGTCCTGGAATGAAGGCCAAGTTCGTTAGCCAGCCATTTTGGACAAAAATTCGAAGAGTGGGAGCACTTTTAAAATCTTTAAGACTACTTTTTTTCAAATATACAAATTCCATGTACAGATATTCTTAGTACTCAGAAATTCGAACAATTTATCCTGGTGACTTTTTTCGCTAAAAAGAAAATTGTGAGAGTTATAGCATTTCCAAAATTAAAAAAAAAACGAAAATAAGTATTTTAAGCCAAACAATGCACGATATGAAAAAAGTCAAGAGAAAAAAAACGTTTCTTTTTGGAAGCCCTACAAAACTGTCATAACGACTTTTTGAATTTTTTTGAAAAATTGAAAATTTGAATTTTGAGCTAAATAACCCGGAATATAAAAGAAAGTTGAGATATCAAAATTGTTCCTCTTTCAAACACCTGTAAACTTGCCTCTAAATATTTTCTGGTGGGAGGCATGGTTTGTATTTTAATTATAGAAAATAGTATTGGAATATTTTAATTTATATTTTTGAGCCAAAGGACGCGAGAAGAGAAAAAAATAGTCAAGAAAGTAGAATTTGTGCTTTTATCAGATCAAATAAAATCGCTGTTAAACATTTCCTTATAGGGCCAATCGTAAACCAATAAGTCATTGAACGCAGATTTTGGAATGGCCTTCAACTCGCACGTCGCATTACTCTGAATCGTCTCGAAGTCATCGAACTGCTTTCCTTTGAGCGCCATTTTCAATTTGGGGAACATCCAAAAGTCGCAGGGAGCTATGTCGGGACTGTATGGAGACTGGCGAAGCTGTCCAATCTTGTGTTCCGACAAAAATTGTAGCACAAGGCTCGATGAATGAGCTGGCGCGTTATCGTGGTGAAGAAGCCAGTCACCGCTTGACCAGAAACGCGGACGTTTTCTTCTCACGGCATCACGCAATCTTGTCAGAACTGCAACGTGATATTCTTTGTTGAGCGTCTGCCCCTTTGGAGCAAATTCGTAGTGTGCAACACCCTCACAATCGAAAAAATAATCAGCATTGACTTGACGTGGCTCCGTTTAGTTTCAGGATCGTAACCATAAACCCATGATTCATCACCTGTAATAACCTTCTTAAGGACATTTTCATCATTATCGACCATTTCCAAGTTGTCCAGAGCGATTTCATAGCGAAGGTCTTTCTGCTCGGTTGTGAGCAATTTTGGAATAAACTTCGCACAGGTGCGAGTCATTCCCAAAATCTTCTTTAAAATTTCCCAAACAGTAGTTTTCGGTATTCCGAGATCATTTTCTAGTTCACGAACAGTCAATCGACGATCACCTTCAATCGCAAGTTGCACACGCTCGATGTTTTCCGGTGTTGTTGTCAGCGAAGGTCGGCCAGAACGAGGGTCACTGTCAACAGATGTGCGGCCATTTTTAAACCACCTGTACCATTCTTTTATCTGTGTTTTGCACATAATTTCGTCCCCAAAGGCCTTCTGTATCATTTCAATCATCTCCGTACAACTCTTGCCGAAATTGAAGCAAAACTTGATGCAAATTCGTTGATCAGTTCTTTTTGCCATTTTCAACACTACACAAATACGAAGAATAGAAAAAAACACGTTGGACATAAACGCATGCTGCGCATGACGTAAGGGGTCCAGCCGGTAACTACGGCATTCAGGAAGTTCGTGAGGGTCTACTGATTACACTCATACCCCGCAGAGGCCGCTCGAGTGCTCTGGCGCGAAGATATGAACGCAGGTCGGATACCTTTCGGACACACCTCGTATATTACATAACAAATGGGATTGAGAAAAAAATTGTCTAACACATGGACTATATGTAATTTTTCGCGTAGAATCTTATGGTTTTATTAGTTTTTCTTAACTCACTTTTTTTTTAATTGTTTAGGCAATCGAAAGTTTCAATTATTTCTCATGAAAAATCGTCTTTTAATGAAATGCTCTCTTCCAGCATTGAATTTTCTACTATGTCAACTGGTCTACCCATAAGACTTAATAGCTTGAAAAATTGTTCATAACTTTATAAGTTGTTTATGAACTTTCAAATTCTGACAGTTTTTCGTTACTAGTACCATTTTAATAATAAATCACAACGATTTTGAAACAAAGTAATTTTTTCTACAAAAAACTGATATACTGAAGCGAGTTTATTCAGATAATCTCTTTTTAGATAAAACATCATATTCTTAAAATTAATAATTTTGTTACTATAAAGTAATGCCAGAGTGAATGTTTATGCGGGCATTTTTTATTTTCTTTTTTATGCTTAAGTCATTTATTTGACACATATATGCATGTTTAATAGGGCGTATCATAAAAATTAAATATTTTGATTTCATTTTTGTTGAGGGCTAAAAAGCTTCTGGTGGGTGCCAAAGTAACTCCCGAAAAATATGAATCCTAAAAAAATGTCTTCAGTTCGCGCAAGTTCATTATATGTAAAACTAGGGAAGAATAATATATTCCTCATCGCCAAAGGCTCAAAAATGCTCATTTCTGATTCAGATAAGCATTAAGAAATGCATATATTCACATATATATCTGCTTCATATAAACCCAGTAAAAGAATGTCCTGTGTTCGCGCATTCATGTTGAAGTGACAGAGGAACGTGAAATTCACGAAATATTAGATATTTTTAAGTATCACATGCTCAAGAATGGTTAGTTTTAATCCAGATTGGCGGTAAAAAAAGCATATTTCATCCACATACGTACCTGCTTAGTATAGTCCCAATGGAAATGTGTCCTGTGTTCGCGCGTTTATGTTAGAGTGATAGATAATCGTAAAGTTCACGAAATATTAGATATTTTCAACTATGACAAGCTCAAAAATGGTTAGTTTCAATCCAGATGTGCAATCAAGAAAGCATATTGTATCCACATACTCGTATATACCTGCTTAGTATAGACACAATGGAAAAATGTCCTGTGTTCGCGCGTTCATGTTAAAGTAAGAGAAAATCGTAAAATTCAGAAAATGATAGGTATTTTTAGGTATCAAAAGCTCAAAAATGGTTTTCCTGATCTGGATAAGCTGAAAAAATCCACATTTTTTCCACATATATACCTGCTTAGCATACATCCAATGGAAATATGTCCTGTGTTTGCGCGTTCATGTTAAAGTGACAGATAGTCATAAAATTTACAAAATATTAGAAATTTTCAAGTATTACAAGCTCAAAAATGGTTATTTCTGATCTGGATGAGCGCTAAAAAATCCACATTGTATCCACATAAATATCTGCTGAGTATCAGGTATATATATATATATATATATATATATATATATATGAATACAATATGCATTTTACACCGCTGTTCCGGATCAAAAATAATCATTTTCGAGCACATAATACTCAAGAATACTCAGAATAATACTCAGAAGATCGTAAATTCCAATTTTATAAAAGATCTCGCATATCGACTTTTCGAAAATATACCTCTATGCGTTTCCACTTATTTTGCACTTGAAAACTACTTTGAGATTTACTACATAAGGTAAAGGCCCCGATTCGTAACCCCCAACCAGTTCGTAACCCAGCAAGCGCATAAATTGATTTTTTATATAATATAGTAGAAACTGTCGCCTGATGTACATTTATTTTCAAGGTAAAAATGAAAATGTACAAAACTGATATGAGATGATAGGCATTATTTCGCGTTTATCAACTCGAAAAAAATAAAAACGTCGCGCTCTGCCCTGCACCGGGGCACAATATACTTTCAGACCAGCTCACCATAAGACCAGCACTGAAATGACTCCACGAAACTTGACAGCTCGGCGTGTTGTGACTAAAAAAAGTGACAATCCAATGGACAGTGCTAACGTCTGAGACGGTTACGAACGGTTAGTATGGGGCATTATTTCTCAATTACCCCATCTTTAAAAGTCATGTTCTCCGATTTTCTTCAAATTCTATGAATATGTTTAACTACCGAACAATACTTAATTGACAAAATTATAAACCACGATTACCACTCCTCTTCAAGTGGTTGGGGGGGGGGGGTGAAATTTTCAACCCCAACGCCTGCACGGGTATTTTCAAAAGCCTGTATCTTCCTTTCTGTTTCGCGATTTAAATTTTTTATAAGGGCTTTTGAAAGTTTATTTTGCACTCTTTCTTTCTATTTCATTGACGAAAAAAATATAAAAAATTTCAAGCATTTTTTAAACTATTTAATTGCTTATTCAACTTTTTTTTGCAATTTAGGGTGTTTTAATCCTTTAGTATTCCACAGACTAGTTTGCAACTCTACCATTCTTTCAATACGTTCAAGTTCATTTAGAATGACATGAAATCAGCTAATAAACGATTTAAGAATGTTTGCTGGCGAGTCAGAGGAATTTTAAATTATTTGTTATTTCTTATAAACAAATATGAAGTGAAAATCACTCTTTTCAGAAGTGATGTTGATTTTTCTCAGTATGAATGATTCTTTACTATTATAGTTCATCAGCATACAATAATTATTGATTATTCATAAATATTCTATGAATAAATGCAAAATTTAACCGTTTTGAACATAAAAACAGTGCTTTTTGAATTGAATAAGCTGCAGAAAAATTATGAATTAACGCCTGTCGTTAGCCGACGATCTGTACCATCATAGTTTTCAGAGTCTACCACGTGGAGGTGGCAGGGCGATTTTAGACTACTTCGGGGTGCTTAATTCAAGTGAGTCCCCTCGTCTCTCACTATTCGGAATGCTTGTTTTTCGTAAGTCCCCTCGCCGCCCGCTATTCGGGGTGCTTTTTTGTGAGTCCCCTCGCCTCTCATTATTCGGGGTGCGTGTTTTTTGTGAGTCCCCTCGCCTCTCACTATTCGAGGTGCCTCATTTTTATTAATTCCCTTGCCTCTAACTTCACAGCGTTTTCTAATTGGTACGCCTTTCCTCCTCGCCGGCTTCCGTCTCTCTCGCATTTTCTATGATATTCTTTCTGGTTATACGCGTTGCTTTAGTGGAAATATCATTTTTCTTACTACTTCTTTTTCTTTTGAAGTACTCTCCCTATTCTAGGTACGTTCAGGTTTAGGAGAAATGTCAGCTTTCTCTTCATAGGAAAATCATTTAAGGTTCAGCTGACCCTTGTGGTTAGGGGTGAAAGCATGGTACTTGAGAGTACCGGGTATTGTGACAGCCTTACTGAACCGAACTGCTAATTCCAATGTCAGTGCTGAATGATTATCTTTAGAACTGAAGAGTACTACTGTTTCCTTTAAATTTTCTCTGGTGAAAAGGCGAACTAATTAGAAAACGCTGTGAAGTGGGAGGCAAGGGGATTAATAAAAATTAAGCACCTTGAGTAGTGAGAGGCGAGGGGACTCACTGGAATTAGGCACCCCGAAGTAGTCTAAAATCGCACTGCCACCCCCACATGGCAGACTCTGGAAACTATGATTTTACAGATCGTAGGCTGGCGGCAGGCGTTAATTCATAATTTGTCTGCACTTGGCTCATTTAAAAAAGCACTGTTTATATGTTACGAGTCTCAAAAATCAGCTTCTTTAAACAAAAGTTTGAAAATTGTGAAATTCATTGAATATAGCCTATAATCCCGAATTCACTCGCACTGATAAGCCGATCACTAACCGGCTCAACATTGTGTTACGAACTAGCTGAAAGAGGACTTTCGGGGGTTACGAACCGGTACATCGGGTATGTTTGTTCAAATTCTTGATTAATTGATTAATGCATCCTTAAACTTGCTTTAATGATATTTTCGATTGAAGATGGATTATTCTTAACCTGAGAAGAAAGTTTATTGCATTCAAATATTGCTTGAGGCATTCGAATAGGATTTTACTTTTCCTAGCTTCTTAGTAGGTTACGAACTGGGGCCTTTACCTTATGAAAGCATTATAAGAAATTGAATTTATATCACCTTGTACACTTTCCTTTCAATAAATTAAAATAGAGAACCCAAGGGTTAACCACTATTTAATTTTTTCGAATTCACCCTGAATTCTTTAGAATCCCTTTGAAATTCATTGAATTCAATGGATCCTTTTTGAATAAAAAATTTTTAATTCACCCTGAAGACTTACAAATTCTCCTTTAATTGTTATGAATTTTATCAAATTCGTATTCACTAATTCTATTAACTCCCGCTTATCTGTATGCAATTTAATTTTTGTTTATAAAAAGAATGTTGTTCCATTCACTTGAATTAAATACATCTTGAATTCGTATGAATTTCATTTAATTCTTCGAAATTCACTCCAATTTTACTGAAATAAACGGAATACTCCGTATTTTTGCAATTCGTTTGAATTTACTTGAAATTAATCCTGAGTTCTTATTAATTTATCCTGAATTATTTTAAATTTTTTGGAATTCTTTTGATTTTTTCCCTAAATTCTCTTGAATTCCCTTCAATTCTTCTAAAATAACTCCAATTTTACTAAAATCAGTGGAATATTTTGGATTTCTCTCAATTCATCTGAATTCATTTGGAATTCACCATGAATTTTAATGAATTTCATTGAATTCTTCTTAATTCTCTTAAATTCCTCTGAATTCAATCGAATTTGATTTTATTCGTTGTTTTTTTATTTTTTTCAATTCACTTCAATTCTGTTGAATTTGCCCTGAATTCTGTTGACTCCCATTTACCTAATTCGATGAAAAGTTTTTGAATTAAAAGATATTGTTCAATTCACTCAAATTCTTATCAATTTCATCGAAGTCTCCCAAATTCCCTTGAATTCTTTTAAATTCACTCTAATTTCACTGAAATCAATACATTTTCTTTATACTTATTCAATTCATGTGAATTCTTTTAAATTCAACTTGAATTCATTGGAATTCATTCCGTATTCTTATGAACTTATCCCGAGTTCGGTGAAATTTACCTGGAATTCCTATAAATTTCATCGAATTTTTTTGATTTCCTTTTAATTCAGAAGGAGGTTATTCACACTAATAATGCACATTGGCCACTTTTAGTCAATTTAAAGTCACTTTTGGGTTATAAATTAGTCACTTTAGCCACAGATTTCCTATAATCTATGCCCCAAATTATGGCCCTTAACGAGGGCGGTACTAAAAATCGCTGCTGACTTTAAAAGATGATAACTCGGTCAGAAATAATGCTAGACATTTTATTTTGGATTTTTAGAAAGCTTATGAATTTCCACGTCGAATGGCTCCTGGTAGAGATATTTCTGATTTTTTTAACAGGATCTATCACGTGAGAAATTGAAAAAAAAATTGAAGAATTTCTCAAATTTTATACTTTGACTTCAAATTGTAACATAACTGAAGAAAGATGTAGGAATGGACTGAAATTTACAGGACACAATTTCTGAAATCCTATCCTTAATCCAAGCCAAAAAATATTTAGAAATCTTTACGGGTTCCCGAGGTATGACTAAAAATGTCCAAGCATGTCTGCGTCGAGTTTCAGTTGGCGATCATCGCTATCGGCCGGACTGAACCTCGAAGCAGACATGCTTGGACATTTTTAGTCATATCTCGGAAGCTCGTGATTATTATTATAATTTTCTTGTCTCAAATTCAAAATTAGATATCAAAGATTAAGTCCTGTAAATTTCACATTTTTACTCAAACTTTCTCAGGTCATGACACGAGTTAAAGTCAAGGTACAAAATTCGAGAAATTTTTGAATTTTTTAAAAAAACTTCTAACGTGATGTATCCTCTTCAAAAAGTCAGAAATATCTCTACTAGATGTCAATAGACGTAGAATTTCATAATTTTTCTCACACTTTTTCTCAAAATTTTTAACCCCGTTTCCGATCGAGTTATCGTGTTTCAAAGTCATCAGTGCTTCTTAGTGCCGCTCGCGCTAGCCGTGTAGATAAATTTCAGCGGTAGCGTAATTTTTTCATCTTGACCAAAACACGTTGCTTTGATAGAAAAGTTGTAATTTCTTCGAAAAGAAGGCAAGTATCTGAACAAATTTTCGAAGAAGTAAGTTTCTTGCAAATACAATAATTTCAGAGCTAACTACCCGGATACACATTGAATTATTCATGACGGTAAAAAAACTCAGTATTCAAACGAAGATAAGAAACTTCCTTAAATCGTGTTCTCTGACTTACAAAGAAACTTACACACTTCTTGCAAACTTATTTCTTTCTACAATATGTATATTCCAAACTCCAAAAATTTTCATAAACATTTTAACTCTTACAACTTCTAGATAAAAATTACTGCAACACGATTTAAAATGTCAGATACTTTCGTTGTCGATTTAAACCAGGTTGATAAAGTTTGATATTTTTTAATGACAATATTTCTACAATTCACTTAATATCTATATACCAATTATACTGGGTAGAAACAGAAAATTGAAAATTAAAAACAGCCTAGCAGTGAAAACTTTCATTTTATGATCCTTATAAGTCTAAAAAATTTGCAATTCTCAGAGTTTTGCAAAAATTGGTAATATTAATTTTTTTCGTAATCTACACAATATGTTCAATTTTCTAGAGGCTTGTGAGGTTTTCGTATTTTCAGATTTTCTAAGTCAAAATCTCATTTTTATGAACCATAAAAAGCTAAAATGATTTTTAAAATTCTTGGAAACTATGGAACGACTGGAAAATCCCGAAAAATAAAATTCCTGAAAAAGACAATATTCAAAATAAAGAATTCCCAAAGTAGAAAGATTGCCGACAATATAGGAATCCGGGATTGAGAAATTCTCAAATAATAAAATTCCCGACAATTTATAGTATTACCGAATTTTTAAATTCCCGAAATAGAAAGTTGCCGACAGCAAATTGCCGAATTATAAAAGATCCGACACTGTGAAATTCCCGACGAACATCAACACTCCTCACGAATAAAAAATTTGTTTTTTAATAAATAATAATAATTTATTGAAAATACAGTAAGGAGATATTTTGTTTAATGAAAATATTTCATTATTGTATGTTTAGTGAAGAAATAATATTTATTGAAGAACAATGTTTTAATTGTTAAAATTCGGGAACTTTCTAGTGTCGGATATTTTATAATTTGATAATTTTCTATTTTGGAAATTTAAAAATTCGGCAATATTATAAACTGTCGAGAATTTTATTATTCGAGATTTTCTAATCGTCAGCAATTTCATAATGTCTGGAATTTTCGATTTCGAATATTTTATTTTTTGAGAATTTCGCAATGTCGGAAATTTCATTCTCTAGATTTTTTCAGTCATCCCTAAACTCTCCTCTGATTATTTTAAGCCTGTAGAAAGTTTCACGCACCAAAAATTCATGTTAAATAAAATTTGGAAAACTTTAGCAATTAATTTAGTCCGATAAAGTTTCTACATACATGCTCAACAAAGTTTTAGGATCGTTTGCAAAGCTTTTAAAAATTATGTTGGTGATTTGATGTTTACAAGAATGAGATTTTGTCTTTGAATAACCGAAAATATTGAAATCTTACCAGATTTTTGAGAACGGCGTGTATTACGTAGATTACAAAAAAAATGTATAATGGCGATTTTCTCAAAACTCTAAAAATGACGAATTTTTCAATTTTCATTCCAATTAAGGTCTGGGCAATTTGCTCGCTAAAAAAAATTCTTATTTTTATAGGTAAATTTCAAGTGCGATAAGGTTTTCATATAGCTCAAATTAATTTTAGAATAGCTTAAAAAGTCTTTGGAAATGATTTTAGTTTTTTGAGGTTCATAAAAAACAGATTTTGTCTCGGTAGTATAACAGGGCTAGGACCAAAAGAGTATATATAATGAGTTATATATCGATATAATATTTTTAATATCAAAAAAGTTTGCCTCATATAAACAGAATAAACGAGTAATAATAGATTTAATGCTTTCACGATGATTCATTATGATGAAAGGAGGTGTTTCGGGTTTCAATCGTGTGCAAAA
>JAUMHM010000085.1:40434181-40454858 GCA_032362435.1 Melikaiella ostensackeni
TTTGCACACGATTGAAACCCGAAACACCTCTTTTCATCATAATGAATCATCGTGAAAGCATTAAATCTATTAATATATTGATTCCTCAATATTATACCTATGGTTATTCGATGCATAGATTTACTAGAGAACGGCTAATGTTTGGAAAACTCAAATTATAATACTAAGCGTACATTTTGGTATAAGGGTGATTGTCAAATCAAAGGAAGGCTTAAACGACTGAACTGACAATAACGTTACCATCAATAATTTGATAATGAGTAATAAAAAATTATCGTATCACTTATGGAAATATGAAATTTGGAAGGAGCACTTAGGAAAATGAGAAATAATTATACAATCTGTACTTTGACATTTCTTGAAATGTTACAAAATAATAAATAAACAAACATGTAAACCAACGATAGATCGATGCGCATGCATGTGTCCATGTGAACGTATATTTATGCTCTCGCAGACGGGGGTGAATCGACAAAAACGATTAAACGAATCCTCCTTTAACTTCAAGAAGAATTAACACATTTTAAGAATAAAAATTCACCTAATAATATATGGGGACATAGCTCAGATTGTAATATACACTGAAATTCCAATAAAAGTCCGACTTTGCTTCTTGCCTAAAATGACCTTGGACATATATCCGTCGGGCTCGAATGTCAACAATCAGGGCCGCATGAACCATTTCTATGTGATTTTCGTTCACAGAAAAAATTTCTTATTGTATTTCTTTGAATGTTTGTTTGTTTTGAAGGATAAACGCTGCCTCTCGTTTTCCTGCGATATTTTTGTAGCACATAACGTAAACACTGAAAGCGAATGAACCGAAGTGTGGACCGTGCGAACTGATGAAATTATGCGCTTGTGATACAGCCAGCTTTAGTTAGTAGTGCGGCGCTGGACGAGTTTGCTGGTATTAGAGTGCTACGCTCTCTGTACTCCTTCGTCCCCTGGTCACGGAACGAAATTTTCGAAAAGACATATCGCAGACAGATTTATTAGAGACTTTCAGTGTAATAATTTTGTGATTTTTCTTCCCCCGAAACCGGTTTTGTTACATACGCACAGTAATGAATTTTGCATTGTCAAAATGCAACTTTCAGTTTTAATATAAAATTCCAAAAAAAACAGTAAAATTTATTAGCTAAGTTTTTTCCGATCTTGCGCCGAACGGTATGCCTAAAATTTATGTACTTATAATTCAATTTCGACTATAATTTTTGATTTAAAAATGGTATTTACGGTAATGAAAAAGTAATTTACAAAAATCGAGGGATAGACATTACAGATTTTGTAATGATATTTGCTTCAATTAACGAATGGAGAGAAAATATATAGACTTTTGTTCACTCAAATATCGGAAAAATGATACGGAAAGCGTTTTTTAGATTATTGTTTAAAAGAAGGGAGAGAATAATCTTATCAATGTACAGATCGAGGTTGAGACAGGACGGTTATGAAGTTGGATATGCTTCCATATTAAATTAAAGTAGATGGCAGCAGAAAATGAAAAAAGAAAGTAACCATTTTGTAGATAATGATAATAAGTATGTATTACATTGGAACGAAAAATTGTCAGACTTGATATTCAATTTTTATATTACCAGGACTTCAAATTTGCCGCCAATTTGACAATTACCCATAAACCAAATAGAGCTAAGTCGTTAAATTATAAATATAAGAGTATAATCTATGAAATTCATTTCTTTCTTTGTTTATTTCAAAAAATTCTCCATTTCCATCTCAATAAGACATTATCTGCAGTGAATCTTTATAACACTTTGTTATCAAACATTGTTCATAAAACATTTCACATTAGGGTGGGTCGAAAATAACAAATTTTCCAAATATAAAAACAGCTCAGCATGGAAAAGTTTCATTGTAAGATACTTATAATGTGTGTACAATTTTAAACAGATTGATAAATATCTTGACATTTTGCGGGCCAAAATAAGTTTTAAAACATCGTTTTTCACCGAGTTTCGGGAAAATGTAAATGTCAATTTTTTCATAATCTAGAAAATATACTCAATTTTTAGATATTTTGATGGTTTTTAAATTCATTTTATCTAGGAGAGAATCTTATCTTCATGAACCTCATGAAACTACAAAAAATTTTATAAGCTTCTTTCTGTGCCTGTGAAAAGTTTCTCGCACTCAAAATGTGCTGATAAGAAAAATTAAGAAGACCTTAGCAATTAAAATGGCAAGATCTTGACATAATAATTCATGCCCGCGCTCTATATATATATATATATATATATATATTTATATTTATATAATTTTTTCCGGCTCCTATATGAAGAATAATGAAACAAAAATTTTTGGTAATTTTGGAAAATCCTGGTCATTTTATAAATTACCAAAAATTCCCTCGAATTTAGGATGTTCAAAAATTTCCAGAAATTTTCAGGAACTTATGGTAATTTATGGTAATTTGTCGGTAATTTATAATAATTCATCAATAATTTATGATATTTCATCACTTCGCGTTGGTCCAATCACTACTCGCAATAATAAATTACTGTTTTAAACATCAACTCGATAGTTAGGTTGCCACTCCTGAAAACTGCCCTAAAAAGACTTTATACTGCAGTTTCAATGCGCACTTCGAATGCGCATCGAAACTGCGTTATAAAGCTTTTTTTGAGGCAGCTGTGAAGATTAGCCATATAAAACAGCACTTTACAGAACGATAAAAAAGGTGTCCAAAACCGATTTTTTATGCCTATGTTGGAAAAAAACTTCTCCGCACTAGGTTATTTTTTATTCTAAATTTTCTTTTTGAATCCACACTATCTTACACGTCAATTAAATATTCAAAATATATCAGTGATCTTATGTTTGAGAGCTACATTCCATAAGTTGAAGAGAATAATGGGATGGCAGAACAGGAAAAAAACAAAAGATGAAGTTTACATCGATTCCATTTAAAAGATTCTCTGCAAAAAAAGTTAACCTTGCCAGTTAAACTTCACATGAAGTGGAGACAATTTCATGATTTTAAACTTGCTTGGGTAATATTTCGACTGCTTTCGTCTCAATTTGTATTCGAGAAGTAGCAAGAGTTGCGACACCAGCGCTATCTACCGTCATTTCATTTCGTTAAACTGGAGCAAAACGGTGATTTCCTGCTGCAGTTGCTTTCAGCTAAGTGGCGTAAAATAAGCTCTAGTGCGTTTACAATAATCTTATCTATTTCAGGAGAGATTTATGAACAAGAATAATGTTGTATTTGTGTTTTTTGATTTCAATTGTATGTTCTCCCCCAATTCGCTCACTCCAGCATGACGTAGTTAGATGACATCAGAATTATTCTCCTAACCTCGGTGAAACTTTCTCTGTAATCCGCTCAATTTTTAACCGTTCCAGAATTTATCTGCAACACATTTTAACTTTTGTTTTTTTCCTGTGAGATCAAATGAAGAAGAATTCAAGATTCTGCACTAATGTTTCGAGAGAACGCTTGGATTGGCAGCGAAAATTACGCGCGCGATAAGGCGAAGGAAAGTGGTAGGTGGATAAAGGTAATCCCTTGAGGGTTTGAAGAACCGAGTCGGTCTGGTTAGGTTAAGTTGGCGTGAGGTTGAAGGGATGGAGGGTAGGAGGTTGCCAGTTGTCTCCGCGAAAGGGGATGAAGCTTTGGTTGGCTTAGGCACGGCAGTGTTTTTCTTGCCGCGGATCATTAGGACGATTAGGGTTCCCGTGAAAGGGAGAGAACAGATTAGTAAGCTCTCAAACCATCTTTCAATTTAAATTATTTTTCTCAAATTTAAAGGAAATAAAAGTTCCAGAAATGTTTTCTTTAATTCTTTTTTCCCTTATGAAAAATTTTTGCTCATGCTTATTTCAGTTCTGTGCTTTTGTTTTAGCATTATTTAGGTACACTTGAGTATACATTAAATTATTAATTTTAATTGTGAAAGTCGATTAGTTATTAGTATAATATTTCTTGCAATAATGATTGTGGCACCTTCCCCGATAGTTGAAACATGATGGCCCCAGGTAGCACAATTATTTTTTAAATCACTATTAGGTTCTGTTTCACTTTCAGAGCCCTTTCAGGCAAATAATATGTTAGCTTCATATGACGCAATGTAAAGGTAATAATTTTAAGATGTCCGCCAAACAAATTTTTGAAAGATAACCGAAAAAGTTTCAGAAGGGAATGGATAATTATTGTAAAATGAGTTTTAATACTTTTAATTGCTGCTTTAAATGTTAATTTGTAATAATATCAAAGTGATTGTCATTGAAATCTATATTGCAATATAGCGAATAGAAAATGCTAAAATTTAATGCGGTTTATATAAAAATACGCAAAATTAAGAAACATAAGGTAAATATTGTGACTCATTTATTGATTTGAAATAAAAATAGTCTCTAAATAATAGTGTTCAGAAAAATAAAAATAATGAAATAAAAAGTAACTGAAATGTATTTCCTACATTTATTTTTCGAAAAATGTATTATTCAAATGTAAAAATTATTGTAATTTTTTAAACTTAAACCATATGTTACCATATTATTATAAAATTCATCAACTATTGTCAAACAATCTTCTGACAGGTATTTTCAGATAACCTTCATGTGATATCATATGAAGCTAATATATTATCTACCTATAACTCATTTTAATAAATGTCCCAGTCATGTCACTGGTACGAAATTGTGATGAAGTCATCTGGAACGTTAGAGACAGTTGACTGACAAAGATTGTGTTTAGACGTGTACAAAAAAATTCGATTTAATTTCAATCGAATGTCGGAAAACCGACATTCGAGGTATGCTACCATCGGATCGGTTTTTTCGATTCGATACGACATTCTAATCGACATTCGATACGACCTATCATCAAGTCGGTTTTTTCATTCTATTGGTCCGTGAGTCGAATTTTCGACATTCTAATCACGGACGTGGTACGTCGAATCAGTTTTCTTCAATTCGATTGGCCGGCCTTTGATTGTCGAAAATCCAATATGCGACTGACAAGCATTTCAAGTTTTCGATTTATAATTATAGTTCTAAAAATCTAAACTGATGCATGCGGAATGCAGATTGCAGATCCAGAGAGACAAGAGGATAATAATGTGTCAATTTTGGTGGTTAATATCACGCGACACACACACACATATATATATATATATTATAGTCCTAGCTTTGTTTTAATTTTTTCCGTTGAATAACTTTTTTTTAAATTTTATTTTACATTTGTGGCATTTAGATTAGTAATTGTGAAATCAGAAATTTTCTGCAATATAAAATATATGTACCTCAAATATCCATTAATGTTTATAGTACTCGTATTGAATTGAAATCCGTATCCTATAATTTTTTTGTATAATATTATAAATGGAAAGTGGAACCAATTTCAACTGGTCTTAATCTCTTTTAACTGAAAGTTATATGCTGATGGCATTTTTTTATTACAGTTGTTTGGCATCTCGCAAAAAATTTAAGATCAAATTTAAAATAATCGATCTGGCCCTTCTTCAAAAAAATAGATTTTCCTTTTGAATCCACTTTTAAGGAAAAAAATTGCCGAAAATGTCATTATTATTCATAAACATATTTTTGAATTCCATCTTTAGTATAATTTGAATACTACAAATTCGAAAGTTATAATATTACTATTGTTTTCCAATTAGTTGCTTACAGAGTCGCACTTGTTCATATTGAGCCTTACCATTCATATCCATAGTTTAGGTTTTTGATCAAATCAAATAAATTTTTTGAATTGCTCTTAGTAGGGAATTATGAATTTAATAGTATTTGACATATCATGATATTTTAAACCTATAATAAGGATATGAATTGTAAAGCTCAATATTGACAACTTCGACTATATAAACGACTGCTTGGCAAATAAGAATCACAACTTAAACTTACGAGTTGCAAAAATTTCAATTATATTGGAAAAAAGAATTCAAAAATATGGTTATAATAATCAGGATTGGTCACTTTCATCACCGCGAAAATTCCCGGTCATTTTCTGGTTTCTTCCCGGTTCGAAAAAATTGTTCCTGGTCATTGGAATTCGAAACTTCAAACTGTTAAAGCTGACGTTTTCTTCATTTAGAGTAATTAAAAATAAACCACGAACAAAAGCAGCCAAAATTAAACTCTTCTGAATTTTCAACTATCTAAATCTTACAAGTTGAAGCTTAAAAAATTTGTCAATCAAAAACTTGTTATTCAAACGTTTAATAATAATGAGTAAGTTTTAGAATGGAAACCTTTAAATTCCAATAGGTTTTAATTCAAGGGCTTCAAAACAAACAGTATAGTATCTTGAAATGAAGCATTCAAAACAGTGAAGTATCAATTTCAGAAAATTTCACAAACTTAAATTATTACTAGCTATCATGTAATCGTATAACAAATTTCAATTAAGAAAGTAAAAATTAACGACACGTTTCTGTTTATTATTGGCCTGTGTGTGTGTGTTTGTGTGTGTGGCGTAATATTAATCACCAGATTGACACAGTATTGTCCTCATATCTCTCTGGATCTTCAATCTGCATTCTGCAAATATCGGTTCAAATGTTTAGAATTATAATTATGAATTAAAAACTAGTCATGCCTTTTTTCAGTCGCAAATTGGATTTTTTACAATCGAAGGCTGGCCGATCGGAATAAACCGATCCAACATAGCGCGCGTCGAATGTCGAATTTTCGACATTCGACTCTCAGACCAATCGAATAAAAAAAACCGATTCGATGGTAGGACGCATTGACTATCGGTTTTACGACATTCGATGGACGGGCCGATCGAATCAAAAAAACCGATCCGACGGTAGCACGCGTTGAATTTCGGCATTCGACTCTCAGGTCAATCGAATCGGAAAAAAACCGATTCGATGTTAGGACGTATCGTATGTCGGGTTTTCATCATTCGATGGACGGGCTGATCAAATCGAATAAACCGATCCGACGACAGCATGCGTCGAATGTCGAATTTTCGACATTCGACTCTCAGGCCAATCGAATCGGAAAAAAACGATTCGAAGGTAGGACGTTCGATGGACGGCCCGATTGAATCAAAAAAACCGATCCGACGGTAGCACGCGTTGAATTTCGGCATTTGACTCTCAGGTCAATCGAATCGGAAAAGAACCGATTCGATGGTAGGACGTATCGTATGTCGGGGTTTCGACATTCGATGGACGGGCTGATCAAATTGAATAAACCAATCCGACGATAGCACGCGTCGAATGTCGAATTTTTGACATTCGACTCTCAGGCCAATCGAACCGGAAAAAAACGATTCGATGGTAGGGCGTATCGTATGTCGGGTTTTCATCATTCGATGGACGGGCTGATCGAACCGAATAAACCGATCCGACATTCGACTCTCAGGCCAATCGAACCGGAAAAAAACGATTCGATGGTAGGACGTTCGATGGACGGGCCGATCGAATCAAAAAAACCGATCCGACGGTAGCACGCGTCGAATTTCGACATTCGACTCTCAGGTCAATTGAATCGGAAAAAAAACCGATTCGATGGTAGAACGTATCGTATGTCGGGTTTTCATCATTCTATGGACGGGTCGATCGAATCGAATAAACCGATCCGACAATAGTACGCGTCAAATGTCGAATTTGCGACATTCGACTCTCAGGCCAATCGAACAGGTAAAAAACGATTCGATGGTAGGATGTGTCGAATGTCGGTTTTTCGACATTCGATGGATTAACCGATCCGAAACTTAACGAATGTCGGCTCGAAAATGATATGTCGACAAAATGCACACTTCTAATTGTGTTGCATATGGCTGATCTTGCAGTATTTAAACTAACAGACAAATCCGCGATGTTTTTCACACAATATGAAGAAAATTGTTCAATCAATTTTTTAGCATATAACTTATATTAGAAAATCTCAACTCAATTTAGAAGTTACTAGATTTCTTAATAGAATATAATATTAAATTGGACGTTTTGATCCTCTAAATCTTCAGTAAGTTCAAAGAAAAAGATTTAAGATAATGGTCAAGGTTACATGTTAAAAGATTTAAACGACAGGTTTTTTCAAAATTGTTCCAAAGTATATCAAAAATGATTTATTTAATTGATTTTCTAATTTTTCACATTGTTCTCTCCCTATTTTTAAAATTTTCCTTGCGATTATCAGAAATCACAGCCTTCACCTGTGAATAAAAAAAATTGGTCAAACAAAGATTTAGAAGTGTTATTATTGGTTCGAGAGTGAAAGTACCTTCAACTGATAAATACACTCATTAAGTATGACGGCCCCCATCCGAATATAACCGAACCCAGCGCTGCTTAACTCTGGCGATCGAACGAGAAGCCATAAACTATTGCATTTGTCCAAGACACCAGGTGGACAAATCTTGAAAAGCAAATAAGCGCATCAGTTTAATTTCATAATTAGTTTATTTTCATAATTAGTAAATTTATAATTAATTTCATAAGCGTTATTATATAAAATCCCCCCTTATTTTCACAACTAATATCTGAAAACTGACCGAAGTTTTTCAAAATCTCATCATTACCATTTTTTTTAGCACTTTATAACATTTTAAAAATGGGTTTTTATAGTAAAATTTTTTTCATTCATATAATTCGAAGTTCACGCAAGAATATAAAAGATTCCTTGTCTTGAGACGAATCGATTGACCTCTAATATTAATATATTCCATTGAAGATTTAGGAATCTATGATCATTTATAATATTTTAAAAATCAGTTTTATAGTGAAACTTTTTTCATCAACATAACTCAAAGTTGATGCAAGAATAGAAAGACTTCTTGATTCTAGACGAATCAATTGACCTCTAATATTAATATATTCCATTGAAGATTTAGGAATCCATGATCATTTATAATATTTTAAAAATCAGTTTTATAGTAAAACTTTTTTCATTAACATAACTCAAAGTTGATGCAAGAATGGAAAAGACTTCTTGATTCTAGACGAATCGATTGACCTATAATATTAATGCATTCTACTGAAGAGTAAGGAAGTTATGGTTATTTTGGTCATTAATAATATTTGAAAAAACTGTTTTTCAAAATTATAACTTTTTTCATCAACATAGTTCAAAGTTGATGCAAAAACAGAAAAGACTCTTCGATTCGAGACGAATTGATTGACCTACTTGTATTTTTGTATTTTTACTTCCTCTATGAGGAAGCAAAGTGCTCATTAAAAATGAGCACCATACTATTATGAATACAAGCAAAGTGGAAACACCTGAGATCGAATTCACAGCTACTTTTCAATTTGATTTTGAGAAACATTGTTATAAAACATTTTTAAAATATACATAATAGTTACACTATCAGTCAAAGTTTCATAAAAATAAAAAAATCTATGTGAGAGATACAGGAATTTCATCATTTGCAGGTGGTCCTCTAATTTCAATGGAACTGTAAAATTGAAGTGCTTACGGGAGATTTTTCCAAGAGATTTTGAAACAATTTGAAAACCGAGGTGTATACACTGTCGGTACCGATAAAAAAAATTGTCGGTACCGGTAAGAAAGAAATTACCGGTACCGACAATTTTTTTACCGTTTTCTCAACAAGAGTATTTTGAGCATACTAAAGGAGGGGTCAGGTATTTTAGTCTCGTGGTCGTTTGGGGGGGGTTGAGGAAAAAAACATCCGTAGAAATTTCTTTTTCAGAAGACAATTTTTATCGGATTTAAATATTTTTTCAAATCTTCTGAACAAATTCCGCATCAAACTGTCATGGCCGATTTCTGACAATTTTTGAATTTTTTTTTTCATAAAAATGAAATAAAACAAAATTTTGACTTTTGAAGTGTACTGTTTTTTAAAAAATACTTAAAATCATTTCAAAACACCTAGAAAACATGTAGCAACTATCCAAAGAAGATGTTCGATAGCAACGCAGATGTTTAAACATTTATTGGATTGGATATAAACAAATAAGTGAATGAAAATGGTTTCGTGGGAATTGGCAGCGATTCGACACTTGATTCGCAGTAAATTCGACAATTGTTTAAACAAATTTTTGTCAGGTTTAAAAAAGTTTAACAAAGTTGTTATTAACTGTCGATTATATGAGAAGATCAAAGTTTAAATGCTGAAAAAACCGAATAATGCATTAGTTAATTAAGTTTGTTTAAACGTTTATCAAATCTTCTTGTAACATAACAAGAAGTCATTGCTAAATTATTTGGCTGCTAATTCCGTAAAAAAGTAAAATTTTTGTTTATTTGTTTTATTTTATTTGTTTTATTTTGTTTATTTGTTTAATTGTTTATTGTCATCAAAATGACCTCAAAAATTTAGAAGTTTGTTATTTACAGTTGATTGCGTCGAAAAAACCAAGCTTGTACGTTCAAAAATAGCCAAATAGTGCATTTGTTAATTAGGTCCATGAATTGGTCAAATTTAGTGCGAATGAAGTGATGACTCGCTGCCAATCCCCACGAAGAAATTCTCATTCACTCATTTGTTTATGATAAATTCAAGAAAATTTCACATTTGCGCTGCTTTCTAAGACCTTTTTTGAATAGAAGTTTCATGTTTTCTAGGTCTTTTGGAATGAATCCAAGTATTTGTTAAAATGCGGTACACTTCAGAAGTCAAATTCTCTTCATTTTTGTTACTGAACGAAAAAACTTTAAAAGTTAAAAAAATCGGCCATGACAGGTTGATGCAGAATTGGTTCAGATTTCATTTTTTTTATCTTCAAATCGGATAAGAATTGTCTTCTAAAAATAAATTTGTCCACGGAAGTTTTTTATGATCCACTGTAAGGGGGGAAGGCACTCATGTGACTGGTCAAAGTATTAATGTAGTTTACATCCCTACCCCCCTCCAACCTATCCTGGGGCGGGAAATCACACCTGTAACTGGTCACGGAAATAATATAGGTCACATCCCTACTTCTTTCCAATGTCTTGTGGGGACGAAAAACCATTCGTGTGACTAGTCACAAACAAATAAAAGTCACATCTCTACCTCTTTCCAACGTCTCGTGGGGGCGAGAAGGCACCCCTGCGACTGGTCACAGAAATAATGTATGCCACATCCCTACCCCTTTCTGCCATCTCGTGGGAGGCGAAAAGGCACCCCTGTGACTAGTCGTAGACATAATGTAGGTCACATCCTTGCTCCTTTTCAACGCCTTGTGGGGGCGGGAGATTACCCATGCGACTGGCCACAAAAATAGTGTAGGTCACATCCCTACCCCTTTCCAACATCTCGCGGAGGTGGAAAGACATCCCCGTGACTGGTCACAGAAATAATTAAAGTCACAACCCTGCCCCTTTTCAATGTCTCGTGAGGGCGGGAAACCACTTCCGTGACTGATCACAAAAATAACGTAAGTCACACCCCTACCCCTCTCCAACGTCTCGTGAGGGACGAAGAGGCACCCTTGTGACTGGTCACAGAATAATTTAAGTCACACCGCCAATCCATTTTCAGGATCATTTGACTATTATCATTCTACGTTATGTTTGTCCATTGTACAGTATTGCCATGATATTTCATATTTATTTTCCATTTTTTCAAAAACTATCAGTCCTCTAAAGGGCTGGGGAGGGGGGAAGAGTGAATTCACTCACAACTCCTATTTTTTCAATGATCCCACCTCACATGAATTTTCTCAGAGAAAATTATTTTTAGAAAAACGTTGTAAAAATTTACGGTACCGTCAATTTTTTTCAACTGTACCGAAAATTGTTTTTTCACCGGCACCGGTTTCGCATACACAACCTTTGAAAAAGAACTGAGAGTACGTTATGTAGAGGTTTAAATTTTCGATTTTTTGAATTATCGATATTTCTAAACCCGGCGTCTGTCGGATCTCGCGCTACGCGCTTGGTCTATGTATTTCACCCATATTTGTGTAGAAACCTTTGAAAATTAGAAGTTAAACCATTGTCATCTATAATTTGGTAATTGTGAATTCTTTTCTATTAAAGATATTCGACTTTAACGAAAACATTCTCATCACGTGTCTCGCGCTTCGCACTTGATCAAAGTATGTCCAAAACGCAAAATTTTCTATATTATGTTGAGCTCTATTATCATAAATTTATGTTATATTAATTTCTGCGCCTCAATTTTTTTTCGTTAATTACGAGTATGTTGATCACCTACCAAATTAGATTAGTGTATTTATTTTATATCTACAAGTTTTGAATTTGATGAAAATAAAGTTTAATAAATTAACTGGACTTCAGTTTAAGGTGGAAAGTTTTGCCGTTAAACATTTTATTGTTTTTTTTTTTTGGTAAAAATTTTGTCTTTGTGCAATTTGTTATATCTTGAGTTATTTTTCCTAAAACTGAAATTTTTTCTAAAATGTTTTTGTACACGATTAAAACAAAAACTATGCGCTTCATTAAGAAATGGTCGAGAGAAACTTTGTAGATCTTTTTGAGACAAACAATTTTTCAGGGTAACATTTTTTCGTATCTTGCATAGTTTGAACAGGAAATGGATTTCTTATTTTTAATATCATTCTTCACCATTAAACAGGAACTATGCGTCTTATCAAAAAAATAGTTTCAAGCAAATTTGTAGTTTTTTCTGAGGTGAACAATTTTTCTTTTCAACAGTTTTTCGTATTTCGTATAGTTTTGCTGAAAACTGGAATTTTTCATATGTAATAACATTTTTCACGATTAAGGCAAAAACGATGCGTCTTATAAAAAGAATAGTTTTTGTCGAATTTGTAGATCTTTGGGGGATAAACAATTTCGCTTCTTGAAATTTTTGTCGTATCTCGTATGGTTTTGCTGGAAGGTGATATTTTTTATTTCTAATAACATTTGTAATGATTAAAACAAAAACTATGCTTACCATGGGAAAAATAGTTGAGAGAAAATTTTTTGATCTTTTTGAGATAAACAATTTTGCTTGTTAACATTTTTTTCGCATCTCTTACAGTTTTTCTGAAAAACGGAATGTTTGATTTCTTAAAAAGCATTTTCGATGAATAAAACCAAAACCATTGGTCAAAATTGGCTGATTAATGAACTCAATCTTTGCTTTTGGTCCCTAAAATCGTGAGCCAAAGCACAATCCACTCCGCTTAGTCTTTCAAGAGTTATTCAGTATACAAACGACAACGACGACAACAACAGACAGACAGTCAAAATCGTGAAAACTATTTTTTCGGATTCAGGAGGTCTCGAAAGATAGAAATTTAATAAAAAACCGCAAAAGTCAATTTTCACATAAAACCAGTACCTTCTCATTGAGATAATAATGTAAAAATGTTATTCTGTATTTGAAAATGTTCCATATTTTATTAAAATCCAATTATCAGTTTTAAAATATCTATAATTCAAAAATATCCAATTTCAAAATGCAACACGGTGTCACTTCCGTAATTCCAAAAAAATTTAAACGCCTCTTCTGTAACTCTGTAATTGTATACAGTTTTATTGAAATCAGGAAGCTACTTGCAAATGATCATATTTTTGAGGTATACTGGATCACAATTTGAAACAATGTTGATCAAATGTAATTTTCGAGATTCTCAAAAACATTGGAGTTGAGAAAAAGATAACTTTGATATTTTTGACATAGCATGTCCTTTATTTATTTTTCATGAATTCAATTGGTAACGAAATGATTCAGTAAGCTTTTAATCAGAAATGTTCATATGTATTTAATGAGTACATTGACTATATTTATCTTCAAACCTGAATTACTAAAAACCGACAAACAGAACAGAATCAATAATTTACTTTAGTAAAAATTTCCATTGTTTATAAGCGTTTTCGAACTTTTTCTTGTAGTAGTTTCAACCCTGCACTAAAATTGTTACATAAACATGACTGAAAATTAATAGAATGTGTCAATAAATAAATTAGTTCTTCACTTATCAGGGTTTAGTACTTTTGGATTCACTGCGCTGAAAAAAACGTTTTATTGGTTTTTAGGCAACCAAAATTTGTTTGCCCTAAAAAAATTTTGGTTGGTTCAACCACTTTTGTCTCAACGAAAACTCGATGTTTGTTAAGCGAATAGAATGTTTGATAAGCCAAAAATGTTTTGTTAAACCTTTCAAAATTTTTTCGGGACAGCAAAACAGTTTTCTCGTACGTGATTTTCATTTTCTCTCCCAATAAGAAACTTTTTATTTCTGAAATCTATTAACAACTTTTATTCAACTTTCGTTTCAGCAGACAGGCTTCTGGATATTCTGTGCGATGTATGTGGTGACCGTAGCTCAGGAAAACACTACGGTATCTACAGCTGCGACGGTAACGTCATCCGCTAGTCCGTACCAAAGATATAATTTATACTAACTTTAATAATAACAGTTGCATGTCCAAAAGGTTGGAAATGAAATATTCTCATCCTTAAAATATTTATAGTTATGACGAAAACGTTGAAGAGTTTAAAATGTTTAGTCCCGAGTGTCTGACTGCCTGACCAATTATACAATTTCTACTTGCAAGGAGTAGGTAGGTTTCCCCCTCCGACTTTTTTCGTTCTCAGGTATTTTTTAGTACTCAGGAAACTAAGTGACACGTCTTTTTTTATCAGCCCATACTGGGTCTTAAGAGGTGAAACTCACCTCCAAAATTTGTACATGCAACATGCATGTACGTAGAAAAACATGAATAATTAATTGGGATTGACTTTTTGGGAATAAAAACCGTAACATATATCACTTTATATTTTAAAAGCTCATACGGTGTTTGAAATTATTAATTCAATATGAAATATATGTGCTTGTAAACACTGGAGCATATTAAAAGTTCACGTACTCTTATTAGAGATAGTTATCTAGTGGTTAACAACCCCTGAAAATGTTTTTTTTCTTACAAAATTTTTTTTATCGCAGTAATTTAAATGTTATCGGTACGCAACCTGACTACTCGACAATCTGTAACATACAAAAGAAACTCTCATTTTCTATTATTGATAAAGTTTAAGCTATACATCGCTTTCGTCTGTGCGTACACTGCTGTTAATGCATCCGTGAGCTCTGATTTTTTTTATCAACAGCACATGCTGTTTATACACAGTTAATTGGATCGGAGTTTTCTTTCGCATGTTACGAATTGTCGAGTAATTAGATTACGTATCTATCACATTTGAATTACTGCGATAAAAAAATTTTGTCATGAAAAAATTTTTTAGGGGTTGTTAACTACTAGATAACTACCCCTAATAAAAGTACGTAAAATTTCAATCTGTTCCAGTGTTTACAAGCACTTGTTTTAAATATTGATCCAATGGTCCTAAACACCGTATGTGCTTTTGAAATATAAAGTGATATATGTTAGGAGTTTCACCTCCAGAAAGTCAACCCCAACTGCAGAAATAGATTGTATGTAATACATTTTATTAATGCTAGCATTTCAGGTTCTTATAAATTTTATTATTCATGTTTTTCCACGTATATGATGAAAAATGCAGGTTGCATAAGCAAATTTTAGAAGTGGGTTTCACCTCTTAAAACCCCGTATGGCAGAAAAAATACGTGTCGCTTAGTTTTTTCAGTAACACAAAGTATCTGAGAACGAGCGAAATCGGAGGGGGACACCTACCCACTTCTTTTTAGATGTTTCACTTGAGTATAAATTTATTTATTTCAAATTACACTCTTAATTGAACTTATCCTTTGTTTCTTTGATCAAAATAATTATAATATCTTACAATCTTAGTAAAGTCAAAAGAAGAAGCAACAAATATTTTGAAAAAAATTTTATCTTTTTACTAAGATACATTTCATTAGTAATGATGTTTATAGTGATCCTGTTGTCTCTGTTTGTGCAGGATGTTCAGGATTTTTCAAGAGAAGTATACACAGTAATCGCGAATACACCTGCAAGGCTCAAGGACCTATGAAGGGGCGCTGCCCCATTGACAAAACTCATAGAAATCAGTGTCGTGCTTGTCGTCTGAAAAAGTGTTTTGAAGCTCGCATGAACAAAGACGGTAAGTACTTTATTGATCTTCATGAACATTCATTTCAATTTGATTTGGGTAGCATATACATAAATATACAATTGTACACAGATTTACTTTTTCAGGAAATTATTTTTAATTTATCTGAAAAAGTAACGCTTAAGCGTTCCCAAGTGAAGAAAAAGTGCAGTAAGCCCGCAGATGAATGGACAACAGAATTCATGCAGAAATTAATATCAAATATAATTTTTTTTGTACAAATCTGTCTTTATTTATGGAAAATCTGCACAAATTCTGTGGAAATTTGTTGGACATAACTTGGAAAATAAAATCATACTTTGAACAATCGCAATGTTATATCAATGATGCTGTATTCTTTAACAAAACATTGTTCATAAAGTTAAGTTTATTGAAAAGTTTTTCTGTTTTGGTGAACTTTTTTTTACAAACTGCTTCTTATAAGTATTTAAAGAATGATGTAATTATATATTTACTATTACTTGGAACATTATTTAGGTACACGTCCTATTCAAGATTACAATGAAGCTCCAAGATTATCAATCATTTTGTTATGAACAAATAAAATTAGGATGTGACACGGTGGGCTTGGATTAAGTTTAACCCAAAAGGGCTTTGAATTCTCATTTATCTTCTGAAATCATTTCAGTAATGCCTCACGATTATTTTGAGACCAAGAATAAAAAAAAACAACTGGAGGGATCGTTGAATAAACATAAGTTATATTTTTCTGAAAATTTGACAAAAAAAAATTTGTTTTAATTTTTGCGAAACAGCACAGTCCCTTAGTTTTTTTAATAACACATTTTTATTGCACTTTGCGTTAAAAGCTGTTTTCGTAAGAATACGAGTACATCAAAATGTCCATGAATCTGAAAAGAATATAATAAAATGTTGTTCGTTCATAATTCGCCTGCTTGTTTCATTGTTGTCATGCCCTGCACTGTTTTCGATTCGAATCGGAATAAACTTCTAAAAGAAAACTCCTTTCCATGGATATATTTCAGGAATCATTAAAGCTTTTTAGATTCATGGGTAATTTGATGTATTTTTATAATTACATGAACAACTATTAACGCAAAGTGCAGTTGAAATGTGTCATTTAAAAAAAACTTACAGTTTAACGAAATTTCATAAAAGTGGGTATTTTTCAATACGCTATAACTTTGAACGTATGCAAGGTATAATATATATTTTTTTATTCGCTTGAAACTGAGTCTTTTTTAACTCATATTCTGACTTTTTTTGTCTAGAGTGCACAGGAACTATGCTATTTCATAAAAACTGAACCCGAATTTTTTTATGTCAAATTTTTCAGAAAAACATAACTTTTCACGGCTGTATCTACTAAATTATATGAGATAAAATTTGTTTTTTTTTTTAGTTTTGCCAGGAATTTAACGCACTGCAATTTTTTTCTGAAAATTTCAAAGTAGCATGCTCTCGAGTGGAAAAATATTCATAAAACTGATGAAAACTACCATTTTTCACATATTTTTCTCATTTTTAAGGGTTCCCGGATGTCCAAAGATGTTTAATGTTTATATACTTTTTTTCGATGCAAAATTACAGAGTTTAAGTCGAAGAAGCACTACTTTGGAGTTACTTTTAAGAAGATATACACAATAACCTGAAAATAAAAATCAAAAGTTAAGTTTATTCAACAATCCCTCCAGCGATTCTTTTCTTTTTGGTCTGAAAATAATCATGAGGCATCACTGAAATGATTTCAGAAGAAAAGCGGGAGGTGCAAGCCCTTTTTGGTTGAACTTAATACAAGCCCACCGTGGAGAGTATTATAAACAAATAATAAAAAGTCTAGTACGTTATTTTCTAAGATAATAATCGTAGAATTTTAGTTATGCGAAGTTGAGATGAGAAGTGATTTTCAAATCCTATTGATTTCTGTCGTTCACGCTTGGCTTACGATTCGTAGGGATTAGGTTTAAACCCTTCGGGCACAAAGACTGATAAGATCAATATCAAAGATTCAATCTAGAGTACTAGGGACGTGATAAAATGATACCGCTATAATATTATTACATGGGGAATATATTTCGCGATTCCATTAAATTAAGGAGAAAGGGGAAATCGTTTTCATTATTTATGTTAATATGCCCTATGGATGAACGTGAAACGGAAATAATTAGTTATTGAACGATAAACTCGCAGCTCATCACTAATACTTTAAATTATAAAAGCTTTATAGAATCACACCATTACATGAAAATATATGTCAATCATTTCATCTCTCATATCAAAATGAATTTGTTACTCGAAAAAGGAAAGTCACGCGATGTTTCAATTTTCAAACGTTATTCGATATCGTAAATGCAAGTCACTGACGACCAATCTTAGATTAATGGTTTCTGGATGATCTGTGACGCACAATTGAACTCTAGATTAAGTCTTCTTAAGTTTGAGTTGTTCAGGATTTAGAGTGAATAAATTTTCCCAAAAGATATTTTTATTATCTTTTAAATTTTTGTTACGCATAAACTATTTCATATATCTACAAATAATGTTTTTAACAACTTTAAATTTCTATTTATCTACATTTTTCGGAATCACCAAAAAAATATTTTTTCTGTATTTTTCCACTTGTTTTGTTGTTATTGCAGCAAAATGATTAAAATTATATGCATTAAATGTTGAAGTCTGACACAAACGTTGCGGAATAAAATTGTTAGTTTCTATAACATTTATACATGAAAATTTTCTGCGACCCTGAATTTAGCTATGCATATAGATTTGAAATTTGGGAAATTTATTTAAGAAAAACTAATAGCCCTATCAAAAAATCAAGGTTACCATTGGATTCGTCTCAGCAATATCTCTAGGAGTTTTTTCAATTGGGCAAAAAAAGGATTTTTTGAAGAATGACATTGTTTTAAAGAAATACTGCTCAGACGAATCCCTTAGTCACCTTGATTTTTGTATGGGACAAATAGTTTTTAAAAAGTATATTTCCCAAATTTCAAATCTATACGCACATGTTTTTGTAGGGAAAAGTCTGCGTGAAATATTGGGCATTTTTATCTGAATATAAAATTTTCTGAAAATTCTGACCTGTTTTAGAATATTTCTGACTATTCTGGAGTTTTTGATCCGAATATTTTAGAATTGTATAGTTTAATTTATTAGATCATGTTGGGTTTTCTCGAATATTATTAAATGTTTTAGAGCGTTCTGGAATGTTCTGGACTTTTCTTGTATATGTCGAAATGTTTGGGATTATTATGGAATTCTGTACTGTTTTGGCATAGTCTTTTACATGTATTCTAGAATTTTAGAATCTAAATATCCTCTAGAATTAGATAGAATTTTTTAGTGTCTTCTAATTTTGTTGAACATTATTTATTTCGAAATTTTGAATTTTTTGATCTGAACATTTTAGAACTGTATAGAATAATCTAGCATGCTCTAAAATTTTCTTATATATTCTTTTATTTCTAGAATTCTCAGTAGATTACCAAATATGTTTTCACTTTTCTATAGAATATTGTAAAATGTTCCGAATTTTTTGAAAATATCGGAATGCTTTCGGTCATTCTGGCATTTTAGAATATTCTAGAATGCTGTGAAATGTTCTAGAATATATTCTGGAAATGTATAGAATATTGTAGATTTGAGCTCTAAGATTGAATTCAAGAATATTTATTTCTGAAATTCTCTGAAAATTCTGCAATTTTCTGAAACTGTTTAGAATATTCTGCAGTATTCTACAATGTATTGGGATATTCTTCATTTTTCTAGAATATTTGGCAATTATACAATTATTTTAGAAAAGAACGTGGTGGCGTTCCACAATATATTTTTTTTTAAATGGGTTTTCCTTCTGCTGCCTTCCACAATCTGCGATTCCACGATTTGCGGCAGCGAATTGCCGCTGGGTTCTAAAAAAAAGTAAAAAAGGTTACTAAATATCTATACGAGAAAAAAGAAATCTGCCATGAAGGACGAAATGCGAAAAAGAAAAAACTCGCTACCAGGAATTATTATCTGTAACATAAATGATTTTGAACACTAAAAGTGGAATGTCTTAGTCAATTTCTAAGATATCTTGATCAAACTTTCTGGACATATAGAACACACCAAAGTACAAATATTCTATAAGTTTAGAAGATCATAATGTTGAAAGTTGAAGAAATGAGCTATAATCGAATTTCCAAAAAAAAATCTCTCAACAAAAAGTCATCTGCAGACTATAATCTTATACCAATAATTATAAAACTCTGACAATCATATCTTATTTCGTGATTTTACATATTAATTAGGACAAAATAAATTTGCAATTGTGTCTGCTGTGGAACAAAAAGTTGAAAGCGTGATTTTTGAAATGCAGACCAAGCTACATGAATATATCATGAAGTTCAATTTCAATTTATCAAAAAATTTACTATTTTTAACATGCAGTCATACCGACAGCCAAAACCAATTAATCGATTTCGATTAAACTTTGCATAAACATAGTAAATAACGTGTACTTATGCTGATTTTTGAGGAGAAAGTGATAAATCAACACGCTACAAAGCTAGATTTTGATTCATCAACAAATTTACTATTTTTAACATGCGGACGCATCGTCAGCCAAAATTAATCGATCAATTTCGATGAAGATTTGCATAAATATAGTACATAACGTGTATATACCACCTTGATCATAAAGTTTTAGGACTTTATTTTTAAAATCAAAAATACAAGCTTATTCATCATAATCGATATTGTCCCCTTCGAAGTACTCCCCATCGACTGCAACGCACTTATGCCAGCGCTTGATCC
>JAUMHM010000085.1:40454958-40466126 GCA_032362435.1 Melikaiella ostensackeni
TCGATGGGGAGTACTTTGAAGGGGACAATATCGATTATGATGAATAAACTTGTATTTTTTATTTTAAAAATAAAGTCTTAAAACTTTTTGATTAAGGTGGTATGCCACTTTGTGAGGGAAACTAATTGATTCATTCATTTTTTCATACAAAACCATCGTTGACTAAATAATATACCCACTGTTTCATACAATATATCATCGTGGTTCAGAAAATATTATTCATTCAAGATTGTGTCTATTTATGGCTAACTTGAAGCATTATCCAAAACTGTTGTAAAACTCTTGGAATTTACGAAGCATATTGGAATTAAAATTCTCAAATTTGTCATTTTCGCTTGCTTCGCTTAATCATTAATTTGAATTCATGAATTTTCATTTAATTTTGAGTAACAAAAATATGCAAAACTATCATCGACTAAGTTATACTGATTTTTTGCCAGACTGTTGGCGAAAAGTGTTCACAATAATTGAAGCATGGAAATCTAAACGGCGCTAAGTCCACTTTTTGATGAAATTAAATTTTCTTCCAAAATCATATTTTCTTGTTCTTTCACGCCCATTGCAGCGAGAAAATTAGGGTTTTGCAATTTTCTACCATAAAATTTATTATTTGATTGTATTCAAATATTTAAAAATTTCGAATTGAAGCAAAATTAATGAAGTATACTGAAATATTAATTTTTTTCAGATTCAACGGTTATTATAGGATTTTAACAAGTATTTAAAAATTGGAGATATCATTATAAAAATTAACAAATGATGTACTAGTATCATAAATGCTCCTATTTTACGTAAAATAGTGTTATTTGTGAATGAAATAAATAAAAATATGTATTTCTTATTATTTTCTTAACGATTTATGTATTATTTTCATTTATAAAGGCAGAGAAAGCTAAACGGTGCTAAGTCAATCGCCATTTCCATTAGATTATTTTATGCAAATTTAACGCCATATGATTTTTCACACAATGATTATTAAACTGATCCACCAACATACACAAAAAAATTTACGTAACCGGTTGTAAATTGTTCCTCTAGAAAGGTTTTTTGTCTGTCCTATAAAATTTGGTTAATTGGTCGTAGCACCGTTGAGCACTCCTTGCTTTAATTATTCCATAAATTTGAAAGATATTAATGGAAAATTAAAGAAATCCGTTGACTTCAAAATTCAAAAATGTGCTTAAGAAAAAGTCGATTGTAGATCACAATTTTATTCCAATTTCGTCAGAGAAATATATTACTGTATGTGGATTTGTTATTACTGAGAAAAAAATGAATGAAGGTTGTGAAATCAAAAAATAAAGCCAAATACCAACAGAAGAAAATTTATAAATAGAAGTATTTTTTTAATAATAATAGGAATTAGTTCAATGAATCAGTTTATTAAATAATTTCTTAGTTCGATAAAAAAAATTAATTGATAGTGCAGACAAATAAAAAAAATGGGCGGGCCTATTAATGTCTTTAAATAATAAACAGAAGTCTGCTAACATAACAGCAATAATAAGTTTGTAAGTAACAGGCCCGCCAAATGTGTTTTTTTATATTCCTTTACACTATCAATTCATTCTTTTTATCAATCGAAAAAATTATTCAATAAACTAATCCATTGAACTAATTCGGTTCATTAAAAAACACTTATATTCATAAATTGTCTTCTATTGGCACTTGGCTTAATTTTTTGATTTCGCAACTTTGATTACCTTTAGCATCAATGAATAAGGTATTTATAGTCATGTATGTACTTGGTGGAATTTTTTCACAAGTATTGTTTTTGGTGGGATAACATTAAATTTATAAAATATAAAATAGAGTAAAGAAAAACAACAGTGATCCTGGATCCGGCTTAAGTTCACTTGCCTTACATACTTTTAAATTCAATTAAAAATGGAATTAGTTGGAAAAGTTGGTGGGGATTGATTTTTTATCTGGAAACATGAAAGGTGCTTTGTAGACTTGACCTAGCAGAAGCGCAGAATGGGGAGGAAAAGTGTAGTGGCAGGTAGATAGACAGCATCCGTGTTCCGTGAGCATTAACGAAAAGTGGGGGAGGTTACGGCAAAGTAGTTGGATGATGGGGTTGGTGTTTGGGGGAAGGGGTTTTGGGGCGGGACACAAGCGACCGCTTGTTGAGGATGAGGGTTCCAGGGTGTCGGGGGTGTTTAATGCAGGACGGGTGCTCCGGTTCCCAGCGGCCGGGGGGGCTTCAGACTCGAGTAAGAGAGGAGATTCAATTAGTGGCAGAGCTTCCTAACGTTAAGGTCTCTCCACACGGGTTCGAATTCCCTCCCCTGTATTCAAAACCTAGAATACAATCAACTACAATTATTACATAGAAAAACGCTGATCCTCAAAAGTTCGCCTATTTGGTATTGCTTTGAGTTGCAACAAAAATGAGACACCGGAGGAAAATGTTATTGATGTTGTGGGTTGATTTAGAACCAATCTATTCAGATTATTCCATTTTTCAAAACAGAAAAAGGTAATAATCCAAAACTATAAAACATTTCTAAAAAATTACTAACTTTCTCAAATTTCTAAACTATATTTGAGTAAAACAGATATCTTTTAGTAAATTGAGTTAATAATTAACACCTCAATTAGAAGAAATCTTAAATATTCGTAGGGCATCCCTGCAGATCGGCACTTCTCCGTCTTTTCTATATTATTGGGGACCAACAACATGTTTCGAAGCCAACTTAGTCTTCCTCATCAGGTTATTTATAGAAAAACTACAGTAATCAACAGAGAGCGGACGAGCCCAGTCTGAAGTTGCGCACCGAGCCTAGGTTTGGCTCCCTCGTTGCGGAGAACCGCCGCATGGAGGAAAGTGTTGGGAGAGCGTGCGCGAGCATTTGAATGTCAGCGACTGATAAGCAGACAGCAACTGTGCCCGCCGCGCGCTCTCCCACCACTTGCCCCCATGCGGCGGTTCTCCGCAACGAGGGATCGCCGAGTCTAGGCTCGTTGCACAACTTCAGACTGGGCTCGTCCGCTCTCTGGAAATTAATAATTAACAATTTCAAAAAAAAACCTGAAAAATAAAAATAAAATTCTTATCAAATGTTGTTTGACAACTCTTTACATTTTCTCATCAAAATTAACTTTTAAAACTTTAATATCAAATAAAAGTAACTCTTTCATGAAAATTCTCCATTACATATTATCTTGTTAACATTAAATATCTTTCTAGGAAAAACTCACGAATATTGCATTATATCAATAATTCTCTCTGTATTGCATCCAATCTAAGTTATTACTGATTGACTAAAAATTCCATTAAAATCACATTGCCCTCAATTTTGTTCTATTTTTAACTTAAAGAAATTGTTTATTATTTTGATTTTACTGATAACCAAATTACCAAAAACAGTATAAATAAAAAAAATAGGAAAAATTTTTTTTCACCAATAATGATACTCCAACGTTTTGTAAAAAAATTCACCACAACACTAATGGAGCAAATATTTCGTTTTAAAAATTAGAGAGTTCACGAAAACAAAGCGTCGCAATCAACAGTTAGCCGTTAACTGACACTGAATGTGAAACTACCTCAAATTTAAGAAATTCATTTTAAAACACTTGTGTGCGAGAATAGCCAGTCGCTTCATAGCGAACCAATCCAAACCCTCGTAAAAAGCATATGCTTGAAGAATGTCAACAGATTTTAGGAAACTATTCAGAAAGTTTTAGTCCCAAATATCAAGATTTAGAAATTCATCTAAGAATAAAATATTAATATAGCAAAAAATAACACAAAAACATCTGTAAAAATTAGAAAATTAGAAACATTAAAACATAAATGATAATAAAAATATAAGTACAGCACTCAATGGTACATAATGAGATATGCACATATTGTTAATATGGCATCTTCCGTACATTTATTGCACATTTATCTCTAATGAGCCGTAAAAGTGGATAATCTCGAAGTCTATTTTCACATTGTGAACTTTTTGGGTGTTCTTCTTGAGTACACAAAAAATTTTTATAAGAAAGTAGATTTTATTTTGATCTTTAAGAAATTTTAAAAGAAAGACATTAGGCAAAGATTTGTTCCAATCTGCAAGGTTGCCTATGAATACTTAAGATTTCTTTTAGTTAAGGTGTTCATGGTTTACTCAATTTACCAAAAAATATCTATTTTACTCAAATATAGTTTATAAATTTGAGGAAATTAGCAATTTTTCAGAAATGTGTTATAGGCTTGAATTATAACCTTTTTCTTTTTTGAAAAATGGAATAATCTGAATGGATTTGTTCTAAATCAATTCACGAAATTTGATCTTGGCACTATGATCTATTTCATTCATTTTCCATGTTCTATCTACATAAATCTCGTAATAATTGTTTAGATTTTCACAATTTTACAACTAATTAAAATGTTAAGCTGGTACTTATCACAAAATAAGGTTGCCGATAGGTTTTACATACAAATTTCAATCTTACAACTAATTAGAACGTTAACCTGGTACTTATCAAAAAATAAGGTTGCCCAAGGGTTTTACATACATTCAGGTGAAGGAAATGATACCCTTTTCTCGCACACAAGTGTTTTAAAATGAATTTCTCAAATTTGAGATAGTTTCACATTCAATTCCATTAGTGTTGTGGTGAATTTTATTACAAAACGTTGGAGTATCATTAATGGTGAAAAAGAATTTTTTCTATCTTTTTTATTCATACTGTTTTTGGTAATTTGGTTTTCAGTGAAATAAAAATAATAAAAAAAATGTTTAAGTTAAAAATGAAACAAAATTGAGGGCAATGTGATTTTAATGGAAGATTGTTGAAAAGTATCATAGAATTTTTAGTCAATCAGTAATCACTTAGATTGGATGCAATACAGAGAGAATTATTGATAGAATGCAAGATTCGTGAGTTTTTCCAAGAGAGATATTTAATGTTTAAAAGATTATTTGTAATAAAAAAATTCTCATAAAAGAGTAACTTTTATTTGATATTAAAGTTTTTTTGCTTTGATAAGAAAATGTAAAGAGTTATCAAACAACATTTGATAAGAAATTTTATTTTCATTTTTTAGGTATTTTTTGAAATTGTTAATTAATAATTACTGAAGTTTTCTTAGAAATTACCCCTGATGAGGAAGTCTAAATTAGCTTCGAAACATCTTGGTCCCCAGTTGTATAAAAAGACGAAGAAAAGAAAGAGTGTGAGGTTGGTTTTGGATGGCGCATTTTTTCTCTCTTTTTTTTGTTATTGTCTACATTTATTGTACATTTGTCTCTAATGAGCCGAAAAAGTGGATAGTCTCGAAGTCTATTTTTACATTATGAACTTTTTGGGTGTTCTTTTTTAGTACACAACAAATTTCCATATAAAATAGTTTTCATTTCGATCTTTGACAAAAAAAAGTTATTGATGTTCATGACACAGTTTCTCGCTTGAAGTATTCTCATTTTGAGAAAAAAAATCTAATTTCGAGAACATAACCAATGAGCTGCGACAAAAATGATCACACTGTTTTTCTGTTTAACGCATGATGAAAATATCTAAGAAAATCTTTTTTTTTAAGCCTTATTTTGTTATACCTTAGATGAGTCCATTTTTCGGCTTGAAACTAGATTAAAGTCCATTTTTTGTCTTCAATGAAGACCCCCCCTCTCTCTCTCTCTCTCTCTCTTAAAACGTGTCGTAAAAAGTCCCCTCCTACCCCTTGGTACATACGATATTTTTTATAAGAAGTACATGATTTCGAACGCGATTGGAACACAGGCATGATTTTTGTTCATATGGAGGAATTTTGGAAATTTTATTTTAAAAATTTTGAAATTTTGTAAAATTCTGAAAATTTACCGAAATTCAGAGTATCCAAAAGTTTTCGAAAATTTTCGTCAATTCATAGTAATTTTTGTTAAATTACGGTCAATTATGCTAATTTACCGGTCAGTTATGGTAACTAATCACTTGGAATTGTCCCAGTCTGTCAACGCGATCTACTGATCGATTGATAATTTTCATTGTTCACCTCTGACGTTTTACTCCCTAGGGAGTGAAAAGTAGAACTTAAGCCCCGCAAAATAAGCAATGAAAAGGGCCGAAGTCATGCATATCCTATGAAAAATTATTTTAAAAAAAATACAATTAGACTCTGCCATATGGAAAATATGTTTCTTTTTTCACGAATTCAGTTGACAAAGCAAGGCATTTTTTTAAGAGTCCTTGGAGTAGTAAAAAGTTCCCTCCTTCTCCTTGGTGCATACGATATTTTTCATAACGAGTGAATGATTTCGGACACGTTTGGAACACAGGCGTGATTTCTGCTCATGTGGAAGAATTTTGGAAACTTTATTTATAAAGTTTGAAAATTTTTTGAAATTTTACTGAAATTCAGAGTATTCGACAATTTCCCAAATTTTCGAAAATTTTTGGTAATTTATGGTAAATTATGATAAATTCTGTCAATTTATCGATAATTTATGATAAGTCATCGCTTCGGGTTGTTCCAGTCTCTCAAACAGTCTGTCAACGATATCCACTGATCGCTTGATACTTTTCAATATTCACCTCTTACGTTCTACTCCCTAGGGAGTGAAAAGTATAACTTTAGCCTTGCTTCGTAGGCACTGAAAAGGGCTAAAATCATGCACGTGTTATGAGAAAGTATTTTCTTTCAAGGTACAATCAAACTCTGCCACATGGAAAATATGTTTGTTTTTCATGATTTCAGTTGACAAAGTAAGGCATTTTTTCAAGAGGTCTTGGAGTCGTAAAAAGTCCTCTCCATCTCCTTGGTGCATACGATATTTTTTATAATAAGTGCATGATTTCGAACACGATTGGAGAACAGGCATGATTTTTGTTCATATGGAGGAATTTTAGAGACTTTATCTTTAAAATTTACAACAATTTTGAAATTGTTTTAAGTTTTATAATTTTTCAAATTTTTGAACGTTTGGAAACATTGAGTTTACCGAAACTCAGAGTATACAAAAATATCCAAAATTTTCGGAAATTCTCAGTAATTTATAGTAATTTATGGTAAATTATGTCAGTTTATCGGTAATTTATGGTAACTTATCGCTCTTCGGGTTCCAATCCGCCAAACAATTTGTTAACGCGATCTACTGATCGCTTGATAATTTTCTTTATTCACCTCTGACGTTTTACTCTCTAGGGAATTAAAAGTAGAACTTTATCCTCGCTGCATAGACATTGAAAAGGGCTGAAATCATGCACGTGTTATGAAAAAGTATTTTTTTAATACAATTAGACTCTGCCACATGGAAAATTTGTTTATTTTTCACAAATTCAGTTAACAAAGATTCGTAAAAAGACTTTGAGTCGTCAAAAGTCCCCTGTTCTCCCTTGGTGCATACGATATTTTTTGTAGCAAGTGTATGATTTCGGACACGATTGGAACACAGGCATGATTTTTGCTCACATGGATGAATCTTAGAAAGTTTGCTTTTAAAAGTTACAACATTTCTGAAATTTTGAATTTTTTTGGAGTTTTCGGAAGCATGAGAAATTTACCGAAATTCAGTGTATCCAAAAATTTCTAAATTTTTTGTAAATTTTTGGTAATTTATAGTAATTTAACGTAAATTTTGGTAAATTATGGTAATTCATCGGTAATTTTTGTCAACTTATCGCTTCGGGTTGTTCCAAATCGTCAAACAATTTGTCAACGCGATCTACTGATCGTTGATTATTTTCATTATTCACCTTTGTCATTTTTTACTCCCTAGGGAGTGATGATTCATAGGCACGGAAAAGGACTGAAATCATGCACATGTTATGAAAAAGTATTTTTTTTAACACAATTAGACTCTGACACGTGGAAAATGTGTTTATTTTTCACAAATTCAGTTGACAAAGCCAGGCATTTTTTTCAAGAGGTCTTGGAGGCGGCTTTAGGGGTGAAGATGAAAACGGGAAACCTAGTATCATCCCACTGATGTACCCACGACGCGTCGCGGTTTAGTTCTTCCGACCCTCCTCCGCGGAATATCTCAGCCCCAGACCAAGTGTCCTTATCCTCGACCTGTTCCACCCCATTATGCTACCGGCGACCTTTTCTCTTCTCTACAATTCTAAACCAAATGTTGGAAGCACTCACTTGAAATGACTTACTTTCGGGAAGCCAAGCAAGATTTTACAGGATAAATTTTTTTTTATATTTTGAAAAATATTGAACAAATGTGATGTACGATTTGTCACTAAAGGAAAACCAGGTAGGCAAAATGGACCGCAGTCTTTAAGGTGTTTCAAAAAAATTGAGGCGTGCTCTACAATAGTGCATTATGAACCACTTGTCACAAGGATCATCTAATATGTGAATAGATGTAGGTACAAAATAATTCTTATCGCAAGTGGCGTATAATTCACTGTTGTAGAGCATGCTTCAATTGTTTTCTCAAAATTATGACAATCCAAAAGTGCTTGAATAGTTATTTCTGAAATTTTTCAAAAAAGTGAATAAAATTGTATTATTTAACAAAAATGACATTCTCTTTGAAAAAAATTGTTGTGGTTTTGTACAATTACTAATAAACTAATATAAAAATAATTTTTAAAGGTTAAAGCTAACGTAGAATTTTATAGGAAATTTTGGAAATTTTCCGAAATTCACGCGAGATATAAGGCGAGATATAGCTCAAGGTATAATCTGTTTATGAAAAATAATATTTTATCAAAATGCTTCTAACAAATCAAGATTTCTCCTTTTCATGTACTAAAAGAATCGTTACATAATTTGAAAATGAACACAAATCTCTTCTTTCCATTTGAAAAACTAAAATAAACGTTACGTATTTTGAAAATGAATACAAGACAACCATTTCTTTAGAAAGCTGGGAGGTCAATTTTCAAGAAATTTATACGGAATTCAAGAAGTATTATAGTACTCCTGTCACCATCGATCATTTTCGTAATTTAATTATTCATAAGAACTTCTGGAGTTATATCATTTCATTCAAATTACATTGCATATTTGAAATTATAATAAACTAGCAATATTATACGCGCGCTAAGGCACGCGGGAAATGTTGCGCTGCCCATTAATAATATACAAATATAAAACAATGTAACTCTGATTCTAACTTAAAATTTTTCAATTTATTTACTTCAAAAAAAATTATTTGAGAGGTACTGAAATGCTTGAATGTTTGAAATTTTCAGTTTAGAACATTAACAAATTGATATATAATTCAATTTTGAATTCCTAGTTCTTGCAAAGTTTCATTTGTGAGGCAAGTTTTTGGTTTACAGATTAATTTAGCAGCTTTTCAATTTTCAAAATTGAAAATACAATAAATATATTCAATTTCTAATGCTTTTTCGAAGTTTTCTAATTGTGCACGATTTCAATTAAAAGTTATTATATAATAGTGAAATAGTTTAATTTCAAATATTATCATTCTTAAACTTATAATTTTTGATGTTTCATTCCGATATTCTTAATTTTTACATGATGCCGCAAACTTAAAACATTATTTCAGTTTTGTAAATTTGAAATTGAATTTTTCAATTTTGAAGATATCTAATTGAAGAATGTTTACCCTAAAACATTCCCATTTTGGGTATACTATGACTGCAATTTTTAAAGTTTCATTTTGAATATGCCAAATTCTCATTGCCTTAAATATAAAATTCTTCATAAGAAAAAAGAAAGTAAAATTTCAATTTTGACGTTTCGAAAGCTATTAATTTCAAATTGTAGAATATTAAAGTCTATAAATTTGATATTGTACAATTTTTCGGCACTTCAAATCCAAATTTTTTGAACTTAAACGCTCTAAATTTGAAAATATTCAGAAAAAAGTTACCCATAATTTCAAGCTTCCTCATCTTCGCCAATTTTTTGTAATAAAAAAGATTTTGGAGTTTTTATATGTCACTATCGAAAGAAAGAATCAGCCAAGTTACAGCCTAATCTCATTATTTGACGAAAATTACTGTGAGGGAATGACATGAAATCCACCTTCGTTTACTTCCATCGAGCTTTCAACATTGTTATTTAATTAAATCGTACAATTTGAAAAAATTCCATCATTCTGAAATCTTGCAATTTGTTGAAGAAGTACAACTTTTCCTTTAAAGAAGATAAATATTAGTAACATATCAAATGAATAATGAAATAAATCATATAGCGAAAAAACTACGTTTCTCTAACATTTTCACCTTTCAACGTACATGCAAACACTTCATGATTGTTTAAACAATTACAGAATTGTTATAATGAATGGATTGATTAGGAAATCCGGTCGGTTTTAAATTGTCATAATTTTGTAACTCCTTGATGAAATCAGTTGTTCAGACAATAAAAAATTATTTGAAAAGCTAATGAATTTAGTAAAATATCGAATAAATATTCAAATAGAAAAAACTAATGTTTCTTTAGATTTCTTGGTTTTCAAGATACATTTGAACGCAATAAAATTGTTTAAACTATTAAAGAAATATTTTATTTAACATATATTGTTTCTTTACATTGATTCTAAAACTCGTCCGATTTAGAAAATATCATTTTGCAATTTCTCGATTGACATAAATTGTTCAAATGATACAAATTTTTTTAAATAATTAAGACATTATTTTTAAAGGTGATAAATATATGTCACATGGATTAGTGATGATAATAATATTCGAAACCATTCTGACATTTTTATGTAATAAACTGAGAAGGCTAAAAACTCCATTGCTGTTTCAAATTAAAAAATTGTAATTGTAATACATTTCAGCAATTTAATTATTTTTACTGAAACTTACATAAAATTTTAAACAGGTTGAAGGCTTCTTCTTTATCCAGGCATTATATGTCATAAGAAAATAAAAAACTTATGAATTGTAAAAGAAATTAAAGAACCTGAGTAAAACATCAAATATATTTATTTCCAAAATATTAGTTTCCAATCAATAATTAATTTATTTCATTACAAATTTGAACTTATTATTAAGAAAATTTCAACATAACATTCATCATCAAAAATATCAATATGACATTTATTATGGAAACGTTAACCTGACATATGCTGTCATTCTGTGCCTTATGGCAGAAAAAAACAAATTTTAGAAAACAGGAATGAAAAACAAAAGCATCTCTGCGAACCAGCTTGACACTACGAACGGAATTTATTAGCTTCATATATTTGTAAGTTATTATATATATATATATATATATATATATATATATATATAATATA
>JAUMHM010000085.1:40472851-40493923 GCA_032362435.1 Melikaiella ostensackeni
TGTTAATCAAAATAGTTTTTATTCTTTTGATATTTTTGTTGTGGAAATCACTGTGGGACAAGATAATGCTTCTATCTACGAGATTATTTATGACGTTAATTTTGTACTGTTCAGGGTGATGTGACAAAAAATTTAGACATTGAGGTGAAGCGGTGGGTTTTTGGTACCAGTCAGTTTTTAAATTTTCACCCTCCCTCATGATGAGGACGTTAAGGAAGCTGATTTTTTGGTCTTTTTCATTTTCTATTGTAAATATGGTTACTAAATGTAGCTCAGTTAGTCCAAGATCTCTGTTGTATGTGAAACATACATGAGAAGCATATGAAACTTGGAAGTCGTTGTTGGTTTGGGTGGAACTCAGAACTGCGCATTAGGCGACTTTGTGGAACTGGTATAAGGCATAAGAGCTTGAGCTTTGAGCTTGAAAGTTCGTATATAGCATTGAGTTAGGAGGAAGGGAATGCGTGGGAGTAGACGGCTGGTAACGCAGCGAAGCGAGGCGTGCCCTACACGCGGCGGGCAGCATCAATCCATCCACGTAAACTGCAAACGGGGCCAACATAGTAAGAGGGTGCAGCCTACAGTTACAGTTTCCTCTCTATCATCCCCCTTTTTTTTCTCACACACACTTACTCACACTTGTTTCACCTCCCGAGCTGACGTGATGCCTGGACAAAACGGTTCGTTGAGTTAAGCTGGGCTTTGATCGTCACCTGTCACGCTAGCCTGGAAGATCGTACAACTGCAAGTGTACAAAGCTAGAGTAAGGACGTTGCGCTGCACGTTGGAATACCTGTTACAAGGCTAGAGAAAAAGAATCCTCGTGCCGATGCCGATGCAGTTTTTCATCGCTTTTCTGCTTCTCTTTTCAGAGAAAATCCGAGGCTTATCAGTTCGTTCTGTAAAGGAAAAAAATTGATGGAGCTTAGGTATCGAAATTCACTCGGGGAAAATCGTACTCAATTGTAATTGCATTTTATTGTGAATAAAACTAAAAAAAATCTGCACTCGGGCATTTTCGGGCCTCGTACTCGGATATATGTATTCCTCGTATTTTGCATGTTTTGCGTTTTTTATTAATTATGCATACTTGAGTTAAACTTAAGCTGCAACACCTCTTTTACACACCAGATCTTCTGTGAATCTTGATGCTTAATTTTCTACGTAACTATTTGTAAAAATTAAATTTCTCAAATGTCAAATATGAGGAGGTAGGAAGAGTGCACGAAAATGATATAGAATGGACTTTAAGATTAGACAGATGGACGCCTTGGTATATAGTATTAAATGAAGTAGATAAACAAAAAATGAAAATAAGAGGGGCAATGGGGCAACATTGATTCCATAATTCTACACTGAGAAAAATCGATTATACGAACTGGATATTAGAACTTGAGGATATTACCTCTTAAATAAAGGTATATTATTAGCACGTATAATCTATAATATTTTTCTCTTATATGAAGTTGTTACCAAATATAATCTCTAAATGTTAAATTCTTATAATCTTCAGAAATTAAATTGTAACATCTCAGATTTTAAAACATTCAGGCGTCCGCTAAGTCTCAGATGTTAGTAGCGCGTGTCACATGGTGTCATACTTTGCATCCACTCGTTTCTTAAAAAGTAATAAGTGGTAAAGTGATTATTTATGCTAAATGACACCTGATTTGGATTCAAAAAATGAGTAACTTCATATTTCTATTCATTACACGTTACTAACACTTATATAAGTATAGAAACTCAACCTCTTTCACTTTCGTTTTTGTAATATTGTGATAGCTACTTTCGCACTTATTATGTTTAAAAAATTGGATTTTTCCATTTCTATTTATAGATTCATTTACCAAAATTTTGAGCCAAATAACGCGAGATACCAAAAAAAGTTGTGACATCAAAATTTTTGTTTTTACGAAGACCTATAAGCTTTCTCCTGAACATTTTTTGGTAGGAGGCATAGTTTGTCTTTTATGTATGAAAAATGATATTGAAATATTTTTATTTTAATTTTTGAGCCAAACGACGCGAGATAAAAAAAGTCAGCAGAGTAGAATTTGCGCTTTTAAAAAGTCAAATGAAATTGCCTCTAGACATTTCTTTATGAAACCAACCGTAAATCATTAAGTTAATTTTTTAATTGTCTTTTTAACTATTTATTTGTATATATTATACGGCGAGAGCAGAAAATCGAGCGCGAATATTATGATGAAGATGTATTCCTTAAGGCCGATAGAGTCTTAAGTAAATAAATTTCCTTTTTCATTTGAAATCAAAAACAAATTAAGTAATTTGTACACAAAAATCATATAACACCGAACGCGTAAGTTAATTTTTGAAACTATTTTGATATTTTTTAGAATTGGATAAAAGGTTGCAGCGAGGGGAATGGGATTGGGGTAGAGTTACGCCTATGGCGGGAAGACATTGAGTGGCATTCAAGGGATCTCGGTCCATTTGGGGTAGAGAATTAGGAGCAGTGTATAAATCGTGTATTCATTATACAGTGGCGAGCGACGAACTATACAACACCAATCTGAAACCCTCTGGCTGGCCAAAGTCGTCTTTATCTACTTCATGATTTACACATGATGCCCTTTTTTGCATCTGATTATTGCCTTTTTCTTTATTGAAAAATGGAATAATCTGAATAGATTGGTTCTAAATCAACCCACGAAATTTCATTTTAGCATTCAAGGAAAAGAAATGATACCCTTGTTGCCTATAAATTATGATATTCAGAGGAAGATGCCATATACACAATATGTGCATTCTGTCATTATGTACCATTGAGTACTTTATATTTTTCTCTAATCTTATGATGTGTACACATGTTTTTGGTTTTAAATATATTTAATATATTTTTTATTTTACTATATACTTGTTTTTCCAAATATACTGTTAATATATTTGAAATGACACCTGGCACTTATTATAAATAAAATAAGGTTGCCAAAATGATGTACATAAATTGAGGTATAATAATGAAATAATAATTAAAATTTAATTTCATATTTGAGGGTGAAAATATTTTACTTTCTTATTATTATGTCTCTGGACTGATTTCTGAATTTTAAAATTTGGGGCTAAGACTTTTTGTATAGTTTCCTGAAATCTACTGACATTCTCCAAGCATATGGTTTTCACGAGGGTTTGGGCTGATTGCTAAATAACGACTGGTTTGTTTCTCTCACAAGTGTTTTGAAATTATCTCCACAAATGTAAGATTTCTTCTAAGGTTCATTGTAGATAGTCAATGTCAGCTTACGGCCATAATGGCCATAATTTATTATTTTTCAAAGGAAATGAGACAAGTATTTGACTGTTTTGTGAATAAAATCATTTCTGCGAAATTATAAGTATTTGAATTTTCAAAATTGTTTAAAAGGAACCCAAATTTTTCATTAAACTTTAAATTCTTGGAATTCTTTTAATTTTTTTAATTCTTCGAAATCTTTGATTTCTTTGAATTCTTTTGATTTATTATTTTTATATAATCTGTAAGTCATTATTCTCATGTCAGTTTAATTCACTCGAATTATTCTAACTTTCTTTTAAATTCTCCTGAATTTACTTCAATTCTATCGAATTCTATTGCATTTTTTCAATTACTTTGAATTATTTTAAGTTCACTTGAATATAGAATTACCATGTGTCATAAGTATGAAAAATAATTATTCCATCTATTCCAGAACGTTGAGTTGAGTTTACTGTTACAAGAAATGTATCAATATTAGATTTAAATATTTTTTTACTTAATTTTTAAAAGTGAAAAAAACTTGGCGGAATGAGAGATTTTATGATTGATGTGACGTCAGTTATATGGGAGGTATTTGCCAGTGATTGATTATTCTGTATTTTTAAGAAAATTTCGTGTCTTAATAATTTCCTTTTATATTAGTACTTAGTCTCAACATTTATTGACATTTAAATTGTCATATATTTGAAGAGCATGATGGAAAAAGAGTACTCCTGAGCGGATTCGCAAAATCTTTAACCACTTGAAGTCTTAAATAATTTATCGTGTCTTTCTGAAGCTTGAATGGAAATATCTATTTGTAACATCAGAAAAAAAATTATAGCCATATTCACTTGAAGTATTATGATTGAAAGTCACCAAATTTGAAAATATGATAAACTATCTGCGCATGCTTCACTTTTTTATGCGCTCCGTATAACGGACATCATCATAGCGGCCACTCATTCAAATGTAGGGTTCCAAATCGGCATAAAGCGGCATATGAGCTATAGATACTTCAAATTAAAAAAGCGTATTTACCAAATGTTTAGATCACAAACTCTTAAATAAAACGATTTAAAAATGCATGCAAATTCTCTATTCTTTTTCATTTGCTTCAATTCTGTTGAAATTTCTTCGATTCTTCGAAATATTTTTGAACTTCATATGAATTCAATCGAATTATTTATAAGTCTTTGAATTCTTTTGAATTCATTCGAATTCTTCCGAATTCAATCAAGTTTTTCTGAATCCACTTCAATAATCAATACTACAGAATTCAATTACATGTTTGCTGATACGTTGAGCTCCTTTAAATTTACTTGAATTCTTAGAAAGTCTTTTCAATTCTTTCGAATTATTATGCATTTATTTGAGTTATTATGAATTCCTTCGAATTCTCATGTATTTTTTTAATTCTTTTGAATTTTTATGAATTATTTTGAATTCTAATGTTTTCTTTTGAATTCTTATGAACTCTTCTGAATTCTGATGAATTATTTTTAATTATTATGAATTCTTTCAAGGTGCTTAAGAATTTTATGAATTTTATGAATTTTTTCGAATTCTTATGTTGTCTCTTGAATTCTTATGATCTTCTTATTCTTTATTATTTATCTTTATCTTTATCTTTATCTTTATTTATATTTACCTTTATTTATTCATCTTCTTATTCTTCTTCTTATTATTCTTATGAAATTCGTATGATTTCTGTTGAATTCTTATGAATTCTTATGAATTCTTTTGAATTCTTATGTATTCGAAAGCCACCTCTGACTATTTTCAGCTTGACAAAGTTGACAAAAGCCCAGAAAATGAATAAAGAAAAATATCTTGAGCACTTGAAATATGAGTATTTGATGATTTGTCAATGGACGTACAACCCCGTCGATTAGTGAACAACCCTATCATCAGCCGGACACCGACCCTCTTTGCACGCTCGATCGACATGCGTGCCGACACGTAACATACAGAGTAATTTACTTCGAATGGTTGGCGGGCTGACACGGCTATAAATTCCATATGAATAGAATTTGTTCTATCCTCCCAGCTGCCATGTAGGGATACACAATGCACTAATACACATGTAGAGCTATGTACGTTTGGAAATGTTTGAGTACAGGGTGAGCGTAGAATACGTGGGCCATGGGCCATGGGCCGTGAGGCTAGGAATTGTGGGTTGGGGTGGAGGCTGTTTCGACGAAGGGTGGCTGGCGATGTATCAACCCCGCTCACTCAAGGATTAGCCTCAGAGATCGCTGACTGTTGAAATGTTCACAGATCGGTTTACCGTTTAGCAGGATAGAGAGTGTGAGCCTATCATCCACGGCCCACCACCCACGCACCCTTCACCCTTCACCCTGCTTACCCTGGTGGTCGCCCGGAGGGAGCTCGATGTGTGGGAACTCGCATTGTGACCCACACGTGCCACGCAATGTATTACGCTACACATCCTGCGTATTTTGCTCTTGTACACTCACATCTACAAAGCAAAGTGAGCTTGTCTGCGTATGTTTGTCCGTTACCGTAGGTCCATTCTAACGCCCTTTTGATCCTAATCCTACGGTCCACTCGGTGCGAAGCGATGCACAACGAACAAATTCGTTTGAACGTCGAGTCAGAAAGATACGAGGGTTTCATTGCAAAGTTCTTTTTGAATCTTCTTAAGGGCAAATTGTATTCTACGAGGTCACGACTTACCGATCATTTAATCTATTTTTTTCGCATTCTTATTTTTTAAACTTAATGAAATATCGCGCTGAAATTTGGGGAATGTAAGAAAATATATGGGTCATTTCAAATAACTTCGGAACTCGACACCGGTAAACTTTGCAGTTCAAAATTATTGATTTGTTGTTGTGACAGGATTCTTGAAGATACTTCTTAATGTGTAATAAGGGTAGTGGTAACAAATAATATCCAATGATGGCTTTTTGAAGTCCGATCTTCATTTTAAGGTTGGCATACATGACATGAAGAATTACAAATTTATGAAATAAATCAATTTCAATGGCTTCTTTTCAAAAAATTTTATATAAAACTCTTTAATGAATTTTTTCAAGATCTGAGAACGTAAGGTAAAGCGGGGCCAAGTCGCTCATGCAGGTTAAAGTCAATCACCTATAAATTCGCACCAAATAAATTCCAAAATAAAGTTTGGCAGCTGTACTAATTAAAACCGTCAAAAAACTTTTATTTTTCTCCTAGGAAATTAAATATTGGATGTTGAAAAATGAAATTAGGGGTGAGTGACTTCACCCCGTTTTATTGTCAAATTTAATATGATAGTGTTAAACAGAATAAAATGCATAAAGTGCTTCGCTGAATTTGTGTAAGAAAATATAAATTATACACAATTTGTGCTAAACTTTTATTAAAGCATTGATATTTTATGTTTTTAAGTACTACGTGCTAAAGAAATACACCTACGATCCAGTTTCATAGAAAAATTCATATAATTATAATATAATCATAATTCATATAATTCTCTTATAAATTATATAATCACAGAAATTCGAATTTTCGATTTGCCAATAGCATTTTCTATGTTTAATAGAAAAACGGTAATTTTCATCTAAAAATGGTTAAAAGAGATTTTGCAGGTCTTTATAAAGGGAAAAATTTCTTAAAATTTTTTTTTCATATTTTAGGTTGTTTGGCTGATATGTAATTTTAATCTTCGATTCTTTAAACCTTTTTAATGTTTAAAGAAAAACCGTAATTGTTGTCAAAAAAACAGTTGAGAACAATTTTGTAGGTCCTCTTAAAAGCAACAACTTGTCTTTCGGATTGTTTTTTGTATGTCGTATAGTTTGCTCGGAAAGTGGAATTTCATACTTTTTAAGAAAAATCATTATCACGCTTCACACAAAATCTATATTTCTTACTAAAAAGTTATCCGCAACAAATTTGTAGATCTTTCTGAGGTGGAGAATTTTGATTAATTATATTCTTTCGTATTTCGCATAGTTTGGTTAGAAAATGGAATTCTTTATTTTTTAAAAAGGGTAATAATAATTAAAACAAAAACTATACATCTCGTCAAAAAATTGTCGGAAGTAAATTTGCAGACCTAAGATGGAAAACTTTTCTCGAAAAAAATTTTTTTTGTATCACACATAGTTTACCTGCAAAATAGTATTTTTTAAATGACATTTTTCACGATTAAAATAAAAACTATGCATCTTATCAAAAAGTCTCACAGAGAAATTTTTAGATCTTTTTGAAATAAACAATTTTGCTCTCCGACATTTTTTTTTGCATTTTGCATAGTTCATGCCTGCACGATACTACAGACTACAGACAGACTACAGATGACAGACAGACAGACATACATCTTCGTAAAAATCGTTTTTTCTGACTCAGGGGGTCTCAAAACGTGGAGCTTTGATTGAAACCGACGAAGTAAAATTTCACATAAAACTAATACCTTATCGTTCAGAATGAGAATGTAATAATAATTTTTTTAATAATAATTAGCAAAGAATAAAAATAGAGGGGCGTAGTTCAAGTTTACAAGTTACAAAACACGTTTCCGTACTTTCTAAAGAATTTTCTTATGATAATTCCTTCCAAAATCGTTCGAAAACCTCGGAAATCGTTTCTTCGTACTTTTTGAAGAGAATTTATGTTAAGACAACGTATAATCTAGCCTTGTATTCTCGAAATATGCGTGAAAAAATTGCGGTGGACGCAATTGATGCGAATTTCGAGGAAAAGGATAAATATATCTGTACAAAATTATTTAAAGAATTCAAATTATTGCAAACAATCATCCCCAAATATTGGATAGTTTTTAAGTGAGCAGGCAAAAAAAATTAAATATATCTATGAAATGTTTAGAAAAACTAATCGAAGTCTTGAGCTTGGACCTGGGACCAATGCACTTCATTAATCCACGATATGTTCAAGTAAAATGATTCTTAATAAACGCCACTCATGGTCTGGATTTTTTTCTTGATTCTCATAGTTTAGGACACTATTTATTTAAAAAAATATATAATTTAATATTTCAAGCATTAAGGCTATAAAACTAGCGAGAGACATGAATTGCGAAGTTAATTTGAAATGACCGATATCAGTCCACGATATGTGTCTTTAATGAGGATTTTATGAAAATTTTCTAAAAAACAATCTTTCTTCTAAAAATACAAGCTTGTATGATCGAGAATACTGGTGAATTGATACACTTTCTTCCATTTCCCAAAATTCTAACATAGTACTTCATTAAGTTTGAAAATAAAAAGGCGAAAAAATACATGGGACGCAATCGATAATTTGTAATGTCATAGAATATCATTTTCTCTTAACTCACAGGGGGTCGTGAATGTATTCTTTGATAAATGATTCAAAAAAAAATTATATGTTGATCGTTTTATTACTCAGGCGCTATTCAAAAAAAAACGTGCTTCTCTTGGAGGTGGTCGGGGAGGTAGACCTCATTTCATAAAATGACTCTTTTTTATTTTATCTCTTACTTTATATATAAATTTCAAATATCGCAGGGTGACAGATTTTTACTTTTCTCAATATAAAAGTTGCTAATATACACACGGAAAAAAATGTATAGCTAAACCATCGATATCCATCTTTGATCTGCACACAAATATCGATGGAAACGAACCAACAATATTGGCAAAATCTTTCAAATAGGGACTTGCAGCATAATTTATTTTGACAGTTATAATTAATAAATCGTATTTTTAAATCGTCTAAACATAGATGTTATATAGCTAAAATCAAAATGTTGGAACGCTGAATATAGCGCTAATTAAATAGGAATAATTTCGACAGAAGTTTGAAATTTATAATTGATTTCACAGTTTACGTTGAAATTATAAAGATCAAAAAGGCCTAATGAATAAAAATTCTTACTGACCAAAAAAATCCATGTGACATTTCAATGTTGTATGAAATTTGAAACTCACGAAGTTACATAGCTAATTTAAAGATATGAAAATCCATGAGTTGGGGATACAGTTGTCTGTTTAAACACAAAATTACTTTTTTCAAATATATTTTAGTTTTGTTGATTTGATTTTTCAGTATTTTTCTGTTTGAACCATAAATTTTTTCTGTGCATTTAGAAATTCAACTTCAATGCGTTTTACCTTGCATGTAAATACTAAACTAATAGCTATTAGTTATGTTACAGAACAAATTGAAATTTTTAGTATTCTTTTAAACTTAAGGGTGGTGGTGGTGACATTTTATCATATATTTTTTCTGATAGGAAGGAAAGTATATTTATCACGGCTTGTCATGATGGCGGGGGGCATAAATAAATAAAAAGTATCACGCATTCTGTGAATGACCCCTTATAAAAAAATTTTGCAAAAAAGTTCCGTTGCGGCACTGATCAAATGAGGACGTATCTTGCCGTTCGCTCCGCTCTGATTCTATAAAAGTTTATTTTTCCAGGTGTATTATATCTTACCTGAAAGTAAGGATGAGATTTAGCCAATTGATTGCTTGAAAAAAAATTGAGAGCAGTGGATTTAATTGGTCATACTTTATAAAACCACGTGAAGAAAAATGTTTCGTTAAATACCATGCTGGAAAAGTGGGGTCGATAAAATAAATACCCCGCGGGTTAAGATCGTCTATCCTACCCCGTAATATTTGTTTTCAATCATGTTTTCATAAGCAACATTCAGCAAATGAAAATCTGAACCGGTATCATATTTACAAAGCGTCTTCTAATATATGCACAAAAATATTCTTCAAAAATTACCAACATAAGAATCTCCAAAAGTTGTTCAAACAATTCCGATAAACATTCCGAAATTTCAGACTTAAAAAAATACTAGACTTGTACATTGGGGTATAACATAAAATACAAATTTTGAATTTGAAAATGCTTGAAGTCCATGTTTTTCGATTTACTCCATAAATATTGGTTGTATCGAAAAATTATTGAGTAGAAAAATCATCGGGATGACATAATACATCTTTCATGTGCAAAGAATTTTTCGATACAACCAACCGTTCTCGAGAAAAATATGAAACAATGGTTGCAAGAGGTGCAATTTTCCTTATGGTCATGTATTTTTAATTCTCCTTAGTAGTAAAACCCTTTGAAAATATAAAACGGCTGTTTCAAAATCTCAGAAGTCAGAATAATCAGTTTTTGGTCATTATTTAAAATTTAAATTTAAATTTAAATTTTAAATTTAAGTGTAATGAATTTTTTCAATAATTTGTATAGTTATATCAATTTTCTTGAAATGTCTTGTAAGCACAAAAATAACAAGTAGACTTAGAATAAATTTATTTGAATACAAAGGCACGCAATCTTCTATAAACCTGCTGCACTAAAAGAACAGGTACGAGGCCCAACTATACTTGAGTATTCAAAATATGCCGCCGCTAGTTTATTAGTCAGCACAACTATATTTTTCTTGTTGGTTTTCCAAAATTTTTTTTTCATGAGAGCAGTTGGTTGTATCCAAAAATTTCTTCAACATGAAGGATGTATTTTTTTATACCCGATACTTTTCGTCCTCAATATTTTTTCGAGACAATCGATATTTGTGGAATGAATGGAAATATAACGTTTTTTGGCGGTTTTTACTATTTAATTTGAATATCCTACAATACTCTATAATTTATTTGGAAGTAATTGAATATTCTGGAATTTGCTATATTTTAGTAAATATTTGCAAATTTTCATATGAATCTAAAGTTTGCTAAACAATTTTGCAAGTTCTTGAAAGATCCATAAAATTGCTGTTTTCAAAATTTTTTTCAGAAATAGCAGACTGTTCTAGCGTGTTCTGGAATTTTCTGGAACATTGTTTCATTTACCCAAAATCTAACTGAGGATCCTGAAATTTTTTTGGACTTTTCCAAAATATTCTGGAATGTTTCAGATTATTTTAGATTCTATTGAAATCGGGAATGTTCTAGAATTTTCAATTCTGGAATTTATTTACTCTTTTAGAATGTTCTGCAGTGTTCTGAACTTTTCTAATATAGTCTGGAAATTTCTCGATTCTTCTGAAACTCTTGAATCTTTGAGACTGTTCTGGAATTCAAGAATGTTTTAAAATGTTTTGAAAGGTTTTGAGATTATCCTCGAATATTTTAGAATATTCTAGAATATTTTGTAATACTCTTCCTCACAACAACAGAATATTTCAGGATATCCCATTTATGCCTCGAGATATCCTGGGGACATCCTCAGGATTTCTACGGGATATCCCATCAAGGCGGAAATTTCAATTCCCAGGAATATCCTGGGATGTTTTTGGGGCGTTTTTGGAATATTAAAAAGACCCACGAGAAATATCTCCAAAATCCAAACATCTCTTGTCGGACGTTTTAATATTCCAAAAACGTCCCAAAAAGATCCCAGGATATCCTTTGCATATTCCATGGGTATCGAAATTTCCGGCTTAGCGGGATATCCCGTAGATATTCCAAGTATGCCCCCAGGATATCTCAGAACACAAATGGGATACCCCGAAGTACCCCGTTGCTGTGAGGGTTATATTCGATCTTTAATAAATGTTGCAGAATATTCTACAGTAGAATGTTCTATAATGTCTTCGAACAATATAGAATCTTGTGGAATACTACGAAACAATCTAAATTTTTGGAAAAGAGTGTTTCCCTATCAAAGATAATGCTTCTCAAATATGATTCAATAGCTTAGAAAACGTTATTCCGCAACGTTCTGTCCCATATTTTCGACCAAATAATTGGAACTTAGTTTCCATTATTGAAATATATGCCCTGCTCTTCAAAAAGTAAAAGAGATTATAGAGAGTGGAATTAAAAATTGATTTCCTCGTCGTTGACACGTACGATCATACAGTGGGCGATGATAAGGGATAAAATAGATATTGCTGCGCCACTGTGAACGTGGGAATCCCCGGCTGGTATCCGCTCAGCCTCATTAATGATGATGTGCCAGCCACCCAGTGGTAGCTCTGCCCGAAGCTCGAACCCAGCTCTCGAGACCAAGCCCGAAACCCTGCGAGCTGCAACCCGGCCACCACATTTACTACCTCCTTTGTAGCCTTCTCCCTCTCACCCCCTACTCTGACATAACACCACCACCTCTTACCCCTCTTGTGGATCCCTTTACGAGTTCCTCATGCACTTCGACGATCTGAACACTGCCTGCCTTATTCCATCTCATCCCATCTGGAACACCCTGTGCTCACTTATTTCTCTCATCCTTGGTCCATACACCTCACACTGACATAGCTTTCGATGGTCAACGAAGCATTCTTTTTATTTCCTATTAAATTCTCATCATTTGTTTATTTATCATTGTAACTTCATATCAAAATTTATCATATTTTGTACTAAGTGTCCCTCTTAATCATTATCATAAACTCCCCCCCCTTTTAGGGTTTCGTAGGCCACGCCGGAAACCCTTAAAACGACGGTCGGATGTCCGTTCGTTCGTCAGTCCGTCATTTACCACTCATAGCTCCCACAATATTTGTGCTACCGGGTCCAAATTTAGCATTGATGTTAACCAGTCGTAGTGTATTCAAGGAAAAATATTTTCATCTGTTTATGTTCTTCTTCTTCTTTATTTATAACATGCCCCCTTAATGCTTACGTAACTTCTGTTCCTTTACATGATTATTAGATCCTTTTCACATCGCTTATTCCAACTTAATCTCTAATCTGATTCATATAATTTCTTAATTCTCAAAAGTTTAACATGTCAGAACGTATGAGCGAGTAAGCTCCTTCTGTCCTCTCATACAACTATCCCATACATGCTCCCATGTCACCTCTACCCATTCACATACTCTACATTTTCTCTTCTCATGCTTCTCCCAATACATCGCTGCTTTTACTTTATTTCTAAGTCTCCATCTAGCTATTCTTGTTCATCTCGTTTCCTCCCATCCTCTTTCCAGATATTGTACCAATCCTTCTCCTTTTATCATCTTTTACCATTTATTGTATCTTGATTCCCTTATTCTCCCCCATTTATCTATTACCTGCCTTTCTCTATCTGTTTCTTCCAATCCCTCATTGTCTATATTTCCTTCTTCTCCTATCCCTTGACCTCTAAAAAACTCTTTTCTTTCTTCTTCCCATCACGTTAAATCCACTACCCTCTTTCCTCTTTCTTCCACCTTTTTGTAACACTTTCTCGCTAACTTTTCTCCCTTTCCCTCCCTTAGGTTTTCTTAGAATTTCCACGCCTTATTTTCCACCCTTGTTCATCTAATGTATCTCTTTGCAACTTCTCTATCTCCTTCCAATCCCATATCTCTGCCCCATAGCCTAATGCCGGTCATATCAACGTATCAGACAACTTCATTTGCCTATTTAAACATTTCTTAAACCTTCTCTTTCCTATTCCCCATATCTGTTTCATTACCCTCGCCGCTTTCTTAATCATTTTTCTGATATGCGGTCCATGTTTCCTATTTATATACAATACAATTGAGCACATTGATATCATCTATCACTCCCATACCTAACCCAAGTCCTGTCAGATTCGGTGGAATTATCTTTTTTTCCTCTACTTCTTTCTCTTATCTCTCCGAAAATATTGTCACATATATCTTATATAATGTCAGCATCAACGTCACCCCCCTATAATCTGTAACCCCTTCCTCTTTTCCTCTTTTCATAATTGGTACCACTATCCCTTCTTTCCATATTTTTGGCTAAGCCTCCCCTCTCCATACCCTGTTGCACATTATACACGCCAACTCCTTCACTTCCTTTCCCCCATATTTCCAAACCTCATTCGGGTTCTCATCTATACCTTCTGCTTTTCCTTCTTTGAATGACCCTATCGCCCTCGCTATTTCTTCTAAATGAAGAAATTTTGAAATTTGGCTTTTTAGATCCCCATGCTGGAAGCCTTACTTTCAGTCCGACTTTCCTCGGGGATGGCTCAAATTGATGCTCTTGGCATGTAGAGTTACGATGAAAAATGAATGTGCCTACGTTATAATCTCCTTTTTTTATATCAGTGCTTGAAAAATCAGAAAAATTAGGTAATTTGGTTTTTCAGACCCCTATGCTGGAAGTTTTTCTTTTAGTCCGATTTTCATCGGGGAAGGCTCAAATGTAAGTTTTTGGCATGTAGAATTGCGATAAAAAAATGGCCATGTTTCGAAATCTTTCCTTGAGGGAACTTGCCGACGTCTTTGGCTTGATTTTATTAGAATACATTGATAATTTTATGTTTTTTTTTTTTAAAGAATTAGTCAACTCATCGCTATTTTGCATAGTGTGATAAAAGGTTTATGCTTGATGATCTAATTTAAATACCTCATTTCAATAGAGCTCATTTCCGCACTTTAAATGACATCATTGTAATTTACTCTAAATGCTCAAACACTGTATTCACAGATAAATATTCGAATAGAGATTGGGGTACAATTTTCAAGCGATACACAGAAAACCCTGAAGATAATTTGTTTCCGTAAGTGGATTGAAGCCCTGCATACAGTTAACAACAACATTATTTACTGTATTGACAATTACAATCACATTCACGAATTTTGATGTAGGGGGGAGAGTGGATATCAGTGAAACGGGTAATTTTCAAAGTCATAATTAAGCGTACATTTTATGTAATTCATGAAGTTGAATACATCAATATAAAAAATCTACAGTTGACTGTATGATGTAAATGTGATACAAGTTCCTTTTCCAATTTTTTATATTTAGCAATGTTTTTATAAATATTCTTAATTTTACATAAACGTAATGTCCCAGTTTCGTTGACGGTCCAAATAATCATGAAAAATGGTTATAATTTCAATATATTGTCACAAAATGTGTTTAGAATAACATTTAATAACAAAAACAGTTTATTCTCAGCATTTTACAGTATCAAATGGAATTTTAGTTTATTCAGATTAGATAAAAAGCAAGAAAATTGACGTCACGATTACTGAAACATCTATCTTAGATACAATATGTATTTTCCAAAAAATTACTCAATTTTCACTTTCTGACTCTTTAAATTCATGTGGAGAATCGTCTCTATAAGATTCTTAAATGGTGAGAACAATGCATGTAGACTATCTAATCTTTTATCAAATTATCTTTGCAAAATTTTCCAAACTTATTGTTTCTTTAGATTATGAAATTCCTTATTTCTTTACCCGATCGTTAATATGTTCATCAACTACAATCTACATCACTTGTTTGGGTATTAACATTTAAAATACCTAAAATCTAGATTTCAATATAAGATAATTAATTTAATTTTACGTTTTGAATTTAAATATCAGAAGAAAAACGATGATACTATTCTATTGATCTCCAAGATTTCATAGGAAAACAACAGCCACCGACCAGATAGCAAAACAAATTTTTTTTCTTTACCCAAAGAACAATAATTTTCAAAAATTTTGCAAAGATAATTCGACTGCTTCATGCAAAATGAAATCAAGTTCAGGTATGTTCATAAACGAACAAGTTACGGTTATTCCATATAAAATATTGGGTCAGAGTTGCTCTGTATATGGAATCAAGTCTATTTTTCAACATACATCAGGATTTCGAGATATCCTTCCATTTTGGATCATCCCGAAACGATGTTTTTTCTCCGAGATATGGCAAGTTTCACATTGAAGAACGAGCAAAGAGGGCGAAGAAAGCGAAAAAAATTTCGAGAAATAAAACAAAAATGACGAGTTTTATCAAAAAACAGTTGAAGGAAATTTTGTAGGACTTTTTAAAAGCTATCATTCCTCTTTAAATCCTTTTCCCGTATTTCACGTAATTTGGCTCAAAATTGGAATTTTTGATCTTTTCATAGAATTTTCTATAAATAAAACAAAAATATCGATTCCTATCAAAAAATATGTTAAGCAAATCTTGCAGGACTTCTTAAAAATTACAATTCTTCTTCAAAAATTTTTCTTGTATGTCACGTCGCTTGGCTCAAAATAATAATTTCCGATTTTTTCATAGTATTTTCGATAAATAAAATCAAGATGACGAACCCTATTCTAAAATAGATAAAAGAACGTTTGCAGGTCTTTCAAAAAGTCACAATTCTTTCCCCTGTTGTTTTTACGTATCCCCTGTTGTTCAACGGAAAATTTAGATTTTCGATTTTTGTATAGCATTTTTGTTGGATAAAACCAGAACCGTTGGTTAAGGAAGGCTGGTTAACGAAATCGTTCTCTCCTTCAGGTCCCAAGAAAAGTATGCCAAAGCCCGATTTGATCCATTAATTTCTACAAAAGTTATTGTGTTTATGGACAGACGGACATACAGACCGACAGACAGGCGCCATAGCCAAAACTTTTTTTTCACAAATGATTGATCACAAATGATGAAAAAAAGTAAACATTGGCTGCTCGTGTTGTATTGTTTCACATATGACCGAAAATGGCCATTTTTGCAGTTGTACATCAGGATATGTCGAAATCCTGACATATATGAAAATACGGGCAATGGACTCGTTTTTAGGACATCAAATCCCTTTGAAGTCACCTAGTCCGGTCTTTGAGTGCAAAAAAAAGTAAATTTTTGTCAGCTTGTGTTATTATTATCATTGAAAAATCATATATGAAAATGATACTACACACGTATGTAAGGAATCAGAAAGTAAATACTACCTGAACAAATCCTCAGCAGAAGATATTGTAGGTATTTAATGATTTTAATTTATCTTTAAAAAGCCTGCGTCTAGTCGTTTCTAAAAATTGACAGAGCTGAAAAAGGGGGTGGACTAGTTCCGAAATTTCGGGACTTCATTAAAAAAAACAATCGAGATCATAATAATGGCGTAGACTAATATTGATGTTTAGCAGTACAACATGAGCGGGGTCCTCGAAAAGCGAAACAGCATACAGTGCTACCAGACAAACATCAGCAGCAGTCTTCAATTTTAACGCAACTCTCGCCTCATTCAGGAAATCCGGTTCACCATAACGGGACACGAATGGACATAAACCAATCTCATCCTTTCGGACCTATCAGGTTATTCTTTTATATTATCTCATTATAATCCTATTGCCAACAAATTGAAAGAAATAAATCTCCCTGAGGCCTAAACGAAAGACTCAGACTTAGAAAATCATTCAGGGTTCTTCTCATACTGAATGTTATCAAACTGGTATTTGCCCTGTCGTACTTTTATTGATATACAATAAATTGACGACTCACTGTAGACAAATAATTACAGGGGATTCCGGTTGGATCACAGGTTTAAGCCCTACGCTCCTCCACTACACATTCACAAGTCATCAGAGGATTCTCCATCTCCGGCACCATTGGCTCTAACTCATCCTCCCTCGACTACAACCCTCTACCACTCAACCACCGTTACCGTCGCACCACAACCTCCCCTTCTACAGATAATTATGTCCGCAGAGAAATGCCAGGTAAGTAATTCACCCCAAATTGTTCTCAGCTCATTCCCTTGTCTTTCCATTGCAATATCCCATGAATAATTTACAGAAGGAACAAAGTGCCAAGAAGTTGCGCTTTCTCTCGTAAATCTCTTCTCGACTTTCGTTATTAGCTTAAGCAGTTTCTTGATTTTGACCCTTTGTTTAAGGGGACCCGCATTTGAGATTTGAAACTAGGTAAATATTATAGTCGCAAAAAGCTGGAAGGACCTAGCCGGGTAAGCATATAAATCTGCTCCCGCACGTATTGAGTTAAAATTTCTGTCATAGGTTCGTATCTATATAAAGTGAAGTTTCTCCTAATAATGACCCTAAAAATGCATTTTTGTGGGACTTATGGAGAGTGAGAGAAAAATCAAAAAAGTGTTTTTGTCCAAAACGGCTCAACCGATTTTTATTTAAAATATATATGTTGTAGGCACTAATTAGACTATTTACAAAAATACTAATTTCTTGACAAAAATTACAGGTAAACAAAAATTTTCAATTTTTTTTTTCTTTTGAGGTCAAGTTTTAGAGTGACTACACCCATATTTCACAGAAACTTTTCTTACAATATTCTTTATAACATATATTTTTTCATAACTCTGTACTATTGTAAACGTATATTTTTGTGCATCAATGTGAAAAAAATAAATAAAAATCGCGTATGCAACACTGCGTAGAGATACGGTGCCACAGTGCGGCAAAAAAAATGGCCGTGGACAAATTGATTTTCAGACGAGAATTATTATCTAAATTGAACATTTATTTTTAATGAAACCCAATGAATTTCCGCATTGAACTATCATGGCAAATTAGAAAAATATATATTTAATAACAAAAATTTAAAAAAATTGAATTTTGAAGTGAACCGGTTTTTAACAAATCCTTGGGTTTATTCAAAAACACGTAGGAAACACGAATCAACTATCCAAAAAAGACGTTCAATAACAACGCAAATGTTTAAAAATTTATTGAATCTTTTATAAACAAATTAGTGAATGAAAATGGTTTCGTGAGGATTGGTAGCCTCATCATTTGATTTGCATTAAACTTTGACAATTTTTGATAAAAAGAGTTTTTTTGTTGAATTAATGAAAGTTTATAAGTAATTTCTTATTTTATAAACAATTATTGGCTATTTTTGGACGTAAAAAATTGGTTTTTTTTATTCAGTCAACTATAAATAACTAACTTCTAAATTTTTAAGGACATTTTGATGACACTAAATAATTTTTATTAGAAACAACAATTGTTCAAACAAATCTAATTAACAAATACATTATTTAGCTATATTTCAGCATTTAAACTTCATTCTTTTAGCGTAGTCAACTGTTAATAACAAATTTTTAAACTTGTTTTTAGATACTTCGATAACGATCCACTATTTTTATTGTTATTCATCATTTAATTATGTGCCTGCCCAGTAGTATTCACTCTGATCATTTCATTACAGAAGGTTATTTTCAAAATAAATTGAACTTTTCCGTGAACCGAAAAAGAAAGTCGAGTTGTGATTAACTTTCTTTATCAAATCATCCATTGTTGTCAACTGATAGCAAAGAATGATTGCTAAGTTATTTTAAGTATATTCCATAAGAAAAACGCCATTTTCAGTTTACAAATACATTAGCTAAGAAAAATTTGTTCATAGCATTGTTAATAACGATAAAAATAGTGGATCGTTATCGAAGTATCTAAAAAAAAGTTTAAAAATTTGTTATTAACAGTTGACTACGCTAAAAGAACAAAGTTTAAATGCTAAAAATAGTCAAATAATGAATTTGTTAATCAGTTTTGTTCGAAAAACTATCAAATATTAGTAATTCATAATAAGAAGTCATTGCTAAATAACTGAATGTATAACATGATAAAAATTTATTTAAACAATTGTTGTTCACAATAAAAATTATTCATTGTCATCAAAATGTCCTTAAAAATTTATAAGTTAGTTATTTACAGTTGACTGTGTCGAAGGAATCAAGGTTGTACGTCCAAAAATAGCCAAATAGTGCATTTGTTAATTAACATTGTTTAAACAAGCATCAATTTTTATTGGATGACCAAATATAACACTTAGGTTTCATTTTCAGGTAATATATGATCGATTTTGTGAAAAAAACTTTATCTATTCCATCATAAATATCAGATACGGATAATTGTTTATAAAAATAGCTTATAAAATAAGAAATCATTTATGAACTTTCATTAATTTAACAATAAAACTCTTTTTGTCCACAAATTGTTCAAATTTAGTGCGAATCAAGCGACGAATTTTAAAAAATAAGGAAATAAGGAAATTTGGTCTTTTAGGCCCCTACTCTGGCAGCTTTCATTTCAGTCCGATTTTTCTCGGGGCTGACTCAAATTGAAGCTCTCGGCATGTAAAATTACGATGAGCAATAAAATTTGCTATGTTATATTCTTCTTTTGCATTTGTTTTTAATGTTTTGAAATGACTCTTGGACCTGTAGTCTCCGAAGCCAGTCCTTAAGGGCGTTTGCCGACCTCTTTGGCTTGATTTTTATGTGCTTATAAAGATATAGAGAGATAATCCTTTGAAAATTGAACAAATGCGATTTGTTTTCAGGAGCTAGGCTGGAATGCACGTTTGCAACCGGAAATAGAAGGTTCTTTAGACCAAACGGAAACGGAAGCCAGCCGGAGTCCACCTAGAGTTCCACCGATTTTTAGTCCCACTTGGGAAGTTTTACAAGTAAGTTATCAAGAATAATTATCAATGATTCCCGAAATTTTCGCCACGATTTTTTTCTATCACTTAACTTTGGACGAAAAAGTCATAAAAAGTCAAACTATGCTTGCTCTTAGAAAATATAAGTTTTAATAAAGGAGCTAACCACTTGTAATCTTGATCTACACCTAAATTCACGAATTCACATAATTCAAAAGAATACGAAGAACTAAAATCAAGTGAATTCGAGAAATTTCAAAATAATTTAAGTTAATTCAAATGAATCCAAAGAGTTAATGAAAACTAAATTGAATTGAGTAAAAATTAAATGAAATAAAAAGAGTTCAAGGGAATTTCAAAGAATTCAAAAACGGGGCACGATAAAGAAGCTCTCAAAGACGTTGGATAAAGGGGACTTGAAACTTTTTTGGTTACCCCCAATTATGAGCACGGCCCTGACCCCACATTTATTTGCGGAAGTAGATTGTAGGATAAATAGACGAAACTCACCTAGGATTCGGGGTCTGATGAAATTCTGGAATCCATATAACGAGAAATACAGCGCGTTTTTTACGAGAAAATGAATATTTTGATAGAAAATATGCATTTTCTGAAACGTTGAAATCAACATCGAGCAGACGAATCCCGAGAAAGAGATGGCGAGTGTTAAACACACTTGACTTCAGACATACGAGGGTCACTCAATAAATACTTAGCCTACAGAAGAAAAACGAAAATTTTGGAAAAGTGGCAATTTATTTTTCCACATAATCTCCTTTTAACTCAATACACTTGGCCCA
>JAUMHM010000085.1:40517089-40529629 GCA_032362435.1 Melikaiella ostensackeni
ACTCTTCAGTATCTGATCTAAAGATCGGGGTTTAAAACCTACTTTCGGCTCGCTCAGGATTCGCTCCTGGTCCCTGCGTATATAACAAGAACAAAAATGTGAAAAAAAAATTTTGAGGTTACGCTCACATGGCCTTAAATAAAGTCATAGGACAACTTACGGAACTGATTTTAAATAAACTTGTACAATTCTCTTGGCCGCCCGATTTGGTGCTGCATTACACGACACAACACAATCGCGCCATTTTTTCAAATTATTTCCCATTTCTCGCATGAAAAACACATTAAAAACGCGATATAGAAGGTTGACGAGGATGTAAACACCAAAGTGTAAGCAACTCCAGTGCACGTGCTTGAACTCTTTCTCGCTCGCGAAGAAAAAGAGACAGCCTGATGCGCAGTACGAAACTACGCAGCGATATGCTCCGACGTTACCGACGTTATTAATTCAGCCATCGGTGCCTTACCCCTTCCACTCGAGTTCCCTGTCATTATATGCGTTCTTGGGATGAACGTTGTAGTTCTGCGGTTTCAGAACATGACGAAAGAGGGCGTTGGAAATAATCGTCATTGGCGCTAACATTTAAAACGCTTAAGGACCCATTATCTTAAAGATTAGAGATTTCACGAATTTGAAAAAATTGCACGATATTATTCAAGAATTTAAAAGTACTTCAGATAGTATTCAACATGAATTTTTGTATGCCTTCTTGATTTTGTTTTCACACTTACTACCTAAAACAACACACACAAAAATTTTATACTGCTTTTTGAAAGAATAAAATAAATTTAAAAAATTTTTAAATTCGCAAGTTTAAAAAACATCCCGGTACCACTTAAATATTTTTAAACAATTAACAAAAATTCCAGTGAATTTCTTTCACTGAGAGGAGAAAATGTGTGTGGTACCGTTCTGTAAAATTGAACTTTAAATTTCTAAATGCTACCCTAATTGAAATTGTAAGAATACATTTAAAAAAAAATCTTTTGACATCTACTAAAAATCGCGCCTAAAATGGATTTGCTGAAAGCTGGTTTTTGGTAGCTTTTGAAAAGTTCAAAAATCATCTACTAAGAATCGTAATTATAATTTATAGATCTCTTCAAGAAAATCTGGAAAAGGGACTGTTTGTACCGAAATTTCGAAAAAAATAGCCGGATTTTTCAACTTCACGCAGACACTGCCATTTATTAATTATAAATATAAAATTTTCAAACTAGAACAATTTTAAACTGATGATTTAAAAAACTTAATTACGTATCTCACATCGAAAACCTTAATAGTTAAAAACTTAAAAATTGAATAACTTCTGTTTAAGGATGTCTAAATCAAACAATTTCAAAAAACTACAAATCGAAACATTCATAATTTGACGACGTCAAATTCAAACATTGAAACATTAACTTTAAGAATATTTAACTGTAGAAAGCTTAACAAGAATCTAAAAAAAAAACGATTTTAAAGGAAGTATTCGAAATCAAATAATTTTGTACTAAAACGTTAAAGATTGTATGATTTCTTTAATTGTGAATGATAAAAATTTATGAGAGCTAAATTTTCAATATTGAATGCTACAATTTGGATTGTTCCATTTCGTCAATTTTAGTTTTACAATAAAATTGAAATAGTGAAATTTCGAAAAGTATAAAACACTATTCGACAATTTTATTAAATAACTTTAAAGGATTTCAGTATAAAAAAAGTTTTAACTTCCCAATTCTAATTTTAAAATCGTTCAGTTTCAAACAAAGTTCGGACTCGCTTAATTGAACATTTTTCAAATTTTAAATTCCTAAAATCAGGTAAAAATTGTTATAATGTCTAACATTGTGGGAATCATTATTTAAATTCAAACTCAAGCATTTCCATGCAGGGGGAATAACTTCCTGTTGCTTCAGGCTGGAAAAAAATTGTATAGGATGTTAAACTGACGTATATTAATAAACTGTTACATTTACATGACAGAAAAAGTTGCGAGACAAAAAACACGCCAAACACGAGTGTAAACACAGGAGCTTCAATGTGGCAAAGTAAATGATTTAACGAATGAATGAAGTAGCAGATTATTTTAGTTAATTGCATAATAAATATTAGTATTTATTTCTGAAATTGATGCGAACACACAGATTATAAATAAATAAATAAAGAATATGAATCTTTTACATATATACATTTAAATAACTCTCTTTAAATTAACTTTTATAACACGTATACAATTAGATAATAGATACCACGTTTTCTTTAAAATGTAATACAAAATTATGTTTTCAGAAATGCTATTTACTCTCCTTCCTTTAATCTTTTCTTACGTATTAAATTTGTCAGATGCATTATTGTCTAATTCAACATTTATGATATGTTCACATGTGTACGTTACAAGTGCGCATTGTTCACGAATTCCTCGGAAATATGATTCATTTGTACAAATTTATAAATAAAAACAAACGAAAAATTCTAAACTCAAAATACAATGACAACAAGCATCCAAAATAAAAATACAGGTACATCACAGGTACAGGTGCTGATTGACAAAAGTGGCTCCACAATGATTTATAAAATTAATCGACAACGAAACACAACACTGGCACATCAAAACCCATTTTCGTGTTTGTATATATAATAGGAAAATTACATTCAAAAAAATTAAACACAAAAAAATAAAGCGGTGATATCAAATAAAACCATGTAGGGGTTTTTTTCGAAGTAAAAATGAACCTTTGACTCCAATTAAATAATTAACTAATTGATAAATACTATTTCAGAATTTCCCTCAAAAAAATAAAATAGATTGCCGATCAGATATTGGCTAAAAATTTAGATAAATTCTAGTACACATTGTGGCAAAAGGTTTTTTTTATGATACTATTTTTCAAATTTGCTCTGTTTTTTTTGCAAGTTTTTGCAACATTTTGGTACTTTTTACAATCTTAGATTGCAGAAGGATTATGATATAGGTATTCTATCACGAAGATAGGAAAGAATTTCTTCAGTTCCTTTTTCCAAAGTTGCATGCCTTGGTTGCTTGAAATAATTCCCTGTCAGCAATAAAGTTCTGAAACACAATTCTGAATGGTTAAAATACATTAAATTACATTAAATTATGGATAAATCAGTCACAAAAACAACAAAGTATAAATACAGAAAAAAAAATATAGAAACAGGTTTGATCTGCACTTTTATAAACATTAGGGTGCTCAACTAACTCCGGGTTCTTTTGTATTTTTTACAGATAAAAAATATATATTTAGAGATCGCTGAAGTCGTTTTTGTGGCACAAATTGCACTTTTATGAGTTTTTATTCCTATCTTCTACAGTTTTAAATTTTTCATCGTGATTAAGACTAATCATAGTTCGTAACAGTCTAAAGTTACTCTCAAATTTTGTATAGAATAAAAAAAAACAGGACAGCTTAATGTCCACGAGAAAGGAATTTCCGCTTCAATGATTTAGAAAAGACAGAAATTGGGATTCGCCTGTGAACCATAATTAACATGCAATCCAAACTTATGGATTAAATATGTGAATGTAAAGTATTATTTCACGATTTATCGTCATGAGGGTGAAAGTTAAATTCAATCTTACCTTTTATACCTTTCATGAAATGTCATCTAATGTTGCGAGGTGAATACTGGATTATGTTATGGATAATGCTTTAGAAATAACGACATCTCACTCCACACACAGGATGCATCGTGCAGAAATTGCAGAATATGATATCTAACTGGCAAGCAGATAATTTGAAGTGTCTAATGAACTTTTCATAAAGCTAGAATTATTACCGCTTTAGATATACGTTCATTACTCACTTGCAGAATTTTGTTCATTGCTTCATGCAAACTCAGAATAAGTCACTTATCTATGAAATAAAAACTGACTACATAAATAATATAAACAAAAACTAACTACACGCATTGAATGTCTTATTTTAAATTGCATTTAAATTAATCATTTATTATGCTGTCCAACAGTTTTCAGGAAGTTGGTGCTGAGAATAACGTCCACGATATTTTATTGCTCCTGAAGTTTTAGTAGTAAAAAAAATGAGATTTGACTTGGAATTTCGAAAAAGAATAATTTTTCAATTGGGTAGATAAAATCTTAAGTACTCTACAATCTCTCTATTTAAGAATCTTTGTTGATATAATTGTATGATTTCTAGTTATCCTTTAAGAACCTCCTGAATACCATTCTTGATCCAACTTTTATGTGATGTAATGTGTTTTTACCAATTAAATCACTGTATACTTTTTTGAACAGAAAGAAATTAATTACCTAAGATGAATCAGCTTGCCAAGCTCTGGAGGAACGTATCCAATATTATTGTTAGAAAGATCTAAAGTTGCTAGTCTTTGTAATTTGTTCAAGGCAGGCACATCAATGTTTGCAATCTTGTTATCACTCGCTAAAAGTATTTCGAGATGAATAATTTCATATATACACGCCGGTATCTCTACAAATCTGAAATTAAATTTGATATCGCCCTTAGTTAAAATTTTTTTTTTCAAACTTCTCATTTTTAATCATTTTTTTGTAAATGTAATACAAACTTGTTAAAAGATATGTTTATTTCTCGCAAATGATCCAAGAAGCTAATACTCTCTGGTAAAGAAGTCAGCCGATTTTTGTTTAAATCTAGGTACTGAATACGTTGAAGTTCGCCAATCCATTGTGGAATTTGCGTAAATTGATTGCATGACAGCTTTAAATCTGTGACTGTCTTCACTTGAGACAAAGAAGATGGCAATTCGTGTAATCTATTTCTACTCAAATCAATGCAGGTCACTTCTGCAAGCTTCGCATCTTCCATAACCGAATCAGGAAGATCAGAAATATTTTTACAGGTGAGGCTCAACAATCTTGCATTTTTCATTGCATATCTAAAATGCAAAGAATCTGAATTATAGTACACAAAATCTGTTAGGGTCGTAGTCAAAAAGTTGTAAAATTTCGAATATGACTATTTATTAAAATGGAACTTTGAATAACCAACTAAATTATTTTTATTTCATTATTTCATAACCAAAATGGCGAAAATACAAATTTCAGAAATGAAGAATCATATTTGTAATGTAGATACATTTTAGAACGAAAAACGTATTTATTTGCATTAATATATGCGGATCTGTTTAAATCTGAAACTGTTTTATTTTCTAAAAACGCACTGAAGGATTTTTGGAACCCTTTAGAAAGCGTAATAATATACTAAACTGAATTAAAATGAATAATAAACTGTTATTATGAATGAATATTATGCATTAAAAATTTGTATTTAAGTACTTTTTCCTTGAAAAAATAAAGACACGCTCAAAAGTATATTTCAGGAAGATGATTATTGATAACTTTCAATAGATAGTCCTTTCTGTGATCAATTTTGACTTAAATTTTGACCAGCTTTGATAGTCTCAGATTCAGAATTACTGCAGTCACCGAGTGTCGCCGAGTGGAACATCAAATTTCGAAATTGTTTAGAAAACATTTAGAGTGGACGTAAGAAACTTTAAAAATGCGGAAAAATATTGTTTTCGCGCTCTATTTGGCAGTGTATACACATTTTTTCTTCTCCTTATTTTATTAGGAATCATTTTAAAAAAGTGTCAATAAAATTGGAATACGAAAATTATACGATGCACATTTTGCAAAATTTGGTTAACTGACGAGCAATTAACATTCTTGTGCTTATGTTAACACCTTTAGAACTAAAATATTTATCCTCATTCATAATTTTTAAATTCCTCAACTTGATACAAATGATTCGTATAAGCCTAAATCAAATACGAAATTCTTTTGTCATTAATTTTTCAATTTCTTTGTGTCAATTTGTATTCGGGGACATGTTATCGAGTGGAAATTGGAGCCATACTTTAATTTTCCATTTCTAAAAAAAGCAACTAAAATTTGAAGCTTTGCTAAAATCTACTTCGGTGTAAGTACTTTATCCAAGTATTATTCAAAAAAATTTATTTAATCATGTAAATAGGTGAAACGCCGGGACTTAAATTTCACAACTTTTTGGCAACGACCCATGGAAGAAGTTCAAGTTGACTGTAAACAATGTAATAAATATTCAAATAGAGTTCAGATGAAATTATTAAACGTATATGTTTTAAGGGACTCAATTCATCGGCGCTGATATTTTATTTATCACTCTGAATACTTATTTTTTTTATTTATACATACTTGTCGGGGAAAATTTGTTCATCACAAGCGGGTGATGAACAATCTCGAATTTCAATGTGGCTTGTATTTAAACTCTGTCGAAGGTGGCGTAATATTCGAGGTGTGCCACACTGTACTATATCGCGCCTAACATTATCTAATTTGTTTCCGTCGATGACAAAATTGTGTAAGTTAGGCATGATGCCAACACAATTGGGAATCCTAGAATAATTTAAAAACGTTTAAATAACTTAAAAGTAATTCTGAGTAAATTGTACAATCAAATTTCGATCATTTCTTTTTTTTTAAGTGGAGTAATAAAACACGTACGAGGAGACGTTATTATGAGAAAGATCAAGATACTCCAAGTTTAAGAGTTGTACAATTTCTTCAGGAATTGTTTCAATTTTATTACTTCCTAAAGTGAGAGCTTTCAATTGACCCATGCCTTCGAGACAAGAAGTATCTATTTCCTGTGGATAGATTTGCGTTTTTATATTGGCCACATATCAGTTGCTTCATGCAATATTAAAACCAACCGTATTTTTTCAATGTTTCATACCGATAAATACTCTCTAATATATTGAAGATGGTTTTACGACTATTATATGAATTGTTTGGTGATCCGGGATATAAAAATTGAACTTACAGTGATACTGTTGTTTGTAAGATGAACTTCGCGTAAGGCCGTACACCCACTTATGTCAGGGAAGGTTTTTAGATTATTTGTGTGAAGTATGAGAGCTTCTGCCTTCCTCAATTCACCAAGCGGAGGCAATGTTTCTAAATGATTGAAGCTCGCATCCAATGTCTTCAAGGCTAAATTATGAATATAAAATAATGTAATTACATAAGATAATACAGCAATACATTGACAATTTGCATCTAGAATTAAAGTATTATGTAAACTGAGTTTGTAAAAATAGGGGAAATTTACGCATTACGTAACTTACGTGACTCAAAATTTCTGTAAAAGTACGTTATTTAGACGCGTACGAACATTCCTCAATTTCCATTTTCCCTAATATTTACTTTACCGATAATCGTGTGACCAAATCATTATTTTATACAATTTTTATTTCACCGAATTACCATTTTACATAATATTTATTCTTCCAAAATACTATTTTGCATAATTTTTATTCGACCGAATTGCCATTTTATATCATTTTTATTCTTCCGAAATACTACTTTATATAATTTTTATTATTCCAAGCTTCCATTATACATAATTTTTACTTTACCGAACCACTATTTTACATACTTTTTATTTTACCAAATTATCATTTTAAATCAATTTTATTCTTCTGAAATACTATTTCACATAATTTTTATTCTCTCACAGTACCATTTTTCATAATGTGTGAAGTTGAACCTTATTGACAAGCGACAAAGTGGGCTGTTTTAATATGAACGTACACGTTTTATTTTAACGAAATGCCATTTGACATCATTTTTATTCTTCCGAAATACTATTCTATTTCATTTTTATTTTACCGAATTTTACCGAATTCTGTTACAAGACGTTTCGAAAGAATAAAAATAATGGCAAATCAAAATTCGAAACATAAGAATGGGGGCAAATGATTATTCGGTAAAATAAAAATTATGCCAAATAGAAATTGGGAAAAATAAAAATTATGTCTAATGATAATTCGAAAAAAAAAATTATGTCAAATGATCATTCGGAAAAATACAAATGATGTCAATAATTATTCCGTAAAATAAAAGTTATGATGGTTATTCGGTAAAATAAAAATGATATCAAATAGTAGTTTAGAAATATAAAAATTATTGTAAATGATAATTCCGAAGAATAAAAATTAGTCAAATTGATAATTCGGATAAATAAAAAGTGAATAGTACATTGTATTTCGGTCATACGATATTCGGTAAAATAAACTATGGGGAATATTCAAGCGTCTCCATTACGTAATATTTAATCGCCCCATACTGGAAACGAAAAGATCTTCTACATTGTTATTTTCGAATTAGTAAGAATATCTTGCGTCTACAAAGAAAAAAAATAATTTCAAAGTACCCAGTTTAGAATTTTTTTCTTTGCGTATAAAAAAAAACAAATGATAGAGTAGATAGAGTCGATAGATAGTAGTAAAGTAACATCTATTTTACCAGAATGCTATTTTTTTGGTTAGGTATAATGTATATACAATATTTACATCAGAGAGGGAAAGATTTTTATCTACAAAACACACCTCGCATGCTCGTTATGTCAGGTGGCAACTCTTTAAGCACATTGTGACTCAAATCAAGAGTGACCAATCGCACCAGGTACCCCATTCCAATAGGCAAGCTTGTTAGGTTGTTACACGATAGATTCTGAATAGATATTTACAGATTATAGAGAGGTTTACAAATAAGACCCTGTCCAGTTCAATAATATAAAAAACATACCAAAGACTCCAACATAATTAGATCTCCAATGGAAGGATCTAATTCTCTGAGAATATTGTTCTTTAAATCCAATTGTCTCAACTCGATTAGTTTATAAAATTCAAGGGGTAGAGTTTCCAGTTTGTTAAATGAGATATTTAACTTTCCAAGGTTGTTCAGGTCGCCTATTTCAGGAGGTAACGTTTCCAGTAGATTGGCATGGAGCTGAAGTGAAGAGTTTTCATTATTTCTGGTGGTGACACAAATTTTTGTGAAGAACATCTTCATGTTGGTATGAAAGAATAGTAGTAATAGAAGTTAGTTATAGAAGTACAGTTAGTATAGAATGCAATACGTACGTCTAAGAAAGTGAGATCCATCAGGTTTTTTATTTGTGGATCTAATGCAATGAGGCTGTTGGAACTCAAATCTAATGATTTCAGGGATTCCTGTTCCCACCAAAAATCTTTCTTGTGATTGAAGTCTATTTCTCTTCGCAGGTCTTCTAATTCCTCTTTGGTCAATTCGTTAATTGCCCATACCCTATTTGGTACTGAATAAAACATTTTTTTGGTATAATTATCTCACTAGTCGTTATCCTTTTTTCAGTTTACTGCATGTGAAATGTAAGTCTATCATACATCATTTTAAGGACCATGCCTCAAAGAAATAATAAACAATTTTACATTTTCTCTTTCTGAAAAATGTGCTAAAAAATGTTGATAAATTTAAATTTAAATCAAGACCGCTAAGAAACATCTTTCAAGCAGTTTTAATTAATCATTTTAATAATAATATATGTAAAACTTTCTTCCTCAAGTTCTGTTCATAATTCAAAATGAATTAAATGATGCTTTTAGTTATATCATTAGTGTAGACCGAAAAAATATTTTTTAAGTGACAGCAGAAAGACAAAAAAGCGAAATTAAAGCCTGTATTATTTATATGCAGGAAATTAAGTTTTGTTCAGCATTTTACACATTCAACTCCCATTTTAGAGGTTAAGATCGACTTTTGTTTACATGCTCTTCTGTTCGTTCAGAACGAATTGAGAATTATGATTAAAAATTAAATTATTATATCAATTACCTGAAGCTAATCCTCGTCCTGTCAAACTCAATTGCCCTGTTTTTCTAGCGGAAACAATTAGATCAAATGACAGTTCATCATTGTCCTCCTTTTTTGTTCGTGATTTAAAAATCGCACGGTGGTTTGTTATTTTTTGTCTTGCTGATTTCATTTTTTATATTTGTTGGTACTTTTTGCACTGTCCTCCTGATTGCAACTAACTGCGTACTTCCAAAGCTTTTGACAACAACCACTGACAACGCAATCACAACAAATGATGACAACAATCACAATGACAAGATGGAAGAGAATTAGAAATTAAGAGATTGCCCATGAACCATGAGATTGACCATGAGATTGACATTGAGAAAGTTATTGACAAGTTCACAAATAGCACGACCTCTACAGTCGATTTTATCACGATCTCGTCCTTATCGACAGCTCAGACGATAAATGTTTTCTTATCGATTGTAAGTACATAACTTTTACCCTCGTTTAAATTTCCAATGAAGGAAAATGTGAAAAGGTGTGATTTTCTTTCCCAAACCAATCCGAATTATTCCGAAATCTGTAACCGAACCAATCCAAATCAATCCGAACTAATCCGAAAAAATTTCTCAATTTTGTTGGATCAAAATCGGTTGAAAATTAATCCGACTCAATCCAAACCAAATTTTCAATCCGACGATTGTATACGAACCAATCCAAACTCGGATACATTCGAATTTGTTCGGATTGAAAATTCAGTATATATCAATCCTAGTTTGGATTGATTCGAGATCATTCGGATTGGATCGGATACAGATTTCGGAATAATTCGGAATGATTCGGAATGAATTCCTACCCGAAACTTTCGCCAGGGTACTACAGTCAAATTAGGATTTCTCCTCGAACTAATTGGTGTCAGTAATTTTTTTTTATTATTGTTCGTAAGAACGTCCCAATAAAATCCTGAAACCCTCCGGTCTGCAAGGGTTGTGGAATTTTGGTTATTACCAAAAAACGAAAAATTAATACAATTTTTCAAGACGTTTATGTGGATTGTTGCTTTTATTGGAGAAATACATAAAAGTGTGTAGGAAATGATTTGTGAAGAATAAAATAAGCTTCAAAATTAGCCACCATCAAACTCTCTGAGACTAATAGTTTGAAAGTTATGAATTTGTTAATTAACGATACCGCTTTCTCCATTACGTCTTAGCGGTAATGAGTTTTCATTGTTATGAAGACAATTTTGATCGAATTTTACTCATTAGGTCCTTAAAATCAATGGTCCAAAGTATTACAAAACATTTTTTTTAGTACACTGAAGCCCCCATTCAACCGACCCCATATACTGTGTTCCTAGAATTTCGCTGACTAGCATTCGCAGATAAAGGGGTCCAAGGAGCCGAAAGAGAGGATTGCCACCGGCTCTCATGCGTTTATGAGGGGGTCCAAGGAGCTGTTAGAGAGACAGAGAGAGGCGCATGAGCTCAGCGGAGTTCAGTTCCCCCTGACTGTTTACATCATACAAATTCTTGGAACGAAGTCACGGTCATCCGAGGCCATACCCGAGACCGTCGCTAAATGAAGGTTCCAGTGTACTTAAAATCCAAAATTGACGGAGGGTTGGGGGAACACTTTCTTTTTATTCAAATAATAATTGTTTTTGAAACAAAATTTTTGGCGAGTTGGCATTTGCTGAATCGTCTAAGACATAGTGATAATTCACAAATACATATTAGTCAGACATAAAACTTTGTTTCTATTTTGAAAAACATACTGTTATAAACAATAATATTTTTTCAATACTTTACACTTGTTCAAAAATTCATGCAAAAGTCAAGTATAACCATGTACTCAAGTGGATATCCGTTATATTATAGCAATTTTTTATCTGCAATAGTTTCGTTATGAAAATTATTGTTTAAACAATTTCCATAAACAATATTTGAGAACAGCTGTAAATAATAATAGAAATTCTCCGAATGTCCTATGTAAACAGCCTCACATTGTCTACATTTAAATTTGTAAATTATACATTGTTTTTCAAGTTTTTCATATTTGTCTTCACCTAATGTAACAATCAAGTTGCTTATTAAAAGGAATTCTATATATCGTATGTAATCCCAATTTTCTTAACATTGATTTCAAGATTTTTGAGATTTTTTCAAAATAGGGTAGGACAACCGTATTGAATCTATTGTGATCTTGTACATTTTTTATGTTCTGATTATTATCTTCACTCTTAATCCGAACAATTCTGTTATGTATATGCTTGTCAATGAAAGTAATAGGATAATGGTTTCGAAAAAGAATTTGTTTGCATAATTCAATATTTTTCTCATAGAAAGTAGGGTGAGATAATTTGAGAGCTCTATCAATTAAATTCTTTACAATTCCTACTTTGTTTCAAGTGCAATGATTTGAATTGAAATTTAATGTTCTTCCTGAAGAAATAGTTTTTCTATGCCAATCAGTAATAATATGATTTTTAGGAGTTTGTATTAATGTCATATCAAGAAAATTCAGCCTACCTTCTGTTTCAATTTCAACAGTGAACTTTATTATTGGATGTATACTGTTAAAAACAGGAATTCCGCGTGGAAGATTTTAGATTTCCATGTGGATTTCCATGTGGCTGGATAAATTCACGTCGAAATCTACGTGGAATTCTGTGTGGATTTCCACGCGGATGTTTTCACCTGGACATTTTTCACTTCACCCACTAATTGATTCTCTTATTTTTCCCCCGCCCTTTATTTCGCCAGCTGCCCATGTATTTTTTTCCTTCGTCAAACTGACCGTTCTCCGCCACCCGTGTAAAAATGTTTCGTCTTGGTCTTGTCTCAAAGACGTTCTATTTTGTCTCCAAGACATTGAAGTCTGGTTCCGTCTCATAAGCCAGACTTGCTAGACATCAAATTTTTGTCTTGGGT
>JAUMHM010000085.1:40538221-40552976 GCA_032362435.1 Melikaiella ostensackeni
AATTGAAATCCTCCCAAATCGATAATAGTTTCAAATCAAAAAATCAAAAATGTCCAAACAATTTCACGATTAAATCTTTCAAAATTGCAAAATGATATACTGAAAGCCTTGGTATAATGAATTCAAATATTTAAAATTTGAATATTATAAATTGTTCGGTTCCAATTTTAAAAGTACAAAAGTATCTGGTTTTTTGAATTCTTCAATACCGAAGAATATCCAATTGAGAGACTTGATAGTTGCATAATCTTTAGTTTAAAGGATTAGTTATTAAACAATTTTGAATTGAATGCTTCCAGAAAAAATTCAAAACAATGAAAAATCAAGAGAATAATTTGTCAAATACAAGCCTTAAAAAAATTAAAATTATGAAAAAAGTCCTTTAAAAAGAGTAAAATAAATGTAATGTCAGAAATGATACAAGTTGAACTTATTTCTAATGAAACTGCCAAATTTTCAAAATTTTAGTCTAAAATTTGTCGAATTTGAGAGCTTTCGCTTTTTAATTTTTTAATTTTATACACTTTCAATTTCAAATTATTCAATTTTAAACGCTTTCATTCAGAAATTATACAAGTTCAATTCCTTTTTATTCCATTTGATATATTGTCCTTTCTTCCAAATTATATCTAATCTAAAATTGTTTGATTTGGAACGTTTTCAATTCAAAATCGTTCAATATATTTTTGAAAGATTTCAAATGCTTCCAATTCGAAATTATTAATTGTTTAGGAAATTTGTTAGGCTCTTAATATTAAAAAACTTGTTTAATAATATATGTCCATTTTTGAACATGAAGGAATTCAAAGAGAAAAACCTATGTTTTTTTCAGACAACAAAAATAGAAAAAAGAACCATGAGTGCGAAAAAAGTCATAACTTTTGTTGATCCGCATTTTAAGAGGTTAATTGTTTAAAAATTGTCAGAAATGTAAGAATTGTTGAAATTGTTTAAAAAGAACCCTGAATACGTAAAAAGTCATGACTTATTGTTAATCCGCATTTTAAAAGGTTAATTATTTGAAAATTGTAAAAAATTGTTCAAATTGTTGAAAAAGAACCCTTAGTACGTGAAAAGTTATAACTTACTGTTGATCCGAATTTCAAGAGGTTAATTGTTTATTTTTTCAAAAATACTTATGATTAATGAAATGGTGTTAAAAAATGTGCTTGAAGTTGAAATGAACGAAATTTTTTACTGATGGCTTTGTAAACTAGGCACAAAGCCAAAATGTTTGTTCATTTATGTATGGAATATTAGATCATCAAAAAAAACTTATAATTCATTATTAAAATCTGTAGTTGGAATAATATTTATGGATAAATTAGAATCGGGAAAAAATATTTTGTTTATTTGAACGTTCAGAACTTCAGGTACATATAAAAGACTCTATCAAACCCGTTATAAAGAGTTATAAATCACCAAAATTTATGGAGATGAAAAATAAGGGGCTTCTAATTTTTAATTCTACATCAATAAGAGTTTGATAAATTGATGAATTGAAAGCGTCTTAATTTTAATTTTAAATACTTTGAACCCAGAAGAGTCCTGATGCTTTGAATGCTTGGTTTTTGTAGTTAAGTATTCAAAATTTAAATTAAGAAATTTATTAGCTTTGAAAGTTTCAATTATAATGACCTGGAGGAATGTTTGCTGATCGGGAATGACCATAAATTTGTTTTTGTTTTTAGAAACAACTCTGAAATATTCGAGATTCATATTGAGAATTTGATTGCTAATACGAAACTTCTTGCGCTCATAGCGCGCGAATCATGATTACAATTATCGAATAATTTTCTATACTTATAGCATCTATATGTAGCAATTTTTAGAAGGATAATGCAATAATCATATTTCTGTAATGAAAAAACTCAGATCTCGTAATAATAGATCTGAAATTTCATGTGGACCATTAAATTAAACCATAAAAGTAAGATAGAACTCGACGACCCTTTCAGCATGCTCAAATAGCCATCTGCACATTTTCAGTGGATCGCAAAGTGATCCTCAGACTGAATATTAACTTTTCTCGTCAAGGGAAGCGTCATGCATTTCTAATTTATCGCTGTTACGTTACCTACCTCCAAACGTAAAAAACCAATTTACCTGTCCTTCTTTCTCTCTCTTGCTCGCTCTTGTTCACTTCCACCATCTTCCTTATCTATCCTATTTATCGAACTATTTTTCTGTCCTCTCTTACCCCTTTCTCTACTCCTTGCTGTCGCGATAATTTAGAGTTTTCGCTGCGGACAACGTAGCAGATTTTTATGCATCAGTGGACGTTGCCAAGGTACCCGCCCATCTTGAGAACCCGAGACTCGAGACTTGAGAGCCTTTTTCTCTTTCTTTATTTCGCGAGAAAGCCGCTTACGCTTCAATGCGATGGACGAACAATCTACTCTTTAGAAATTCGTGCAATCCGATTGTCAAAGAGGATACCGTCGTTTCTAATTGTAGAAGATGATAGCAAACTAAAGGGTTTTATGACTTAAGGCAAAATGAATTTACTTTGAAGAAGGGAATTTACAAGGAAAGTTTCTATGAAATTCACCACTTTGATGTAATTAATAAGATCTCCTTGAGAAAACTTGAAATTATGTTTTTAAAGTTCTTCTTTATTTGTTTATACTTTCTTCCTTTTACGGGTTTAAGAGTCTTTACAGAATCACCAAATGAATTATCATCGATAATCCTCATGTACACCTCACCAGCTATTTCTTATATGTATATCTTTCTTAAAGATCGAAATGAAATCTATTTCCTTGTGAAAATTTTTTGTGTACTGAAAAGGAACACCCAAAAAGTTCACAAAAAAATAGACTTGAGACTACCCGTCTTTCTAGCTTATTAGAGACAGGTGTACAATAAATGTACACAACAGAAAAAAAGGGAGAAAAAGGAAAGAGTCAATCAAATCATCCTCACACTCTTTCTTTTTTCGGTCTCTTTTATACTACTGGGGACCCAACATGTTTCGAAGCCAATTTAGAGTTCCTCATCAGAGATAATTTATAGGTAACACAACAGGTATAAGTTCTTAAAATGTTTGATTAGAAAACTATCATTTTTAGCTGAAAATGAAAAAACAGATATGATTGATATTAATTTTATTTTTTGATACATATCTTATTCATTATTTAAAAAATTGCGATTTTGACATGGGTGGAAATTTTTCTGAATACATCTCAGAATCCAAACCTTTTATTATTTTATTGGAAATTGATTTCCGAAGATTTTAAAATGATGCCATAAAAATAACTTCATTATATCCAATTAATGATTCCATCCCAGATTTTATTGTATCTAGCCAGGTCTCTTCTTTAATTTATAGCTTTGTTACCCTCCCTTTTAATGAATGGCATTTCCATGAACTCTCTGTTTCTTCGATGTTTTTCATGATACAGAATTTTAGCATCATCCTAATTAAAGTCATGCCCAGTTATAAGTCTATGTTTTGTAAGGAGCGAGTAGTATCTAGCACTTCTCTGAAAATCATTTTCATGTTCATCTTCTCGTGTTCTACGAGATCTCTTTGTTTGTCCTAAGTAAACAGCCTCACATTGTCTAGATTCAAATTTGTAAATTATACATTGTTTTTCAAGTTTTTCATATTTATCTTCACCTGAAGTGACAATCAAGTTGCTTTCGAAAGGAACTCTATATATCGTATGTAATCCTAATTTTCCTAACATTGATTTCAAGATTTTTAAGATTTTTCTAAAATAGGGTAGGACAACCGTATTGAATCTATTGTAATCTTGTAAATTTTTCTATTCTAATTATTATCTTTACTCTAAATCTGAACAATCCTGTTATGTATATGTTCGTCAATGAAAGTAGTAGGATAATGGTTTTGAGAAGAATCTGTTTGCATAATTCAATATTCCTTTCATGAAAAGTAGGGTGACATAACTTAAGAGCTTTATCAATTAAATTTTTTACAATTCCTATTCTCTTTTGAATGGAATGATTTGAATTGAAATTTATTGTTCTTCCTGAAGAAATAATTTTTCTATGCCAGTCAGTCATAATATAATTTTCAGGAGTTTTTATTCATGTCATATCCAGAAAATTCAGTCTACCTTCTGTTTCAATTTCAATATTGAACTGTAATCTTGGATGTATACTGTTGAAAACCTTAAGTAGGATATCTACCTTTCGTGCATGTAAAGATAATACAGAATCATCAACATATCTTGCATGAAAGTCCAATTCGAAAGTGATTCTGTAAAAAACTTCATTTCCCTAATCTTCCATCACAATTTCAGCAATAATTGGAGACAAGATTGAGCCTATCCGAGTACCGAACTTTTGTTTATAGAAAATACCATTGAATTCAAAATAAATAGAATTGAAAACATATTCAATCGAATCAAGAAATTGTTTTTTTTTTGCAATTTTAGTGTGAAGTTTGATCATATCCCATCTTTTATCAATAGCAAGTTTTACTCTTTCATATGAAATATCTGGAAACATGGCTATTACATCAAAGGAGACAAAAATGTGATTTGTCGGTATTTTAACATTTTCAATTAATTGCAAGAAGGCAGCACTGTTTTTATTTGATCTTTCTGAAATAGTTACTGATTCTTTGATAATTTTACTAAGAAGTTCTTCTAATGCTCTTGTGGGTGAACTTATTGTTGAAATAACAGGTCGTAAAGGAAATTCTGCTTTATGAGCTTTTACTAGGCCATAGGCAAGAGATAGATTTGCATGAATTTTGTCAGTGTCACACCTTTCGATATCGTTTCTCCAACATTTTCGAAGTCTTAATCTGTCTAGAATTTTAAATGCACCTTTTTGAATCATTTTTGTAGGATCATCGGAATCACTGCAAAACTGCCTTCATCAAATAAGATATGCATCATTTTTTGATTATAAATATCTTTTAATATTGCAACAGTAATACTACCTTTATCAGCCTTAGTAATCAATAATTCAGGATTACGTTTTAAAAAAATGTTTGTTTCGAATAATCCTTCACGTAATTCTTTTCCAACTAGGGTTTGTGGAATACCATTATTAAAAAATTCGTTTGATGAACTCATAAATCTTGTTCTGAATTCTTGTATTTTGTTTTCTGATTATTTTGAAATATTGGCTTCAATGTCTTAAATGATTTCAAGAAATTGAATATACTTTTTTTTTTATATATTTGTTGCTAAAACCTTCACTCAACCCTAGAACGTTAATAAGTTTTCGTGGAATCTCTACGTTAGAAATGTTTACAAACCATGGGTCCGGTTGGTCTTGAAAAAGAGCTAAGTGAATATTTAGAGTCAATTTTTGTCGATCACCTTAGATCTTGAAAGTGTTTTCAAATTTTCTTTCATGTTTTTTATTATTATTAAAAGATTTTTTATTTAATTTTGTTTCTCTCTCAAAACATTCTCTGATGATATTAACTGGTGCTAGTTTATTCAAATCGTCAAGAGTCTTTTTAACATTTTTATTTAGAAAATTAATTTTAGTATGGCAATCTTTTATCACTAGATTTAAAATGGATTTTTTGTATTGGTTTGTGGTATCATTAAACATTTCTTTATTCTCCTAATTTTAAATTTAAATGCAACTTTTTTGTTAATGTCAAAGATCTTTTTTGGTAGAACCCCATGAATCTTACATTTTAATAGAAAATTTATCTGTAATGCAGCTAATCTCAATTTTTTGTCGATTGAATGCAATTCTTGAATGTTCTCAATTGGTTCTTCACCCCAATTGTGATTGTTTTCTTGGAAATCCATCGTACCAGAAAACAAAAATTTTATTTTAAGAGAAAGTTCTTTGTTTACTTCCCTTTGTGTTTTCCCTCTGAGTCTTGTAATTATAATCCGTTGTTCATATTTTGAAGCACCATAATTACCTTCACTTGTTTCAAATTGTTTTTTTATGTACAAAAAAGTAAATAGAGTATTTTTTGAAAGCAACACACAATAGAGACTACAAACATGGAGACTACAGTCACTGTTTCATAGCTTGACCTTAACTAATATACCAAGCGTCTAAAATCATAGAATTTCTCGTATTTTGACGAAAGGCATTTGAGACACTTGTGAAAATTTACGACTTTCGACTTGGAGTTCTCGCTTGGGCGAGCCTGTCATTTTATTCTGGCAAACTCGTCCAAGCTCCATTGTAAAAGAACACATGTTACATTTTTTCAAGAAGGACTTCATGGAATTTATTCAGATCATTTTAACCCTTTAAAAACAAGATTTTTAGTCCCCTAGTTTTGACAAATTTATTTCATTTTTCCAAGTACCAAAAAGAACATTATGATAATATTTGCAGAATGTTCAATAAAGTCAAGAATATATTCCATGCAAGGTCATCTAAAATATATCAAATAAACATATAAGTATCTGAAAACGTGTAAGATTACCAAATTCTTAGCGTAAAATTAGTTAAATTTCTGTACACTAAGGTACAAGATAAGATATGCACATATTGTTGATATGGCATCTTCCTCAGAGTACCATTTTTTGTTGGCAATAAGGGTATAATTTCATTTAATGAAAATATGTAAATTCTATGGCAGTTTGGATTGCGCTTTGGAACACTTTTTTAAGGCTGAAAAAGAAAGGACGAGTTCGTTAACCAGCCATTCCTGACCAACAGTACTGGCTTTATCCATCGAAAATGATATTTGAAGAATAAAAAATTCTATTTTTCAGCAAAACTATACGAGATACTAAGAAAATTATTGGAAAATAAAATTGTTCATCTCTAAACGATCTGAAAGTTTACCTTAGAACATTTTTTTAAAAAGACGTACAGTTATTGCTTTAATCGTGAAAAATGGTATTAAAAATTAAAAATTCCATTTTCCACCAAATTATGCAAGATACGATAAAATCGTTGTAGACGAAATTGTTTATTTCAAAAAGGTCTACAAATTCTTATGATAAACTATTTTTTGATAAGGAGCATAATTTTTGTTTTTGATTGCAAAAAATGTTACTAAAAATAAAAAATACCATTTTTCACCAAAACTATGCGAGATACGACAAAAATGTTAGTTAACTGCGTTGTTTACCTCAATAAATGATCTTCAAATGTGAACGTCCGCGAAGAAAGGGACCTGACGCCCAAAAAATCGATTTTGAGTTTTTTTTACGTCAAGCGGTATTTTTTTATTTGCTTTTTCTTAGTAAAAAGAATTATTCTCTTATCTGCAAAATTCAAATTGTTATTAAGCTGCGAAGTGAGGCCCTCTTATGGAGTTCCTCATGATTTGGAGGTTAAGTGAGACTGTCACAATCTATATTTTACTATTTCAATTGATGAAATTAAAGAAATAACTGATTTGTTACTTGAAATCATTAATATTGATTTAATTAGTAGAATTTTTACTCATTCAGATTTATAGAGATAAAAAACATATCTAAATTTATAGAAAATCGACACAAGATACAATAGAATTGTTGACGGCAAAAGTTTTCGCCGACAGCAGAAGTCACGAACCGGGGTACATAAATTGTTATAACATACATTTAATATAATAGAATTCAACATAATATAGGAAATTTTGCGCTTTGGACATACTTTAATCCAGTGCAAAGCGGTTATCAGTGGTTTGACCTCTAATTTTCAAATTTATGTGCAGAAATGCTGGGCAAGTACAAAGCCCGTGCGCATAGCGCGAGGTTAATATGTTATTGAGCGCGAAGCCACAAACGAGATCCGACAGACGAGATCCGACAGACGCGCGCCAATCAAAGGTACGTAAAGGATGGAGTTCATTGACATTATTCAACTGATTTTGATTAAAAAATGCAAATAATTTTTTTGTCCATTTGAAACTATACTCGGCATTTGATTAATAAATAAATACGTTTTTCATATAGGTATTAGTTGGATTTCTTCCGAAAGATTTAGGACTGATTTGCTACGAAGAATGTGAGAGGACCATATTAGATGTACGATAATGATATTGGGTCAAATAATAAAGTGAGAAAAGAAGGTAGTTAAAAGAAATATTTTTTTTGTATCCATGTATCCAAGGAACGAAATGATTAAGGCAAAGAAATATTTATTTGACACTGTGAAATATTCGTTAAGCGAAATAGATTTGTTATTGACTGTAAGAAATAAGTATTTGACACGGTTGGTGAGTACGTTAATGTAAAGACGTATGGCGTAAGTTCAATAAAATAATTATTACATACAAATAACTATAACTCGAAATGAGTAAAATTTTTTTTGAATCAAATTATCAAATATATGATTCGTTGATTCAAGTAAGTGTACTTTAAGGTGGAATGAATATTTCTTTGTAACAAACAAATGTTTTTCAACGGGAATAAATATTTATGTGATTGTTAGATGCGGGATACTGTCCAAAATAAATAAGTAATAGAGTTGATAAAATATTATTCGATTCAAAGAACGATTTACTCAACTCAAAAAATGCATCCATTCTTTAAAAAAATTAAATGGTTGAAGTACAAAAATTGAAATGTCTTATTTGTATGAAGTTATTTCAAGAATATATTTCTTTACTTGAAGGAAATGTTTATTTGACATAAACCACTTTATTTTATTTTCATTTTATACCAACTCCTTACATGAGAGAAATATCTCTTTCACTTAATTCACATCGCTTTTTGTTATCTCAACATATCTTTGTTTTAAAAAAACTAAAATATTTGATGCAGGCAAGGATGAATTATTTGTTTCAAATAGATTTTTTTTTTCAATTCAAAGGCTCGAAATCGTTGAATTGAAGAAATATTTTTTTGGTTGCGAAAACGAGACTCAAGGAAACTAGGTTCTTAGTTTTGAAGATATCAATGCCTTGGGTTAATTATCTCACATTCTCAAAAGCCAAGAAATATTTCTTCGTTTGAAAGAAATGACACCCAAAGAAATGATTTCTTTCCACCAATACACGAATTTGCTGCCTTTAAACAATATTCATTACAATGAAGCAAAACATTTTTTTAGCTTGAAGGGATGGAATTAAAGAAATGTATTTCGTTGGATCCAAGAATTTTTTTTCAGTGTATCCAACGATTTTGTGTAAGAGAATTTTATGTAAGTAGGCGTGACACGACTGATGAGCTCGCTCGAGCGTAGGAGTAATATTATAAAATGAATAATTATTATGCTATTTCAACCTTTTTTTTCGAAGTGTGTTGTAGTCATTTTCCCTAAAAAAACATCCAGTCCTGGCGCGGGCCATGATATCGTTTAAAGTAAGAGGTACTTTCAAAAAAACAGTTGTATTTTATATATTTCGACGTGCTGATTTCGATAACGATATTGATTTTTCCGAAAAAAAGGTTGCATTTTTTATAAACAATTTTTTTATCAACAATTGCTATAAATGAATAAAAACAAATTGTTATATTTTTTCGGGAAAATTAAATTAAATCACATAAAAAAGGTATCGTGCCATTTTTTCCCACGAACAATAGTTTTCGAGTTATGAATTTTTGAAAGAATTGAAAAATCCCAAAAATTCCAGAAGTGCGAAAACAATGTAGCTCCGAAGGTATACTTCGCACGAATAAATAATCACCATCACACATTTTTTATCCATAGTAAGTAGTAAAAATAAGAAAAATTAGATATACTTCTTTATGCTTGATTATCAATAATTAATTAACAATATAACTATCGTCATGTCACTACAAAAAGGATCAACTCACTGAAAATTTTAAACAGATTTCTTATTGCTACAGCATACATTGATACCATATTTTTAACTGCAGATGTAAGAGATTTATTAATTGCATAATTGAGATAATTTTTTGTAATAGTTCAAAAGTTAATGTATTATATTGACCATATTTAAGCTCGGTCAAGTTAAATGTCGATATAAAATAAAAACCCTGTGAAAAAAGTGATTTTCTTTATTTTGTTATTGTAAGAATTGTTATTAACAAACAATTTAATGTTTTTAGTACGAATTTGTGTGAACCATACGTTGATGGATAAAAAATGTGTGATGATGATTATTCGTACGAACTATACTTACGGAGCTACATCGTTTTCGCACTTCTGGAATTTGCGGGATTTTTCAATTTTTTCGAAAATTCATAACTCCATAATACTGTAATACCATAAGTATAATCAATTTCTCATTAATCTTGAACATTTTGTGAAATATTTCCATTGTTTCAATTTTTTGATGTTCTTGAAAATTGGCTAGTAAAACTACTTGAAATTGAAAATATGTGCTTGAGGCATACTATTTTTGAATAATGGTACCATTAAAGTGAATAATCTCAAGCAAAAATGCTTTTATGCTAGAGATTGAATGAGGAATTAGTTGTTCACATCCAAATAATTTGAAAGAATGCGACATATATTAAAAAAATATAGTCAGCAACAAACATTGCATAATTTTCGAAAAAGTTGCAAAACCTTAACAAAACTACATTTTTTTTAATTGCGAAAAAATTATAGGAGTGAAATATTATAAAAAAAACATTTAGCCACAATGTGAATTGGAATTTATCTGATTTTTTGAATTAATAATATCATTTTCGAAAAAATGGTTCTTGTGCCCTTCTGAAGGGCTACCCTTCAATTCTTTCAAAACTTTAGAAACCGCCAGCTGGACTTTATATATAAAGTGTTGTTTAAAAAATAACAAAGACGCAATTTATATAATCAAAGTTAAAAATAGGTACTTGTGTATTTAAACCCTATAAATTTTCAGTTAAAGAAATTTTTTGTTAGATTCATATATGAAAAAACTATTTTTTTTATTTTGGAATATAATCTTTGATAAAACTATGCGTTAAAATTTTCAGGACAATTTTCAAATGTTGTAGATTGCAGGACTTTGCGAACAAAACGGACGATCAGAACGATATACAGCGGTATAAATGAGAGGCAGGGTGGGAGGCAAAGGCAAGAGAGCCGCGGAGAGTCATGGCTCCAGAGATAAATAACAGGGCAGTAATTGCGTGTGGAGCGATACCATATTTCATGTGCACCATAAGCCATAACTTAGGAGGCAATTATCCTGAGTAGGTCATTTATCATCCAGCCAGCGGAAGCCGTGACGGCCAGTGGCAAGGGTAGTCTGTGGCGCTTTCGTGAGTTTCATGATTTAAAAAAAAAATGTTACCTGATTAAAATTAAATTTTAAGAACAAACGTTTGTTCTGATTAACTTCTCCTAATGCAGATTGTTGAACAAGTTTAAAGACTAGTTGTTCTAGAAGGTAGGCTTATTCTTCATAAGATTTATGCAGGTCACGTTGAATAATTATATTACTACTATGATGAAAGTATAAAAAATTCTTGATTTTTTCCAAAACTAATTATCATTAGGGAATTAAATTTAAATGTGTTGTGAAATATTTTTGGATTTATTCATTCTAATTTGAAAATTTTCTATTTCAGGCTTCTAATTTGAGGAAAAAGGAAAAGCCGAGCTTTCAAATAGTTTTGTTGAAGCAATCAGCCGGGATTGATTAAAGAGGAATCTTCACCTGGTTCACCTGCGCGAAATATAAGGCTAGAGATTCGAAAATTCTTTAGAATTTATTCCGTTTCTATTAATCACGAAACTTCGGGATCAATAGCTGATTATTTGTCATGAAATTTCGTGATTGATAACCAATTCCACGATCTGGGCTATTAATCACGAAAATTCGGGTTTAATAGCCGATTCACCGATCTGGGCTATTAAGCACGGAAGTTCCGTATAAATAGCCGATTCAACAATTCTGGACTATTCATCTCGAAATTTTGGGATAAATTTTTCGGAGTTCTAACCTATAAGCTATTAATACGCAAAGTGTTATTCTCTATGAAAAAATGTATTTTCATGAATTCATATTAAAGTTACGAATTATTGTCTTCTGCAAAGTTTGCTATACTTGCAATATAAATACAGACATCTAAGTGACAGCTAAAGTTGGAAGTGTGACTTAAAGTATTCGAAAGGTAGCACGTCATAAGGGCCCAAACGCCAATTTTTTGAAAATGAGATTATTGACTCAAAAACGTGACTCAAGAAAGTATTTCTGCAACCAATCATAGGGGTGCCTTCCCGTCCCCCGCAAAAAATTGGTCAGGATTAGGGGTGTTACTAAAAGTATTTCTGTGACCATTCACGTGGGTGCTTTGCCGCCCGGCACAAGACGTCGGAAAGGGGTAGGGATGTGACCTACATTATTTCTGTGACCAGTCATAGGAGTGTCCTTCCGCTCTCCTCGAGACGTTGGAAAGTGGTGGGGATGTGACTTACATAATCATGTGGCTAGTCACAGGGATGCCTTCCCGCGTTTCAGAGGTCCACATGGCCCCCAGAAATGGAAGAGAGATGTGAATAATTAAAACTGTTTTAAAAAAAATATAAATTCGCAATTGAAATGTTAATAAATGAAATTAATTTTAATATTGTTTGCTGAGTATAATGAAATAATATACTCAAATTTTTAATTTCTATGACAAACGACTATATTTGTATCATCACAAAATTCGTTTCCACGTTAACGGATCGGTCTTATCTTCTTAAAATAAAATTTTCTGAACAAGTGGAACAACGTATTAACAGATTATTTACACAATAATTTAATTTGTTTTGCGACTATATTTACTTCATCACAAACTTCGTTCAGACACTAACTGATCAAACTTATCTCTGTAAATTTAAACCTGCTTCCTAACCTTTCGCGTGTATGGGCTCATATATCGATATTTCTTAAAAGTCGATAGCTTTGACAGCGATAGTCGATGTGCAAACATAACCTCTAATGCTCGAAACCTTTCATAATAACTGATAATAATGCGGAGATTGCCAATAGCGCACAACACATCAATCGAAGTTTTTGGACATATATTGATAACAATCATCATTATTTTATTTTCACTGTATTGGTTACAAAAATCGTGAAGAAACGCTGGACGAATATCCATCACAGTTTGGTTTGTGTAGTCGTACTAAAAAGCTGAATGAATAGACACTTCGTAAGTAATAAAATCGCTACAAGAAGTAAACGTAGTTTCTCTAAAACATGAAAATTTTCGGTACGAATAGGCCAGATCGTTGAATCGGCGAAGAATCCCGAAATTTCGTGATTAATAGCCCACATCGTGGAATCGGCTATTAATCCAAATCATCGCGCTGTTCAACTTGAATTTGATATTTTGAATAAGACTAGTACGTAACTGACATTATTCATTATTGAAGTTTCTTTTCCATTCGTGGATGTCGAAAAAAGTCTTTTTTTCTTCGTTTTATGTATTTTTATCTTGACACCAGTATACAAATTTCAGCTGTATTGAGTAACGCAGACATAAATTTCGAGGGGTGGGGGCAGTAAGATGCTGTGGTTGAAATCTATATACATTCAAAAAGTAATCGTTTTTTACAAGAGTATACCAGAATATATGAATTAAAAAGAGGAGAAGCCCCTCTAGCATCAATACATCATCCGTAGTCGAAACTTTGGATGTCATTTGTTTTATATTGAAACCAACGGCACGAAGTTGTCCTATTGAAAAACAGGACACTTCGCCTTTGAAGTAATACCTGCAAATAATGATGCTCTACAAAATAACTTTACTTTTAACAGTATAACAGCGTAACCTTTTTAATCACATTCATTTTGATTAATTTTTAATTTGTTGTAAGAAAGGAAGTAATCTCTTCTACTTTGGGGGTAAAAAGGAAATGAACTTATACCGAAGTAGAAAGAGAGAAGGTGTCGGAAGGTAAAGCGATTTAATAACGTTAGTAGCAGGTGCTCGTATATTGTGATAATAACGACGCTCGCAATAATAGTCGGCCGGGCTATTTCGCCGTGCACACAATGAGGTCGGCATAAGCCATAAGGCATAAGGTGCGGGACAGAGAAGATCAGATGGGTGGTTGGAGTAAGCACAGCAGTGGCCACTAATGTCGGTCTCAAGGTCTACAGACTATGTGAATCCGTGCTACCGCAGGTATGGTGTTGCAGCAAGGAAAGGGAATGTTGGTATAGGATCCCGGGTCTGTACACTGGATTAATTAGAAAGTCCTGCAAAAGCCAGCAACAAGGAGACCGCAGAGCAACCCCACGACAATAGAATGTCCATAGATAATAATACTACATGAGTTTATAGAACTGCTTTTGGTAAATTAGGTATAGACCGATTACATGAAATGGAAGCTTTTCTTTCTAAACGATACACGATTATTATATTTTGTGACGTGATATTTGAATTCACATACAAAAGAATTTAAAATCATTAGACAAGTATTAAATTGAATTTGAGCGGAGTCGAGTCATTGGTCGACTTCAGAATCCACTTCGAGTTAGATTGGCGTGCCTGCCATTTGAAACTCGGAATGTAAAATAAAGTAGAGAAATTATCTTCCGACGAACGCCAGACTGGAGGTTTTCGTTGGGAAATGAAACATAGTAATTAATTCTCGTCGAACTTTGTACTTTATGTTAAACAGTAGGCAAACTCAGGGACAGCCGGCAATATAAAAACGTTATACAACATAACCTCAACGCATAGAAAATCGTAAATACCAGGCACGATAACTGGGAAGAAGGATTGTCCCCAACATCCTATAAGAGAGGAGCACTGACTTCACTTGAATTCAATCGTTCTGGAAATAATGACTGATTGTCAATCAGAAATCATCAATAGGTGGATCAACCTCAGTTGTCAGCAGTTAGCTGTCATCACACAAACACTAAAACAAGAAATGTGTTAGTCCGAGTTTCCACTCTCTACGCGTGACCCGTGGTCAAGTAGGCATCGGAAGCGATGCGAGAGTTTCCTCTCTAGCAAGT
>JAUMHM010000085.1:40579091-40595677 GCA_032362435.1 Melikaiella ostensackeni
AACTGTTATTTGACGAAAAAAATTAAAATAAAGCTAGGGTAATAAATAATAACACCAATATTGGACTACCCTTCAATTGTGGGACTCCCCTTTAATCCTGATTTGAGAATATTAAATCAGAAAATAAATATAATAAACTTGTAAAGCCTGTGAAACAACATTTTACAGATCTTGAGCTAATTAGCATCCAAAGAGTTACTATTACTATTTATTATGTAATCTAATAACAAATTTTAATGAAGGAAGTAAAACTAACGACACGTTTATTTTGCGTAATATTAACCACCAGATTGACACAGTATTCTCGCCATGTCTCTCTTGATTTGCAATCTGCATTCTGCATGCATTGGTTTAGATTTTTAAGATTATATTATAAATTAAAAACTTGAAATGCCTTTTGTCAGTCGCAGACCGAAAAAAGAATGGTTAGAATATGTGAATGAGACTCTAAAGCGAAGGGATATAAGGAGTCGCAGAAACACAAGAGCGTGCATGAAACGATGTATGGATGTAGCGGAAGCAAAAGATGTATGCAAGAATAGGGATGTATGGAGGACAATTGTTTAAAAGAAGAAGAGTTATGCCTGAAGCGAAAGATTTTGGATACTAATGGGCCCGCGTGAAGAGATTTTTTTAGTGGATTGGTAAAATAGCTTTGTGAAACTCTTCACCTGGGGTGATTGCTAGAGTGATTGATCAGCGACCCGTGTCGAAGTGGTGTTGTGAGACGAGTTTGTCGTTTGAATGAACAAAACGCGACCTCTATATTGATCCAAATCCTATTTCTCCTCCTATACATCCCTTACTTACCCTAACCAGATAAATATCTTGATCCCCGGTAGTATAACGAGGCTAAAACCGAACGCGTTACGTTTACTCCAAAATATAATATGATAATAATAAAAGAAAAGAAGTAATAAGACATTCTAATCAAAAATGCTGCTACTTCAATTCATAATCGATTCACAAGCAATTTGCGATAGCTTGAATTTTACTGTCGAAATTTCTGATAATACAATCCAATAAAAAATAAATTTCTGATGATCCAATTGTTTCTATTTTTTCCTGAAGCTGTCCGAGATCTACATCCGATTCCTTCCGAAAATTTCTGATAAAAAAAATGAAATATTTTAAGAAAAAATGCTGTTAATTTTATTTGTAATCGATTTACAAGCAATTTGCGATAACTTGAATTCTAGTGTCAAAATATGTCGAAATTCATGATAGAAACGGAAGGCTTCGGATGCAGACCTGGAAAAGAATCTGAAAGAAAATCGTTCACAAACCTATCCGAAATTTCCTTTCCGAAATTTTTACCAGGGTGGTCAGTAAATATAAAATATATAAATTTAAAATTATTTTTGGTATTTAAAAAAAATGAAATTATAAAGAAATTGTATTTTGAGTTTCACGCAATTTTTCCATTTAGGTTTCACCTTGATTTTCAAGTGGTCCTTGTTCCATATGTAGAAATTTCAAATACATGTACTATAAGGCGGACTGGGATTGAATTATATCGAAATATGTCAAAAAAAGTACATTTCAACATTTAGGTCATTAGAAACCTCCCTCTATGAGAAAGCAAAAATAAAAATTTTTTAAAAAATTTCTTGTATAAGATTTAATTTTCTTTAAACGTAAAAATGCACGTTTTTCAATTTAGTTAATTCCACATTTTTTCAAATCAAAATTGTACACGTCGAGTTTGTAATTCCTTCAGTTTGAATCAAAGAAACATGTAAGAATTTCGTTAGTAAAAAAAATGTACTTTTTAAAAAGTTTACAAATCGCGAAGTTTGCCTTTCTTAAATAATTGCAATTTTTCATAAGTTAGAAAAAATGTCTAACCCGTAGTCCAGGGCCCAAAACGGTAAAAAGTGTTAATTCTTGAGGTTGCGTAAAAATGATAAATGAATTACGTAAAAAGCAATAACTATGACAACAAAATAATGGTAGGCATCGCTAAAAGTAACCTCACCTTAATTTTTCTCAGAATAATTTCCTTAATAAACAAAAGCCACCCTCTATAGGGGGCTGAAAATTTATAATGTGCTTTTTCATACACCTTAGATATTTTCGACCTAGAACGATTAAAAATGACCTTATGAAAGCAAAAATGTGTGCCAGTGATAGAAAACTACCCTTAAACTTTTCAAAACTACCCCGTAGAACGATAGTTTACTTTTTTCACATCTTTTGCCCTTCGAATGCAATAACTATCCTCTGTGAGGAATAGAGTATCTTTTTTATTTTTAGACGCAACTTTTAGGATATTTGAGTCTTTAAATAAATCTGCATCAAAACAAAATGTTGTTAAAAAACCACAAGAAAATTAGAAGAACTTTCCAGTAAAATTATCTAAGAATCAGTTACCCTTTCAGCAAGATCAATCAAAAACAGTGCTGCCTTTCTAAAATTAATAGAAAATGTTAAAATACCAACAAATCACATTTTTGTCTCTTTTGATGTAATAGCCATGTTTCCTAACATTCCGTATGAAAGAGTTAAATTTGCTCAGTCTTGTCTCCAATTATTGCTGAAATTGTCATGGAAGATTTGGAAAATGAAGTTTTTAGCAGAATTAATTTTTAATTGGACTTCTGTGCAAGATATGTGGATGATTCTGTATTATCTTTACATGCACAAAATGTAGATACCTTACCTTATGTATTTAATAGTATACATCCAAGATTACAGTTCACTGTTGAAAATGAAACAGAAGGTAGATTGAATTTTCTTGATTTGACTTAAATAAAAACTGCTGAAAAATTATATTATTACTGATTGGCACAGAAGAACTATTTCTTCAGGAAGGACACTAAATTTTAATTCGAATCATTCCATTCAAAACAAAGTACGAGTTGTAAAGAATAAAATTTATAGAGCTCTTAAATTATCTCATCCTACATTCCATGAAAAGTATATTGAATTATGCAAACAAATTTTTTTCCTCAATCATTATCCTATTACATTTATTGACAAGCATATGCATAGCAGAATTATTCAAGTTAAGAGTAAATCATAACAGAAACAATCTACATGATTACAATAGATTTGATGAGGTTGTCCTACCTAATTTTGGAAAAATCTCAAGAACCTTGAAATCAATGTTAGAAAATTTGCGGTTACATACGATATGTTATAGAGTTCCATTCAAAAGCAACTTGATTGTTACATTAGGTAAAGCAAATATGAGAAACTGGAAAAACAATGTGTAATTAACAAATTTGAATGTAGAGAATGTGATGCTGTTTACGTAGGGCAAACAAGGAGATCACTTAGAACACGAAATGATGAACATAAAAATAATTTTCATAGAAGTGCAAGATATTACTCGGTCCTGACAAAACATAGACTTACACATAGGCATGACCTTAATTGGGATGATGTTGAAATTTTGCATCTTGAGAGAAATCAAAAGAAGAGAGAGTTCATGGAAATGCTGTTTATAAAGAGGGAAGGTAACAAAGCTATTAATTCAAAAAGAGATCTTTCTAGATACAACAGAATTTGGGATGGAATCATTAATTGGATATAATGACTTTAGTTTTGTGTCATAATTAGGAATTTCTATGAATTAATTCCAATTGAACAACAAAATGATCAGAATTTCGGATTTATTCAGAATTTTTCGCCTATGTCAAAATCTTAATTTTCAATTAATGAATAAAATATGTACCAAAAACTGAAATTACTATCAATCATATCTGTTTGTTTTTTCAGGTAATAACAATATTTTTCTGATCTAACAATTTTTCAATTTTGTATCTGTTGTTTTTCCTATAAATTAATTTTATAATTCGTAGTTTCTAGTAGAAAATTGATCCTCTTGGTTAAAAATTTATCCTTTTGGTTGCAAATTCAACTATTATGTTGGAAATTCCCTTTTTTTCAAAGTCATGTATTCGGATTGAAAATTCAACTGCTTTGTATAAAATATCTTTTTGGCTTAAAACTTTCACAATTTGCTTAGAATTGTTTTTCTTTCCTGACTGAAAAATCTTTTTCGGATGAAAATTCATCTCTTTTGTTAAATTTTGTCTTATTGGTTTGAAACTTCTTCTCTTTTGGTAGAAAGTTCTTCAAATCATCTTTTTTGGTTGAGAATTCAAATGTTTGTTTAAAAATTAATCTATTTTGATTCGAGGCTGGAAGTGTAACAAAACTCAATAATTCGAAAAATATTAACTAGCAAAGGATGAACATAGGAGGAAGTAATAATAGATTTGATGCTTTCACGATGATTCATCATAGTAAAAAGGAGATGTTTCGAGTTTCAATCGTGTGCAAAACTACGAATCTTGCCGACGTTTCGTGAACATTGCACATACCACCCATACAAACCATACCCATACAAATAGATACCTTCATGCCTCCTCCCACCACCACCCATCTTAAAAGCAATCAGTCATCAACTCCCTTGTATACAGAGCTGTCTCTATAACAGATAAAGATAACTTACAAAAGGAATTACAAAACGTAAAACAAATCCTAATACAGAGCAATTACAACAACAAACAAATTGATAAAGCAATAATAAAATACAATCAAAAAGACAAGTCAACACAACCTTCTAAAGAAGGAGAGAGAAAAACGACCACCATCCGACCCTACATCCAAGGTATTACAGAGCAAATAGGAAGAATTTTCAACAAACACAACATCCAAACTATATTCAAACCACCTACGAAAATAGGGCAACTTCTAAACAACCCTGAAGATAAAAAGGCACCTCTTAGTGGTCCAAGAGTATATAAAATCCCTTGCTCTTGTGGCAAAGTCTACATTGGAGAAACCAGGAGAGCGGTGAGCCAACGTGTAAAAGAACATGAGAGTAAAGTCAGGCTAAAAAATTTCACGCAATCAGCACTAGCTGAGCATCACATCGAAACAGGACATAGCATTTTATTTGACAAAATAACCGCCATCGCAAAAACATGCAATATTTTTCCAAGAAAACATAGAGAAGCAATCGAAATCTTGAAACATCCCAATAACATCAACAGGGACAATGGATATAATACCAATCCAATTTGGCTTTCCGTCCTCCCGGGTTTTTTGAAAAAGTCTTAGTTCGCCAATCAGGTTTGACCAATCCCCACAGTGGGCGCTCTGGCCAATCACAGGCATCGCAGAGAGTATATATAAGAAGAACATAACCTCAAGCTTCAGCTTCAGGTTAGCCCTGAAGAAGTGAACTGCAATGTTCACGAAACGTCGGCAAGATTCGTAGTTTTGCACACGATTGAAACCCGAAACATCTCCTTTTCACTATTTTTCATTGTGCTCCAATATTTTGCACGCGCAGTAAATGTTCTTCTCAGTGAAAGTGTCGGCTTAAAATGTTGAATGACACCCATGGGATCTTATAAAGTGAACGAATAAGTTCCGTGCAAAAAAGGTAATGAATATTCATGATTTTTTGGAAATTTATGAAAATTTAGAGAAATTTATGAAAATTTAGAGAAATTTATGATTTCACGAAATTGCGGGTAATTTATGCACAGAAAAAACTGGACTTATGCCTGCTGCGTCTCGTGTTTTGAAGGTCTCATTTCGAGTTGAACATTTTCTGAAACGTTTTAAATTCAGAATGCAATATAAATTTTCAATTATTTCTGATGTGACACTTTATAATCATATTTTGACGTTTCAAGTAAAGTGTAACCTGAACTTCAAATTTTGAGGAATAAATTTTACTTCTCACTTGCAGGTTGTAAAACTTTTCTTTTCAAGTTGTTATGTTTGTTTTTCTCTTCAAATAAAGGTGCACAAGGCTTCATATTATGACATTACCTCACAACTGACATTGATAGTTTGTCTATTGTTTCGATCGTAGGTCTCAAATTAAGGCAGGAATCAATTTCAATTCAGGGTGTGGGAAGTTTTGGAAATTTGTAGAAAGTTTCGAAAACATATGGAAAGTTAGGGAATTTTATGCGGAATCTGTCGGAATTTTAGAGACCTGTGAAGCTTGTGGAAAATTTTCAAATTGATGGGAGTGTTTAGAAGGGTTTCAAACTTTATAAACTTATGGGCTGGTGCCCTCCTCAGTATACAACACATACCGATCATACGCCTTACTCCTTTGGTTCTGACTTCGTTTTCATACTTTGCTTTAACTGACCGAAGTTTGGTGGGACTGACGTTATGAATGGGCACACCACCTTATGCCGATTCGGCTGCTTAGTTTGGACGTGATTTTATACTTATGGAAAACATTTCTCGCATCAAGTTAGTAGTTGGGTGTATACTTTAAATAATGAACAATATCAAGAATACGGTGGCTTCAATAGGATTAACTTTTTTTTTTTTTTACAAAAGGCATGCTTTGGGAAAAGTTTCAGGCGATGAATGGAGACTGGGTGTTTGGAATGCTAGAGGTGTAAATGATCTTAAGGAAAGGGAATTGCAGAATACAATGCGCGTACAGAAGCTTGATATTTTGTTTGTACCCGAAACAAAGAAGAAGGGATGTGAAATAAGAACGATAGAAAATGGACTAGAACTGTGGTCAGGAGTAGATCATGAACCACATGGTAGTCAAGAAGTCGCTCTGATTATAAATGAAAGAGCAAAACTGCATTTCAAAAAGTATGAACGTGATTCTCCTAGATTATTATGGGTTAGAATGAAAGTGGTAATCAGAAATCTATTTATCATCAGGTGCTACGCTTTAGTTGACGGTGACAGTAGTGATGTAAATGATACCTTCTGGGACTCGTTGAATGATATTATAGGTACTTGCGATTCTGGAGAAAGAATCATTCTACTCGCAGATATGAATAGTTGGGTTAGCATGCAACGCGAAGCTATCGACAGGGTACTTGGTCATTTCGGAGACCAACAACGGACGGTAATGTGGAGAAATTCAATTACTTATGCTTAGAAAAAGGCTTTTTTATCACAAATACTTGGTTTAGACATAAAATTGTCCACATATTTACTGGGCGCAGAGGCGAAAGCCACAGTATGATTGATTTTGTTGTAGCGGATGAGTGACTAAGGGGGCAAGTGAGAGATACAAGGGATATGAGAGGTTCTGAATGACAAATGGATCACAACTTCATAGTTTGAAAAATGAACCTAGATAAAGGATGAAGGAGAAGAGGAATGAATATACTTTTTCAATAATATCTTTCAGAATCACTTTCTTGTTAATTCCATAGAAATGAAGGATAACTGATAATTACCTGAAATAATTGGTAAACATACCCCTAGTAACAAATTTGGGACACGCCGTGATATAAATTGGAAAGAATACACAATTTGATCAGCAGGGTGACTTCTCACACGGTTATTTACTGGTAAATAATTTTTGTATTTCAAGTTGAAGTATTTCATTTTTAAATAAGGAGTCAAGTTATAAAAGTGAAGATATATTCGCACTTATTGAAGAATGAAACACAAAGTGATGTATATTGGGGTTCCCTCTCACCAATCGAAATCCACAGGAACGTCTTATTTTTACAACTGACTATGAAGACGCAACTTCCGGTTGCTAGTAATATACGAGATAACTTTGTAATATCCTTTTACAGCGGAGAACGCTTTATTTAATACACCATGAAAGTTGCAAATGCCCGGTTGGTACGTACTTTCGCTCCGTTCACCGTTTCCGCAGTTTCTCAATCCTCCCCTTTCTCCGAAACTCTCACCCTTTGTCTCCCTTTTACTATCTCCAAAGTGAATTGTTTCGCGCGCGAAGCATTACCGGGGCTTTAGATTCAAGCGCGCCAAGCTGGAGGAAAAAGAAGAGAGCGTGTACTGGAGGGTGATCATTACAAGACACCCGACTCACGTTAAGGGATGCGCGGGTTCCTCTTTCGTCCTGGCCATTTGCATATTTACGACTCTGATCTTTGCATCCTCTACTGTCCGTAATTTCATTTGCACCGTACGCGTTCGAGAACTGCTATTTGTCTGCTGAGACCAATTGCTGTCGAAAAGTCTACAACTTGTAAGAATGACTCGACAAACCGACAAAAATAACCGTGATTGTCGGCGAATCTCTTATAATAGAACAAATATTTTCGGGCGCATGAATAATCCTCAATTTATACATTCACTAATGTTTATTTTACAGAAATTGATTTGACCGAACATCAATTCGAACTGATTTATGTTTTTTCGAAGTACTGTTTGACCTCATTTTTATTTTTCTGAATTTCCATTTGCCTTAATTCATATTATTCCATCATTTTCATGAAGTAAATAATTGCCGAGTCATGTGGCTATTCGGAATAATGAATATAATGCCAAATAGTAATTCGGAAAGAATAAAATTTTGCCAAATAGTAATTCGGGAAGTTAGAAATTAGGGCGTGAGGTAATTCAAAAAATAAAAATGATGCTAAATAGTTGTTGGTGAAAACAGTAATGAGGTGATATCAAATTTGTGACAGAAGGCAATAATAGTAAATTGTTTGTTCAGGAACAATAAAAATCAAAGTATAGCAAATCGTTGAAATGAAAATGATGATAAATGGCAAATTAGAAAAATGAAAAGTTTACTAATTTCCAATAGTAATTCGACAAAAGGAAGCTTAAAAAAATTTTAGTTCGGAGAAAATAAACTTATGCCAAATAATAATTTGTAAAAATTAAAATCAGGGCAAAAGGTAATTCAGAAAAATGAAAAAATTGCCAAGTGGCCATTTGTGAAAATAGTAATTAGGTGATATGAAAATTATGCCAAAAGGAAATTATGGCAAATGATACTTCGGAACAAGAAAAATTATGATCAATAGTTCATCGATAAAATAAAAATCAGGTCAATTGGGGCAAATTGCTAATCAACGAATGACTTTTGGTGAAATAAACATTCAAAAAGTAGAATTTGGTGCATAATAATGTGAGGTTTAATAAGGAGAGAATTAGAAATTTTTCGAGAGACAAAAAGCAGGGTAAAGGTAGCAGAGCAAGTAGGAGATAGTTTCTGTTTGGTGGGAGCAGTAAGACAAGGTTATCTTCTAGAAGGGCAATAGATTTAACGGAATGGGTGGAAGAATGAAGGGAGTTCTTTGGGGATAGAGACATAGGGGATGAGAATGGAGTGAGCTATGAAGAACTGGAGAAAAGAGACAGCGAAGGACAATTAATAGAAAGATGGGGGACGATTGAGGAGTCAAAATATGATGAATGGTACAAGACGATAAAAAAGGAAGGGATGGGAAGAGAGAAGATGGACAAGAATAGCAAAATTTAGATTGAGAAACGAGGTAAGGGCAGGGATATACTCGGGAAGAAGAAGAACAGAAAGTGCACAATATGTGAATGGGAAGAGAAAACATGGGAAAGTGTATGAGAAGGATGTATGAGAGGAATTTAAGATAAAGGGATCTGGGAAGGAAATATGGCAAAGGTTTCAGGAGAAGTAGGATTAGATATTTGTATTAAAAATATGAACAATTTATGTATCCATAGTAACAAATTTTAAAATATTTAGAATTTAACAGAATTTTGAAAAGAGTTAAATAATTTAATAAATTATTATATTCAACTGATATACATTTAATTAATAATAATATCTACGTCTGTTAATTTTCTTTAAGATAATGTGTAGAATGGGAATGTGAAAAGTGACAAGGTTGGTGCAGAAGAGAAGTTCAAGAGAAAGGAAATGGAAGTTTGACGATTTAAATATGAGAATTTATGTAAATAGTTGTGAATAGTAAGGATAAGATGAGATAAAATATGTATAGAGAGGTAATTTTGTAAGAAACAGAAGTCATGTAAGCCCTGAGGGAACACATTATGAATAAAGAAGAAGTAAGGAGCACCCTAATATTTAATACAGTTTTTGCTGCCTTTGGAAATCCTGTTCTAGTAAATTGAATCAGGGAGAATTTGGTTGACTTATTTTCTTTTGTTCTACAGGATTTTCTTGGTATGAGGGAAGTTGCGAGTGGAATTTAGCATCAGGTTCCAATATGTTGTGTTTTATCGACAGTTTCACCCCGGCTGAGGCGCGTTGCTTTGCAACTCTTGCCGGTATAGCTTGCGCATAATTTTCTCGTAGGAAAGCGAAGGGTAAGCAAGAAAAGGGGACACAATGACTAACGTTAATGTCCAACCCATAAAGACGCACTAACTGCACTGCAATGAGACGGCGAGCGATATACGAGCCGTTTAAATGGATAAAGAACAAGGCCCCGTGTCGCTTCATTCTCTCCCATCCCAGGGCAAAGCCAAAGCCGCATCTTGGTGTCACTATATACTCTCTCGTGCTTGCTCGCGACCGAATGAAATCATAATTCTCTCTTAGGGTGGCGTTATTTAGTCAGCACGCACGTAATTACAGCCCGGAATGAAAAACCCACAGCGATTTATGAGTCACTGTATAACCTTTTAGTAGCTTACACGTCACAAGCCTCTGTGAGCTTTCATTATTTATCTTGTCGCTGAAGTTGAAGACGTCTAAATGTATCATTTTGAGTCGGTTAATTGAAAAATATTTGGATTGACGATTTTGTTTAATGAGCGCTTCACTTGTTTCCTCGAGAAGTGATTAATTTATTTGAAATTATTTCATCTTCCTGTTGTAGATATTGGTAAATAACAATAAGATAAGTAATATTGATCGCTATTCGAATTATTATGTATACTAGCAGTAAATGCATGCGCGCAAAGTACGCGTTCACGCCTCTGGATTTTTGTTTCTTATTATCAAAAACATAATCAATTTAAGAATCCATACTAAAAAATTATTAAATATCAAGAGTTGAATAGAAATTTTGAAACGAGTTGAATAATTTAATAAATGTGACTTCAGAATGAAGTGCCTGCACGATTTGAAATGAATTCGGTCAGAACACGTCTGAATTCAAAGTATTTCTAGGGATTTCCTAGTATTAGATCAGACAAAAAGCAGCAAAAAAGATGAAGCATTTTTTTGCGCTTGAAAACGACAACGAGAGGCAAGGCGTTCCCGTGTCGATGCAGCGTTGCGTTAACTTAAGAATGCCTTGCCTCTCATTGCCGCTTTCAGGCGTGAAAAATGCTTTATCTTCAATTAAAAAAGAAAATTACTGCAACATTTTCCGGAAAAAGCTCTCTGTGTAGGAAATTGTATGTGTCTTCAGAGTATGTGGTAAGATATTGCATCAAACAATTCCTTCGTGTAGACGTAATACGTTGATACCATCCACACCAGCAGCCTTACTGTTCCTCTGCTTCTCAATTGCGGATATAATTTCGCGGACATCCATTCCTATTTTTCCATCTACAACGGTATTGTCTAGCGTATCCTCTTCTGTGTTATAGTAATATAGTTGTTATGCTCCGCAGCTTGACCTTCATATAATTTCTTCATAAATTCACTCACACAGTCTTCCGCTTTGTTCGCATCTTATACCATTTCACCATCAACGTTCTTAATTCCGGCTTACTTAGTGCTAGTACCTCCTTTCCTAATCTTATTAACCCACTTACAAAATAGTTTCTCAGTTTCTTCAAAATCATTTTGCATTTTTTTTATCTTCTTCTGCTTTGATTTAACTTTGATTTCCCCGACTTTTTAGTCAGAACTATAATTCTTCTTGAAAATTTCTTTTTCCAAGTCAGAATTATAATTCTCTTAAAAAATTTCTTGTACCAGATCTCAATTATGATTTTTTTTTGAAAATTCTCTGTCATATTGACCATAGGTTAGGGAAATCCTAGAAATCATGGAAAAAGCAGGGAATTTTATTAGTCATGGAAAGTCAGGGAAAAGTCAGGGATTTTGAAAACAAGTGATTGAAAGAACAGAAATGGACCTTGGAATAACCAAAATTTAGCTGAATAAAAATCTCATTCGACAGAAGAAATATATTTTACGAAATATCGCATTATTACAAACTATTATTCAAACCTTGAGTACTCTTAAATATAAGACTCGTTTCAAATTACGCAATCTCTATTAATTTTTCTTCACTCCCCCTAAACTTGAAAGAAGACAAATAATTTTATATCTCACGTACTATATAACTTGTTAATTGACAAAAATTCAAATTATTCACACCTTCACGCTCGACTTGTTTTCGCTGTGAATTCTAATATTTATGAATTATATTTGATCAATGAATTTGGAATTCATTCTAAGAAGAAGAAAGAAAAAAATTCGAAGAAGCTGGACTACTCATGACCTTTTTTTGGAATTATTGAAACAGAGTTTTTTTTTAATGAATGATTGATGTTGATTGATTTTTGAGGTTCGAAAATCTAAAACCAATTGAATGGATACTGAATATTCGAGATTTATTGAAAACTATTCTTTCGGAATGAAGTAAACAAATAGCAATCATAAGGTCATCATGTATATCAATAATCATTTAAGACTCGAGTGACAAATGCATAATTTTATAGAATTTTATTGAAATGGTATAAAATTATGTTCACGAGTAACAAATTATATTCTTATATTATTGTAATTTTTCCTGCCATAATTTGTGAGAAATAATAGATAATTGAATTATTTATTTTTCTTTCAGAGCACAGATATCAAGAGTTTTAAAAAAATCCGAAATATTAAGTTGCGACCACGCTGTTTTTGAAGTTGAAATATGAGGGGGCCCTTAAGGGCAATCCAGACGTGGCTCCTCATTGAAACGACATGCTAATACATAAGGATCCAAAATGGGCCCCCCTCATGGTCGCCCTTGTGACTGCTCTCGAGAGGCCCTCGCGAGTTCCTTGCAGTTGCCCCGATGGTAAATTTTTCATTCTTAAAAATACCAATAATAATTGCCTCCTTATCATTTTTAAGCACATTTTAACAAATATATATGTATTATTAATATGTATAAAAATATTTCAAATAAACGAAAAGAAATAACAGCACCTCAACCGGGACTTGAACTCATGATCAGCATCTTATCAGACTTCCATTTTTTCTTTTGACCAACTTACCACAAAGTTTGTAACTTTTTTTCAGGCAAACACTCCGCACGCGCATCAAAATTTGTTGGAATTATTTTTATTTTCAACAATTGCACATTTGGATGACTTCTTGTTACTATTTGACTCAAAAAAACAATTTATTACAACGAAAAATCGTTCGATTTTTGTAAACTGAGGCATGAGGACAACAAGCAGGGCCTCTTGCGGGGGCCCTCGAGGAATGTCTGAGATTTTTAAATTCAACTTTCAAAAAAATGTTATCAAATTTTTAACAAAAATGAATTTTTGGCAAGCCTGAACTACTCAAATATCAAAATATAAGCTTAGCACAGACCTGGTTTTTTCTTCCGGCCACTTGCACCAAGTTCCAAGAGAATACCAGGTTTTTTCGGGGAGTGTGCTATGTGGGATAGGAGCTTCAATGTGGAAAAAGCGAATGAATAAATGAATGAACTCGGAGATTATTATTTTTAATTATAAACATGCAGTTATTGAAAGAATATAAAGTTGAATTTACAAGTCAGATCACATATGTTTCAAACTCCTGTACACTGTATGATTCACTTATGACATTAATGTTACCGCAATCTGACGCATGGGTTGCACACATGTGCAGCACATCTGATATGACATGACAGAGAATATACACAGTAGGGTTCTCACACCTAATGCCAATCGAATCACAAAGAAAGTATATAAGCAGATTTGACATGAATATTAGTTCAGCTCTTAAACAAATGGTCGAAAAATTTTGTTTAATTTTCCCACAATACCTCTATTGAAAATCCGATTTCCAGTACCTGTAGAAACATTAAATGTTTTAACCCTAGGGCTCAAACGGCCGAGTTGACCGGGTTGGTAGGGTTGAAACATTAAATGTTTCAAACCTAGGGCTGAAACACCTTGTTTCGCCCCGCTGTACAGGTACTGGAAATGGAATTTCCACTAGAGTACTTGTGAGAAATAATATGTATTACATGGAATGGCACATACTATTGATCCTATCCACAGAATTCGTTCCAATGGCCCAAAAAATTATGCGTTCGAAATTTCAGCCAAAACGGTTAATATTTGCCCCTCCTGCACACTTCACGGAGGAATTGGATGTTCTCCCATAAAATCTAGTTGTGTAGTGCGAGCATATTTAACATTCAAAAAATTTAATATTGAAATATAGGACAACCATTCTGGATGTTAAGGGTTAGAATCTGTAGATATTAAAAACCATTGACTACAGCCTTCATGAAGTTTTCCATCAAGTTTGAAGAAAAATAATCTAACGGAAATCGTTGACGAGGGCGGTTCGAATCGTATCTAAGAAAGAATTCAAAAAGAAAATCACGTCAACTACTTTTATGCGCTTATTTTCAAATATTTTCTAGTGCGTTTCCTACATTTTTCACGTGTAGTTGGCGATTTTTCCCATGGAATTTTGCGATTTAAAGGTGTAAGTTTGAAGGGAAAGTTTTTGGAAGTTTCAGAAATATATGGAAATATATGGAAACTTTCGGAAATTCATGGTAATTAACGGGAACTTTCGAAAAAGTATGGAAATTCAGAGACTTTCGAGAATTTTTGAAATGTGCGGAATTTTGCGCAAATATATGGAGAGTTATAGAAACTTTTGGAAATTTATACAGAGTTTTGAAAGAATTTATGAGAAGTTTCCAAAATTGTGGAAGGTTTTGAAGAGTTCTCAAAACTAATGTTTTAAAAGGAGAATATGGGGAAGCTTATGACCGAAGTTTGGTGGGACTGGCATTATGAATGGACACTTCACCTTAGAACGATTTAGCTCCTTAATTTGAACATGATTTTATACTTATGGAATGAATTTTTCGGATCAGGTTGTAGTTGGGTGTATACTTTCAATAATGAATAATACGAATAATAATGTAGCCTCAGACAGGATTGACACTTCTACTGACGAAAGGCATGTTCTCGGAAAAATTTCAGGCGATGAATGGAGATTAGGTGTTTGGAACGCTAGAGGTGTGAATGATCTTAAGGAAAAGGAATTGCGGGATACAATGCGCCTAAAGAAGCTAGATATTTCGCGTGTACCGGAACTAAGAAGAAGGGACGTCTAGTAAGAAACATAGAGAACGGACTCGAACTTTGGTGCGAAGTAGATAATGAATCGTATGGTACCCAAAGAGTAGGTCTGATTATGAATAAGAGAGCAAAACAACATGTCAAAAAGTATAAATGTGTATCACCTAGATTACTATGGGTTAGAATGAAAGTGGGCATCAGAAGACTATTTATCATAGCGTGCTACACTCCAGTTAATGGTGGCAATAGAGATGTAAAAGATATAGTACCTTTTGGGACTCGTTAAATGGTACACTAGGGACTTGCGATCCGCGCGAAAGAATAATTCTACTTGGAGATATGAATGGCTGGGTTGGAGTGCAACGCGAAGGTACCGACAGGGTGCTGGGCCATTTCGGAGATCCAAAAACGAACGGTAACGACGATGAATTGAGTACCTTATGCTTAGAAAAAGGCTTGTTTATTACGAACACTTGGTTCAGACATAAAATGATCCACATGTATACTTGGTGCAGAGGCGAAAGTCACAGTATGATTGACTTTGTTGTGTAGCGGATGAGAGACTGAGAGGGCTTGTAAGGGATACAAGGTTTATGAGAGGCTCTGAGAGCGGAACTGATCACTACATGCTAGTTTCAAAAATGAGTCTAGGTCAAGGTTGGAGGAGAAGATAAACTAATCATAAGCCGAAGTAGACGCTAGTTAGAAAAGAGAGTTTGCAGAAGCCAGAACTGCAATTAGTATATCGTCAAGAGCTGAATGAATATTAAGAACATCACGAAGAAGACTCGAAGACTGAATTGAACAATAAAAATGTAGAGGGTACATGGATACTTATACAAAATAGCATCTCCGTGAGTGCATCTGAAGTGTGCGGTACTGCGGCTGTAGGAAGAAAGGCTGGAGATGCTTGGTGGAATGATAATATCCGCTTGGATGTCAACGCGAAAAAGCAAGCATACTCCAGAACATGAAGTAGCAAAGGTCTTAGCGATGAGGAGAGGACTAGATTAGAAATGATTACAGGGATGAAAAAGGAAAAGCCAAGATACTAGCCGAAGAAAGCAAGGAAAAAATCAGACTGGAAGAACATAAAAAAATGCAAAATGACTTAGAAGGAAATAATAAATTATTTTGGAAATGGGTTAAGAAGATAAGGAAAGGAAGTTCTAGCACTGAAATAGTCGGAATCCAGAATGCTGATGGTGAAATGGTATGAGATTCGGTCAGAGTAAAAGACTGCATGAGAGATTTTTTCAAGAGATTGTATGTAGGTCAAGCTATGGAGTATAAAAACCTTCCCAATTAAGAGAATATGTTAGACAACCCCATTGTAGGTAGCAGAAGAAGAATCAACATCGACGACATTATATACGTGATTAAGAAACTAAAGAATGGTAAGGCTACTGGTATGGATGGCATCACCGCTGAAATGCTTAAAAGCGGTGGCGGATATTTGTTCGTGTGGCTGAGCGAATTTATGAATACCACCTTGATCAAAAAGTTTTAGGACTCGTCACCGTGTGGCGCTCTCGTTCGGCCGACTTCAATTCTTCTTTCTTTGTTGTGTTAGTAGAAGTGTCATTGACGTTCTGTTAGATTTTCAGCTTGATAGCTTGACATTTGTTGAAGTGACGCCGTATTGTGTA
>JAUMHM010000085.1:40595777-40606694 GCA_032362435.1 Melikaiella ostensackeni
GGTGAAACCGGCCCTTAATCATATATCTATTGTGAATGTAAAGAGTATCAAACTGAAATGCACATAGGTTAGTATTTTCACTTGAAGGTGTTGATCACTGATCAGCATCAGCCGCAGTAGAAACCTTTCATCTAAAAATTTTTACATGATATTGTCAGCTATCTATTCTTTAAATTTATCACAGTCATTAATGTACACTTCATCATTCTTATGTTTCATTAAGTGGAGACAAAACACAGTTTCACCCCAATAAAAATTTCCACTAACAGTATACCATATAATATCCGCCATATTGGAAACAAACGTTCTTGCGTTCTCCGCAAGAGTGCGTCTGCGTAGTAGCGTGTCTCGTTAGTCCAACAAAATAGTTTTGTTGACCCAACAAAACTTTGTTTGGAACAACTAAACAAGACTCAACAGAATAATTTCGTTGTAACAACAAACTATTGTGTTAGAACAAAAAAAAATTTTGTGTTAACAACACAAATTTTGCTGCTCTTCTTTTATTTTTGTTTATTTTTTTTATTTTTATTTTTAAGTTCAATGGAGACATTTGGAGTGTTTTGTCCAAATTTGATCGTTGAATTCTTGGTTTCCCTCAATTTCCAGGAATTTTGTAGCTAAATTGTAATGTTGGACGTAAAAAGAAATTTAAATTCTGAATTGTTCTGATTTGGAATTCTTAAATTTATATTTAATGTTGAGGTTTTTTCAAAGAATCTATAATGGACATTGGACTAGGAAACCGAGAAAAGTAGGAAAAAACCGGGAAAGTGTTCAGAATATGAAATGACAGTGAATTTATTTTTTGAGTGGGAATTTTTAAAATTAATTCTAGTTTTAGTAGACAAACCTATCCAATGACTTTAAACATTTCTTTATATCATATGAAATAATATCAGATTGAACGACTTCGTTTTGACATTCTCTTAATGGTTACAACTCCAATGTGAAATTTTACAGTTTAAAGCACTTTTAATTTTGAATTGTTGAATTTTAAGAACGGTCATTGTTAAATCATTTGATCTTCAAAGCTTGAATATGACAGTTCTAATTGTCAGGTGCATACGTTTTTAATTTTTAAATTCAGAACGTTTATAATTTTAAAATGTACAATTTTTAGATTTGTTGCTCCAAGGCTGTCAGCGAGTCACGTTTCATCATTTGGAAGAATTTAAAATTGAATACTTGTAGATTAACATATACATTTTTTGGTTTCAAATTAAATTTCTTAAATTGTACAATTCAAATATCAAGGCCTTAATGGTTGAACAATATTTTATTCATAATGTTTAAAATTTATTAATTTTATGTCTAAGCTTGGTAAATTAGGTATATAATTTCAAATTTTAATATTGTATTATTTGGACCCTTCGATTTAGATTTAACAAAGATTTCCAGTTGAAAGCATTATTAAGTAAAATTTTCTCATAATTCAAGTTCTTACAATTTTAAGTTTGAAGTATTTAATATTGAATAATGAGAAAATGAGAAAAAAGCGCTTGCGATGGAATATCTTTAAATTGGAAGTGGCGGTGGTTCATAATTACAGGATAGAAATGAAAAAAATCTAACACTTCTAAAATAAAATTTGAAATATTGTAAATTCTAAAATTAGGAGCGCATAAAATTAACCAAATGTACACTTGAACCCTATTGTACAATTTTCCAATAGAAATTCCACCTAGCTAAATAATTTTCAAATAAAGATTCTAAAATTTTAATAATTTTAGACTTATACTTTATATGTTGTACAATTTACAACTATTAGCAAGTCAAATTAAACAATCTTGAATAGAATTTTTAAAACTTATGAAATTTCATTTCAGATTAGAATTATAAGGGACAATTTTGAATAGAAATTGTTGGAATTAGAGCTATTTTTTAATTGAAAGATTCATTATTTTTTGGTTCAAATTAAAATTGTTCAAAATTGTGCAATTCAAAAATTGAAGCCTTTTAATATTTGAGATATTATGGGCACGAAAAAAAACGTCCGACAAAAATTCAATCATACTTTCAAGAGATACAATATTTTATTGGTGATAACGCCTAACGGAGAAAAAAATGATTTTTCATAACAAAATTTGAAGCACACAAAAATTATTATTCGAAAAAATTATATTTTTTATTGAAATTTCTTCCTTACTGCTTTTTGCCTGATTTCAAGAAATGATCTGACTTAAACGAATAACAGTTTATTTTCGCGAGGAAAATATTCAGAATATGAAATGAAAGTGAATTTATTTTTTGGGGGGAATTTTCAAAATTATTATTAGTTTTAGTAGACAAACCTATTCAATATTTTTAAAAATTTCTTCATATCATATGAAATGATATCAGTTTGAACGATTTCGTTTTGACATTCTCCAAATGGCTACAACTTCGATGGGAAATTTTACAGTTTGAAGCACTTCTGATTTTGAATTGTTGAATTACAAAAACTATAATTGCTAAATCATTCAATCCTCAAGACTTGAATATGACAATTTTAATTCTTAGGTGTACGTTTTCAATTTTTAAATTCAGAACATTCATAATTTGAAAATGTACAATTTTAAATTTTGTTGCTTCAAGTCTGTCAGCGAGTCACGTTTCGTCATTCGGAAGAATTTCAAATTCGATACTTTTAGATTAACACACACAAGATTATTTGGTTTCAAATTAAATTTCTTATATTGTACAATTCAAATATCAAGGCCTTAATAGTTGAAGAATTTTTTATTCATAATGTTTAAAATTTATTAATTTTATGTCTAAACTTGGTCAGTAAGGTATATAATTTCAAATTTCAATATTGTTATTTGTACCCTTCGATCTAGAATTAACAAAGATTCCCAGATGGAAACATTATTGAGTAAAATTTTCGTATAATTTAAATCCTTAGAATTTTAAGCTTGAAGTATTTAATATTGAATAATTAGAAAATAAGAAAAAAGCGTTTGCAATGGAACATCTTTAAATTGAAGGGGCGATGGTTCATAATTAAAGAATAGAAATGAACAAAATCGAACACTTTTAGATTAAAATTTAAAAAATTGTAAATTATGAAATTAGGAGCGCATAAAATGAACCAAATGTGAACTTAAACTCTATTGTACAATTTTCCAATGGAAACTCGTCATAGCTAAATAATTTTCAAGTAAAGATTCTAAAATTTTAATAATTTCAGTCTTATACTTTATATGCTGTACAATTTGAAACTATTAGCAAGTAAAATTGAACAATCTTGAAGTGAATTTCTAAAACTTATAAAATTTCATTTCAGATTAGAATCATAAGGGACAATTTTAAACAGAAATTGTTGAAATGAGAGCTATTTTTTGATCAGGAGATTCATTATTTTTTGGTTCAAATGAAAATTATTCAAACTTGTGCAATTAAAAAATCAAAGCCTCTTAATATTTAAGATATTATGAGCACGCAAAAAAAAGACTTCCGAGAAGAAATTGAATTATGTATAGTTTTAAGAGATACAATATTTTATTGATGGTAACACTTAAAGGAGAAAAAATTATTTTCCATAATAAAATTTGACGCATACAAAAATTATTAATTGACAAAATTTTATTTAAATAAAATGACAATGTCAATTTCTTCATTTTTAAAAATTGGATGAGTTCAAATTATAGAGAAAATTTTTCCCGAGAAAAAAGATATCATTTGAAGGGTGCAGGTGCGAAACATCCCAAACGAACAAAAAATTACAGGATAGACAAAAAACTGTGTAACTTTTGAGCATTTGATTTAATGCGAAAACAAAAAATAAAATTTTCTAGTCCTTGCTAAGCTCTACAGATTCGTGAAAAGGAAAGTCGAAAAAACGCAACCAGTTTCGAGAAAGAAATGATCAAATATCAACTTTGAGCAAAACATCGAAAACACCACTGTGAAAAATATATTTTGCTGCTTGTTGGTTTTAGATAATGTAGCGTGGTGCCAGCTGGTGTAAAATAATTTCAAAATATTCATTTTTACTTTTTATCGTAGTGGAAGTAACGAAGAAATAGATACAATTTTGACATTAATCATGATTTTTTCTCTCAAAATGACGTTTCCTGTACAACATTTTTATTGAAAGTAGGGACAAATACAAAAAAAGTGAATAGTGACAAGATGACTTCATTAAAAATCGAACATGCAAACTTCAATTACTTTTGATCTAAAGTATCAGTCTATTTAAAACCATGTTTCCAGTATAATTCACACTACATTGGATGCCTCGAAACAAAAATTCTTTTTCAAATTACGTAAACTATTTACATACCTTTAAGGGACATAAAAGTGAAAGGTTCTAGACATAGGCCCATGTTTTCAATCTTTTGATGAAAAATAACCTTTCTTTTTTGAAACGTTACCATAATTAAAAATCTTGCAATTTTTGAGCTTATAATTATATTATATTTATATTATATTATAAATTGTTAAGTTTTGATGGTATGAATTTAAAATTTCAATCACCAGAAATAATGTTGAAAACTGGGAAATTACCAGGATTTTTCAGCCTTGAGTGGCTATCCGGCTTCTTAGTAAATATTTCGACGAAAATTGAAGACCCTTTCCTCTTACCAATAAAAACAATTGTATAACGATTTGGAAATGAATAAGGGTCCGTCACGTGACTAATGGCCACGACGACACGCACGGTCGAGTTCAAAAGACATGGGCTATGCATTATCAGAATGATGAGTTTGACCAGATCAGGAAGAGAGCAATCAGATATAAGGAAAGCAATATGGCGACTCATTTCATGATTGAGTGGCGAGTGATAAATCAGGTGATGTCTATACGCTTGATGTCTAACTTGGTGGGTTGTTATTTATGCCGCGCCAATATCAGTTCTCTCCGTTTTATTCGTGTGTGTGCAAGTGTGCATACATAAATGTGCGAAAGAGCATGGAACATCAGTCTCTGTCAGTAAACTCGACTCTGGCGGTGGCTGCACCTCAGCAAGATGGATGTCGATGAAAATAACGCCAGCCTCGTCAGCATAGCTCATTATGACTACCCTGCCCATGCCAGTTCCCTACTTCTGCTCTTCATCTCTCTTCAAGATGCTAGGAGTTTCCAATCACTGTCTTTCATAAATTGAAATCAAAGCATGATTCTTACTACATCTGTTCAGAAAAGTCGACTTTCGATTCCTGTAAAGCATGCTGAAAATTGCTATTTTCGTATGATTGTAAATCGAAACCTGTGCGCATGCGCAACGACGCACGAATTTTCTCTGAAAAGTTTGATGAGCGAAAAGTTCTGTTCGTCTTTGGGCATGTGCACATCGAGAAAAGTGGGTGTAACAGCTGAGTCCATTCATAGCTGATCACACGACGCCGATAGGTCAGACATTTTTATTGCTCTTACTCGAAACTAACCACGTGTGCGTGCACGGCACGCACACTCTTCACCAATTCCTGGCTTTCAGCACTTGTTGCACAAAGTACTATTTTACAAATCGTGAGTAGAAAAGTCGATTTTCGATGCCTGTTAAGCATGATGAAAATGGCTTTTCTGGCCCGATTGTAAATCCAAGTCTGCGCGCATGCGCAACGACCCACGAATTTTCTTTGAAGACTCTGTGAATCGTTGCGCACGCGCACTTTGTTCAGTGACAAAAGTCTTGTGCGTCGTTACGTACGCAGATTTCGATCAGCGGAATGTTTTCATCGTCGTTGAGCATGCGCACTTCGAGAAAACCCGGTGTAACAGTAGGGTCCAATCACAGCTGATCACATGGCGATGTGTCCTTATTCTCTCAAATCGACTTTTCTGTACAGTCAAGATACAAAATTTTTTGTGCAACTTGTACTGAATACAAGGTTTTGGTGACAGATGTGCGTGCACACTTCACAGCAGACACACTCTTCATGATCGTTTTCAGCATTTGTTGCACAAAGTACTATTCCCTATCTGAATTCAAATGCCTTGCTGATATCGAATTTGACAGTCTATCTACACAAGTTTTTATAATCATGTGAAGCCAATCTGACTCGAAGGACCAGAAGTGAAATTCGAAAGTAATCTATAGTATAGGTTGACCGAAAATGAATCATAACAATTTTGTATTACGTAAATTTCTGCTTGGAAAAACGAGTATCAACTATAAATACATAAATAATATTCTTTGCTAAATTATGACCCGTAATTAATGTTTTATCCTGCCACGAATGGACTTATCTCTTTTCGTATTCATGATTAATTTTGATTGGAAATCGCAAATTGCTGAATCCACGGATGATGATTGCTGAGATGTCACAGTTTAGTTATTCAGAAGTGCAGTATAGACACATTCAGTTACTCTGTTCAGAATTAAAAATTGAATATTCCAAATTCCATTAATCTCGTGAATTTAAAATCAACATTAAAACAAAAATCCTAATTAAATGAAGCCAAAATTAAATTTTAATTAATAAACTGATTTACGTCAGTGCTACATTAAATCGTACTTTTATCGTGATTGCGGGTTGAGGATAAAAAAAATAGCATACGTCGAACGTGACGACGCACTAACGAAGAGGATCAGCGCAGAAAGCCTTACACGTTTCACCCCATTTAGTTGAATAACGAAAACGAGTCTAAAAGCAATGTGATTTGAGATGCTTCCTTGCCAAGGAAATTTATCTTGAACGCTGAACTCTAATCTTTCATACTGCCAGACAAATTGATCAAGACTTCATCAAAGAACTTCTCGCAAGCTAGATAATAAACTTGCTTATTGTTTATACTTAATTAAATTTTTACTAACGATAATACATCTTTTCATCAGAAATACAATAAATGGAAGACTATTGTGAATGGACAAAGTGTGATTAAAGAACCGAAAGAGTGAAAAATAATTTTAAAATTCACGGAGAACTTTTAACAGCCTCTTTGTGCAACACGTTAACGCGATTTTAATCTGCTCGTCTTGTTTAGTTGTGGGCTTGCAGTGGTAATGTGCCGAGAAATGATCAAAGCAAAAAGCTGTCCGACACACCATGTGCTACCGATCACCTGTCAGAGAATGTTAAACTTGGAACTTCTACTATAGATTCTGCTCTCTTCTCTTCGCTCTTTGAAAATTAAAAAATCTGATTGAAAGCTTTCCATAAACTAGAAAGTAAAATGCAGAACATTTAATTTTTGGCAAACTACCATCTCAAAATGCTTTTGAGATTAGTTTTAGTTCCACTTGGTCAATTATTTTACGTAGTATATAGTAATAAAATGTGGAATATAGAAATTCTAATCAAGCCATTTTTTAAGTAAGTTCAGCGTAGCCAAATGGCCACGCAGTAAGTCTCAATTTATAGGAAGAGGGGCGGGAAGTCACAAGAAAGTCAAATGAAAATCCTTAAGGAATGGCCTAATCCTAATAAATTATGAGACATCAAAAATCTATAATATAGGTGATAATATCAACTTAAAGAGAGATGCTGGTCGATGATATCAACTTCTTACTCGAATCATGCAATTATGAGACAGGTCGTACAGAAGCTATTTGCAGCTTGTACAATCTCTAAACAACAAAAATGGTTGACAAGCTAGTAAAAACTCCGAACAACAAAGTACAAAGCCCTGTACAATTTTTTAACTAACGAAAAAGTCGTAAAAAGATTCATGCCGGAAAGGATCCAGTGTTGATGTAGTATATTCTGTATGGAATGGAGACTTACGCGTGCTTTCAGTTTTACAGCCTGTTTTACCTAGAATCATTTAACTCTCCATAAATTAACTAATAAAAGTACTATATTGTCAGGCTAATGCTTCAAAGCATCGGCATACAAGAACTTTCACTTTATGTTACGACCATGCGTGATAAACCACCCATTTTATGTCACACAAGTAAAAAACAGCATACGTACAGTCATCATGTCACATGCGACCTTCTACCATTACTTAGTGCAGGCAATGACCTGCACTTAAAACCTGCACTCAACCTTTCATAAAAATATAAAAATGAGTTCAAATGGAAGGCGAGCGCCTACAAAAAAGGGTTTCGAAATCAAAATATATGCATAGCCGTCAATATCAACCCCTCACACCTTCACTCACCATAACTTTTCCCTCCCCCCCGTTTTCCCTTTCCTTTGTCCTCCCTTCCCTCATATACCCATGCCCTTCCCCTTCAACTAACAGACCCTACCTTTCCCCTAACCCTTCCCCCAAATCTGATTCTTCACTACACAACTTATTTTTCTCGCGTCGCATTTTTCTCTCACCCTTTATCACACTTCCCCCCTTTATTTTAGCCTATCTTCTCCTTCCTTCTCATCACCCAAATTTCCTATTCTTAACAGCTTACTCCTTACTCACGTCTTCGTCTCACCCTTCGCATCATCACCCCACCTCCTTGTTATTCTCTCGGCAATTTCCCATTTCCACATTCCAGCCTTGCCACGAATATCCCTTTCCCCCTCCCACGCCCTTTGATTTACCCTCTTTCCTCCCTGACACCATTCGTCATATCCTTACAATCATCTCACCTCTCGCCCTTTCCCTTTTTCTGCCTCTCGCCTTTTCTCCTTTTCTTATTCCATCTCTTTTCAAATGTCTACTGCTCTCCCCTCTCAGTCACTCTCTTCTTTTCTTCTTACCTTCCACCACATTCTTGAAATCACCTCACCTCACTCCCATTTCCTCTTTCTCTTTCCCTTCTCCTCATTCCACCACTTCCCAATCATATCCCTTCTCCTCCCTTCACGTTCCCCTCACTACTCATTGCCCTTCTGTCGATCCTTCCTCTTACCCTACGCATTCTCCTTACCACCAACTCACCTCTCTCCCCTTACTCTTGTCTTTGCCCTCACCACTTCCCTACACTTTCCTCTCTCAATTTCCCCTGCGTGCAGTTGGCACTTTTGCCTATGGAATTTCGCGGTCTAAAAATGTGATTACTATTCTTGAGAGTTTGTTTTAAAGCCAAGGAATAAGTGCCGCGCAATTCGAATATACAAGTATGGAATACTGACAAAAAAAAGAAAAAAAGAGGTCATGGAAATTAAATTTTTTAATAAATTACCGAGAAGTTTCGGAAATTTATAGAAACTTTCGGAAACTTATGACATCTCTTAAAAATTTATGAAAGGTTTTCACAGTGGGCGGAGGCTTTTTTGGGAGTATGAGAATCTTTTTGATGAATGTGGGAATTTATGCAAACTTTTTGGAAAGTTTTGGAAACTTACTGAAACTTTCGGAAATTCATGCACTGTATTGTGGTTCAGTTTTTGTTCTTGGTTGAGATTACTTGTCACATTTTTGGAGGATTTCATGATGTTCTTTCATCTTAGAGACGAAGCTGCAGGAGACTAGTGCCCTCCTCTGTGTACTACACAAACCGATCATAACTCTTTTGGTTCTGGCTCGGTTTCATACTTTCCTTTGCATGACCGAATTTTGGTGGGACTGACGATATGAATGGACACTCCACCCTACGATGATTAAGCTGCTTAGTTTGGACATGACTTTATACTTACGGAATGAATATCTCGCATCAAGTTGTAGTTGGGTGTATAATTTTAACAATCAATAATACAAATAATAATTTAGCCTCGGTTAGGAATGACACTTCTGTTGACGGGAGGCATGTCCCCGGAAAAGTTTCACGCGATGAATGCAGATTGAAGAATGGAGAATGCGAGAGGTCTAAATGATCTGAAGGAAAAGGAATTGCGGGATACAATGCGCGAGAGGAAGCTAGATATTTTGAGTGTACCAGAAACAAAGAAGAAGGGATGTGAAGTAAGAAATATAGAGAACGGACTCGAACTTTGGTCAGATGTAGATAGTGAATCATATGATACCCAAGAAGTCGGTCTGATTATGAATGAAAGAGCAAAGCTACATGTCAAAAAGTATGAATGTGTATCGTTTAGATTATTATGGATGAAAATGAAAGTGGGAATCGGACAACTACTTATTATAGCGTGCTATGCTCCAGTTGATGGTGACAAGAGAGATGTAAAAGATATATTCTGGGACTCGCTAAATGATATATTGGGGACTTGCGATCCTGGAAAAAGAATGATTTTACACGGAGATATGAAAAGCTGGGTTTGTATGCAACGCGAAGATACCAACAGGGTACTGGGCCATTTCGGAGACCCAAAATCGAATGGTAACGGGGATAAATTGATTAGCTCATGCTTAGAAAAAGGCTTGTTTATTACGAATACTTGGCTTAGACATAAAAAGATCCACATGCATACTTGGGCCAGAGGCGAGAGCCACAGTATGATTGACTTTGTAGTAGCCGATGAGAGACTCAGAGGGCTTGTAAGGGATACAAGGGTTATGAGAGGCTCTGAGTTCGGAGCGGATCACTACCTTCTAGTTGCATAAATGAGTCTTGGTCAAGAATGGACAAGAAGAAGAATTAATAATCAGTAGGGTGGCCAAAAATGATAGACTTTCGATTTTTAATCATTTGCAACTGGAAACATGTTCCTCATTCTGAAAGACTAATGTCCATTTTTTAAAATAATTTTTTAATATTATTAAGAGTCGACGCCACGCGTTCGAATTTTTTGGATAGAAAATCGGTCGGTGTTCATATAATCGTCAAATATCCAAGGAAACGTTAACTTTTCGTGGGCACCTTTGTTACTGTAAGCGAATTATGGGGAAGTGGGCGAGGTACTTACCTGCGAATTTTATTGTCTTCGATTCAGGTTACTGAAACTGACAATGAGAATTGAAAGGTGTCATCTGCCTGTACTAGTCTACTGCTGGTGAGCAATAGGCTCACCACAAAATAAGTAATTTATGGACTACCTGAGTCGCTTGGGCATATCCAAACTCGCACTCTGCTACCTGAGAAGTATACCCCCACCTCAGTGGAAAATCATAAAGTTTGATGAGACGTTGGAAAGGGGTAGGGGTGCGACCTACGTTATTTCTGTAAACCCAAGTGAGGGGTAAGCGCTCTGGGCCCAGTGGTGG
>JAUMHM010000085.1:40613154-40627544 GCA_032362435.1 Melikaiella ostensackeni
TCGAACAATTTTAAAGTTTTTCATAATTTTAAAATATGAAAAAAACTTTTAATTAATTAAGAATGACAACTAGGTAATGCCCATTTTCCCCCCTTCCCTTCTACTCAGAGGTGTTGAGGAGGATTTTTATGTTTTTTGTTTCATGTGATGTTTTGTTATAATCAAATATCATTTTAAAACAATTTTAAAGTTCTTCAAAAATTCAAAATATGAAAAAAAAATTTTAACTAATCAAGAATGACAACTAGGTAAAGCCCATTTTTTTTCCACCTTCTTTCAAAGAAGTGATGAGGAGGATTACACTTATGTTTTCTGTTTCGTGTGATATGGTTTTATAATGAAATATCATCTTTCAACACTTTTAAAGTTTTTTATTCAGATTTTAAACATGAAAAAATGTACTCTCAAATAATTAAGAATGACAATTAGGTAATGCCCATTTTCCCCTCCCTTTTACTCAGAGGTGATGAGGAGGATTTTTATGTTTTTTGTTTCATGTGATGTTTTGTTATAATCAAATATCATTTTGAAACAATTTTAAAGTTCTTCATAAATTTAAAATATGAAAAAAAACTGTTAATTAATTGAGAATGACAACTAGGTAAAGCCCATTTTGTTCTTCCACCCTCTTTCACAGAAATGATGAGGATTGAACTTATGTTTTCTGTTTCGTGTGATATGGTTTTATAATGAAATATCATCTTTCAATACTTTTAAAGTTTCATGTACAAATTTTAAACATGAAAAAATGTATTTTCAAATAATTAAGAATGACAACTAGGTAATGCCCATTTTCCCCCCTTCCCTTCTACTCAGAGGTGATGAGGAGGATTTTTATGTTTTTTGTTTCATGTGATGCTTTGTTATAATCAAATATCATTTTCGAACAATTTTAAAGTTTTTCATAATTTTAAAATATGAAAAAAACTTTTAATTAATTAAGAATGACAACTAGGTAAAGCCCATTTTGTTTTTCCACCCTCTTTCACAGAAATGATGAGGAGGATTAAGCTTATGTTTTCTGTTTCGTGCGATGTTTTTTCTATGATAAGAGATCATTTTCAAATACTTTTGAAGTTTTTCATAGATTTAAAACCTCAAAAAACAGAAAACGTTTTTTGTTTCTCCTCTAAAATTTCATTTTATAACTTTACCCAGTTGTCATTCTCAGTGCCTTAATTTCATTTCAGACGCGTACACAAGATTAAAAAATTTTAATTTTATTCTTTGGGGAAAATTTGAGTTCAATATTCAAGATTTTCGTGTTTTTGAGTTTTTAGAAACACTTTTAAAAATGTCGAAAAATTGAAAATAATACTTGAACGATCCCCTATAGGAATCATACTACATGATTTCTGAACGAAAAAGCAAAAAAAAATTGTTTACTCACTAAAACCTGATTGAAGTTAACAGGACCCAACAATTTTTTTGGAACTAATTGCTTTTTTCATCTTTTCTGATTTACATGATTCAACAGCGCTCGATGAAGTCACTTCTGTCGAAGTTTGTTATGTGGCGTTTGGGCCCCTTTGCACGTACAGTCTACAACTTTCAGTTACACTGACACCTTTAAAGCTCTGCCACGCTTCAACACGATTTTTCAAGAATTTAGTTGGCGTTTTCCATTTATGTTCCAATTCAACTGAATCGTCTTTCATCAAAGTATTGACAACGAATTCAGGCACACGTAACGGAAATAAAATTGTTACGTAGAAACTGAAGCGATTGGAAACACCCCATAATGAAGGTTTCTGGAATCGACCCTGGTTAAAAATTGCGTGGGCATTTCAGGAGGATTCGGAATGTAAAGCTTTGTTGGACGCGTGACAAATGCGTGTGGCTTAGGGGATGTTATGTGGTCCACGGGATGTTCAAAATCTCATGCGGGCTCTGACCATGACGTCCTATTGACGCACGTCCTCCGCGTGTGCCCCCTTACATACCCCAGGATTCTAACACATATTACGAGTACTTTTGTGTCCAATATTCAGCATTGCAGGGTAAATATCCAGCGAGGACCTATAAAGTATCAACGAACTGGGGTGACAATGCTTAGCTCTAAGTTTGTACAATCCATCCATTTATCACCTTGACAAATATGCCGATAGAATTTCCTCCACGGTACTTTCTTTTGTCCACTAATCCTTGATATCGTATTTTAGGAGCCTACCAGAGATCGACAATTGACACTGCCTGAAGCTCGAGGGTGAGTTATGTCATATTATATTATTTAATGAGAGCAGGGTCGCTACGCCATTTCCTTTGAATTATGGGGTGTTGCTCATTTCATGCTGAATTAGCTGGATGGAAATATTGATCTGGCTGATGTTTTTTTCAATATGACCGTTAAACTGCCATTCTGTTTTATTTACCTGAACTTTTCGGAGTAAAATGTCAATTAAACTTAAAAGGGTAATCTACACCCTTCGAAATTTTGTTTAGATTCATACTCCTCCCAGTAATAGGTCATTGATAAACTTGTAATATGCTAAGGTGATAAGATGCGCTTTTTAACCATGCTCGAGAAAAACGGCTTCAAAAAAATCAACGCATGTTAAATGGAACGCAATTTCATGTGAGGTGGGATCATGAAATGGATGAGAATTGTGACTGAATTCACTTTTTCCTCCTCCCCAACCCTTTTAGAATCCATCTTACCAAGGAAGACTGGAAAGGGTGAATAGTGTTACTAAACGGGCAAGAATACGATATTAGTGATGACAAGTTTTGATACGGATTCCAATGGGATTTTTCACGATAAAAACGAATTCGAAATTTTTAGATCGAAATCTCGATTGTTTTCCGAAATAATGATTTTATGTTAAAGATTTTTTACTCTTCGACTAATAGTTTTCGAGGAAATTGACAGTAAATATTAAAAATCACAGAAATACTGCACAATAGACAAACATAATGCGGGACAATGGTAGCGAAATGATCCCGAAAAATGACTGTCGGTGTGACTTAAATTATTTCTGGGACCAGTCACAAGGGTGCCTTTCCGCCCCCAAGAGACGTTGGAAAACAGTAGGGGTGTGACTATATTATTTCTGTGACCAGACACAGGAGTGCCTTTCCGCCCTCCACGAGACATGTTATTTCCTCGAAGAAAAGTGGAATTCTTTGTTTCTAAATACATAAAATGATAAAAATTTGTTAAGAAATTGTTATAAACAATAATTATTATTGATTTTCATTAAAATTTTCCTAAAAGTTGAGAAATTAGTTATTTACATTTGATTACGTGGAAAGAACCAAGTTTATACATCGAAAAATAGCTCTACAGCCCCGGCAGTCTCGAGCGCCGTCAATTTACATTTATTTTCTCGAAAACAAAAAAAAAGGCATTTTGTGCTTTAACACTTCAAAAATAAGAATCCTGATCTTTATTTTAAAACGAAAAAAAATGAGTCGAACTTAGAGAAAAATCAAACATACTTTTGATTTTTAAAAGGGGGGTTAGGTAAAAAAATGGTTATAATCTTTCGATAGACCGTAAAAAATCTATCAAACGCGTGAAGGTCCAAATCTCGTTTATTCGATACGACAGCAGTTGAGTACATTCGAAATAGGGTCTGCCAGAGCAAAATTCAAACATTCCCCCTCCCCCATCTCAGTCAATTTTTATCCAGGTGAAAAAAAATTTTCCCTATAAGGCACTACCTAGTAGAACTACACTTTGCCTAAGTTTGAGTTCAATCAATGAATGTCGTTTTTCAGGATGGGTAAACTTTAGAAAAAGTGTCCCATACATACAACGTTCCATCTAGAGTATTAAAAGACAGAATTGACAAACTCTAAAATCACACAATCTTACAATAAAATGCCTGACAGCCGCTTCGGTATGCTTGAAATACGGTTTTTAAAAAATCGATAAAAAATAATTGCCGGTACCAGTAATTTCTTTTCACTGGTACCGGCAATTTTCCTACCAGTACCAACAGTGCATACACTTCGCTTTTATATGAAAAAATTGTTTTTTTGAACCTCTACCACTTTTACTCCGTGAAAAGTTTTTTTTCTACAAATTTCTCATTTTTCTTCATTCAAATGAACATTCATATTTTGGTTATTATTATTATTTGCCTACAATATAAAAATGAAATACATAACAATAGTATAATACGGATGAAATAAATATTCAAATTTGAAGAAGTAGTAAAATAAAATGATATAAAAATAAAATATTGATGGAACTTTAAATTTGAATATTTATTTTATTCTTATACTATTTTTATATAATTTATTTTCATCTCATATGAAAATTATAATAACTAAAATATGAATGTTCAACTGAACTAAGAAGAATGAGAATTTTCTACAAGAAAAAACTTTTCATGGAGTAAAAGTCGTTGAGGTTGAACAAGAACAATTTTCCCTGAAAAAATGGTGAAAATGAATATTTTGGCATCATTTAAATAAATTCGATAGTCGATGGCAGAATAAAAAATTTTAATGCAAAAAAAAATTTCGAAAAATGCACGCAGCAGGAATCGAGCCCAGACTTTCCGGTTACGAACTCGGAGCACCACCTCCTGATCAAACTGGAAGATGATAGACTATCGCATCGCTGGCAAAGTAACTTGCGAGGATTTTTAAAAAACTGTTTTTCTCGAGAATGACTGAAAAGCGCATCTTATTACTTTATCATATTTCAAGATTGGTAATGACCCGTTACTGGAAGGAGTTTGAATCCAAACAAAATTCCGAAGGGTGTAAGTTCTCTTTGTTAATATTGTCATAGTCTTTCTGGCTATTTCTGTTAAAGTGACGCTCTTAACAATTTTTTATCTAAATTGCTGGTTCTTTGTTATTATAAACAAATTTTATGTGGCGCAGGAATATTTTAGTATTTTGCACAACATGCGTTATTGACGGTATTGTTGGTGATGATAAATTTTTTTTAAATTTACAATCAGTTTCAATTTTAATTTCAAAGAAACACTGCCATCTTCTGCAAGACTAATTCGCTATCTAAATACCCAATTTGTCGCAATGTCACAAAGAACTTTGAAACTTGAATTTTCTAAAAAATGTCAATTTTTCAAAATAAATGAATATGACGAAAGAAAGAACGATTCTTCTGTTCCGAACCTTTTTTTTCCTTTGAAATAAAGCAACATTTTTTGCAGTTGCCTGAATTTGACAGATGAACTTTAGTTCAAAATAATTAGACTATGAAATGAAAGAGTTGTTATTAACAATTTATTAGTTAAAAGTAATTTTTTTTACTATTTTGACTATTTTGACGTTTTTTTTATTATATTATAAGTTTAGACTTTGACCGTGGTATAAACATACATAAACGTACGGACTGACCGGACGTTTAGACTCGGCCTTCTTTTTATTGAATATTCTAGCATAATTTCAACACTACACATAATTTGTCAATAAAGTTTACTGTAATCATACACGAAATCCATAAACAAGTGCATATAATTCCGACATTCATCGACAAAAATTGTTTAATGTTAGTACTCGTATTTTTAATCGGCTGTGTCTTAAGTTCATCGAAATTCGGTGAGCCTAATACTTCGTTGTTAATCGACTAGACCAGCTTCATTGCAACATCACAAATTGTCTTTCTATCTGTTTTATGATTATGAGGGACAAATTTTATATACAATTGCATGATCGTGGCATTTTCTGACAAAGAAAATCGTGTTTTTCTTAACCACATAGGCACTTATAAATAATTATCATTGCTATAAAATGTATGTAGTTTCAAACATTTATTCTTATATTATGCTTATCAACATTGTTTAGGGAAAACGTTTATAACAATCATAATCATCTTTCTAAATTTGAATTATTAAAAGCTTCTCCATTATAATATTCTTTTGATAAAAATTACTTATATTACAATATATTTGAGAGAAAACGTTAAAACTGTGAAAATTCTAAAAAAAAAAAAAAATTACATTCAAGAATTAAAATATTATTAACAATAGCTTTTTATGGTATAATGACAAACTATCTTCAACTAATTTCGCTTTATCGAATGTAGACAGTTGCAAAATTTTTTGCATTATGTAAAAGAAGTTATAGCAGGTCTAATTGAAAAGACGGTAATTTTTTCGTTCTTCTTGTTTATTCCAAAAAATTGAAAACCTTTATCAATAAAACGAGCTCGAAAATAATGTTTCAAAGTTTAGTAGCCTTCTTTTATACAAGAAAACATTCAAATCGCTCAAGAATTGATCAATTTCAATTCGAATCAAAAAGTTATAGTCGTACAGATGTATGGGGCAGAAGTAGGTAATGTGGCGCGGCCGCCTTTAGAAAAATCTGCGTATTTTGAAGGAGTGAGGTTAGGTGCAGTATATGCATTTATGAAGGCCATGTCAAATAGTGAAAATGTTAAATTAATTAAGATAATTGTTTAATTTTTAAGGAGAAAAGTTTGTTCTGGGAGTTTTTCATATATTATGACAGTTGCGAAAAATCATTTTACTTGTAGTATTTTGCTCCAAATGTATGACAACTTTGTTAATATTGACTTTTTGACTTTTCTGAAGAGTGTCATATATCACAAATAGGTAGAGCTAGTTAACATCTGCAATTAGAAGTCTTATCTCAATACTATATACAAGCAGGTAATGCGACGCGGACGGCCATTTTAATGCTAAATAAACGTCGAAATGTTGAATATTGTATGTTCGTGTTTTTGGATGCTAATCAGTCACAAAATATAACCTCCATTTTTTCTTTGAGCTGCAAATGAATATAAATATCTGATTCTACTGAAATTGTGCGTTCGGTTGTTAGAATAGTATATTGTGTGGCAAGTGTGCAAAGTAAGTGATCGAAGAAGAGTGTGAAGTTTGCCGCCCGAGCGGAGCGAAGGTGGCATTCACACGAGTTGAGAATCACCTATGCGGATTTGTCATACATATTAATTCTTGATACAACTGAGTGCAAAGTGTGCGGAGAACAGGCCAAATTATTCGCACACGTTGAGGCATGCGCGAATAAATTCTGCCTTAACATGTGAGAATCGGCCACTTTGAGCTCGCTACACAGACACGAGAAACCAAACTGTTTAAAAAAAATATTTTTAATTTGCAAACGGATGAAATTAATAGTGCGCGCCGAATCACACAATATGTAGGGTGGATGTTTTAGATCAATCTAGAAGTCATCGCGTGTTGTTCATTTAAAAGACATACTCGTCCCACAACATTGCTCTGATACGGGTCGCTGATCAATCTCTCTAGCAATCACCTCAGATGAAGAGCTTCACAAAGCCATTATGATAATGCACTAAGCAAATCTCCCTTTAGAGTCTCAAGTGCAACATTAAGAAAAATTAATCTTGCTCAAAGTGCTCAAGTGTAGCAGATAGAAAAAGTAATCTTGCTCAAAAAGCTCAAGCGCAGCAGCTAGATAGTCCTTTTATAACTGCTTTTGACCACTGTTTCGGAATTGGTGACTTCCCGCACGCTATACATGCCTAGTAAATCGAACATTCCGTGTATGCGTTACAAAAAAAGGTATTTCTAGCAGGTATCAGAAATCCAAGGAAATGGCAAAGTTTTTTCATCTGAATCTGAAAAATGAAAGACATGTGCGTGCGGGACGATGTCCTCTTACACGCACCGTCAAGTCAGTTACAATTTTACGGACGACGGGTTGGCGGAATTCAAGTGGGCTTGCGGTGACCTCGTGGGATTTCCGCTGGCTCTTATCCATCATCAATATCCGTCAGCCACATGACAACAAGCGAGGGTGTTCGCGAGCATGCCCCTGAATAATTACACGGTGTAATCTCTGCAGATGGGGATGCAATGTCAGTCTCTAATCTGTATGATGAGCGGACAAGTTGAAAATGAGATAACCGGTAGTGGCAACGTAATTTAGTAATGAACACGCAAAACTCGCTTTACTTCAGTAGAATTCTAGTTGGAAAGTCGGAGATTGAAAATGATTACCATAATTGTAATATTCGCAACATCTCCAATAATAATCATCACATTTTCAAGAATAATTACAACAATTTTGTTAACAATTACAATCAGAAGAATTATAAGGAAAAATCGTGTTTAGTGCATTGAAAAGTGCAATTGCGTCATCCCCGTTCCTTTTTTTCCACAAGTGTGGTCTACTGGAATTTTCATGGGTCCCCTAGTATGGAATATCTCACGAATTGCTCGTTCAGCGCTTCTATCCTGAGGCAGGCAGGTGCTCGTCATTTCTGACAATGTGCTATTGACAGCTTCGAAATGAGAAACTGCTTGATCGACTGAAAATCATAAAAACTGCCCGTAGGCTGCTTGCTTCACATGCTGATGCTGCCTACATACTTTCAATCGTGTGATTGAAGTTCGTTCTATCAGAGAAAGACTCAGTTTATTATCTGGTGTAAACTCTCGCAGGACCTCCTTCGATTTCCAATAGTAGTAATTCTTGAAACCAAATCAAAAGACCTGCACAATGGGTAGGTCATTATTAAAATGCGAACCCTCTCATGTTTCCTGAAGTTCATCTCATTTTTTTCTTCAAAAATATACAGGGACAACTAAGGAACAGAATTTTTCTTATATACAAACAAAATTTTAACTTTCTATGGTTTTGTAAGAGGGTTAAAGCTTGTGTTACGTCCTAACGACCTAATGAGCTGAATTCCTAATTTGGTAACAAAGCCTATTTCCCTATTATTGTTCCTCCATTTACTAACTATGTCTAGCTAAGTGGAACAAGGACAAGCCAAGTTAAACAAAAGAAATTAATTTAAGAACGGTTTATTAAGTATGAAATTACAATTAACGTTGACTCTTTGTGAAAAAGAATTGATAATTGATGTGTTGTGCGTTTCTTCCATCTAGTATGTAGACCAATCGATCACCATAAGAGAAAAGAATCTTTTTTTGAGTCTAAATTTACAAGAAAGAAAAGGAAAGATAGTTAAAAGGTCACTGGGGCCTACCGGTCATAATAGTTGGCTACTGGGTTGAAACAAGGAAAAGGTCTTTGGTTGATCCGCAAGTAATGAATGTTTGTTGGTGGTTCCCGTCCTGATACCTAGTTAGTACCCGCAAATTGATTTCACTGAAAGTACTGGGTGGATTCGCTCAGCAGAGTTTCAAATATCGTAGGTCTCGTTCAAAATTAAGACTGGTCTGTAGGTTCCAGATCTGTTGCTTATATGTATTTGAATTTGGCTCTTTGTTCTCATAAGGAGTTGTCAGTGGAGTAGTATTAGTGCCTGTTGAAATGGAATAGGTTTAGTCGATAGAGTTGTACTAGTGGCTGGAAAACTAAATCAAGACTATTTAATAGAGTAGTATCAGTAATGTCCTGCTCGACATCCTTCTTTGAATGTGTAGAAGATCCTTATTGATGAAAAAAGATCTAGCTGATAGAGTTGTATTAGTGTCTGGAAAACTAGTTCAGGTGCATTCCATAGAGTAGCATTAGTGAATTCCTGCATCGACATACTTCTTTGAGTATATAGGGGATCTTTAGTAGTATGTCTCAAAGCAGGAAGCGTTTCCGGCTGTAAGAGTCATTTTCTCCTTAAAGATTTACAGCTTTCTTGGGTGCACGGTCAAATTTAGGTCTTTGGTTTACAAGGTTAGTGACATAGTAAGTATATTTGCCACTATTCATTTAGTTACAACAGGTAATGGAGTAATTAAGCGACTATGGCGTAGTAGTAAAATATATTACAATGGGTTATGTGATTGTTTAGATTGTGGTTGCTGATTGTTGATCATTATATCCCTGAGCCGATACCTCTGGCAATTTTTCTATGTACTTTTAGCGAGGTTCTGATGATTCGGACTCCACCCTAAGCTGTACCCCCCCCCCCCCCCCTATGATGCACTCGGCTGCTACCCAACCCGTGCAGAATATTCATTTTGATATAGATATCCAACTCAAAAAGTACCTTCGACATATTGGGCTGTAACCGTCTTAAGTCTGAGATATAATTTTTTTTACAGTCCACCATTCGGAATTGGGTTGGAGGGCAAATATTGGGAAATAAAAAGGATAATTTGGTGAGCTTGATAACTTGTTAAGTTTCCTCTAAACCAAATTATTCAAAGCGATAGTTGAATTTGTTTTAAATACTGAAATTTAGTTTCATTTTTCAAGAAAAAATGGTATTTATTTTTAAAATTGGCTCGAGGTGTACTAGTTGAAAAGGCTAGTACTCGGTTTAATGACAAAAGAGACCGAGTTAGAACAGAAATGTGACAGCGGTGGGGAAAATTAAAATTACTGAGAACAGACAACCGCGCTGGGCGAGCAGACATCCGCGATACATCCTCGTTACAGAAACGCCGTTCTGGACGCACGTTTCACATTTTTAACCGGCGGATTTCTCTCCTGACAGCCGTCCAGCCACATTAATGTCTAAAAACAATATACGGGGGCGAAGTCCAGGACCTCCTCGTCACTGTCCACCTTTTCCGACGTCCAACCACATGAGAGTCGACGTGACGCGACGTGTCGTGTTTCTTTCATCATGTCTCTTTCTGTGCCACATCGCACATTGCAAACGATTTAGAAAATCGCGATAATTACTTTTCGTTAAAAAGTGCTTGCTTTAGTCTTTCAGCCGTGCGACGCGAAACGAGAGATGTATACTTTTTATTAAAAATCAAAGCATAATATTATTATCCAATTACGTTTTCTTCAGTTACTAGCGCAATTTATGCATGTGCGATAAAACATGAATGAATGCTATTTAGTTGACATTCGTATTTTGTTGAAAATTGGTTTTATACAACTTGGACTGAAGCAATGACGTATTCTCTTCTAACCAATCCTATTATTAATAAAAAAGTAGTACTCATTCTATAAGTTATTACAAAATAGGGGTCGAGATATATAAAAAAAAAGGATTTTCACAATGTAACATTTTTTAAAGATAATTTTATTTTTTCTACGTACTAACAATCTATCTCAATCAGCCGCTTTTGTTCCTTACCGTACAGTATACTACTCCACAGCCAGCGATAGCACAAAAAAGGAAAATAAAGGAAAGGCAGAGGCCTCTTCATTTAGTTTTAATTTTAATTAATGGAAAATCGAGTTTTCCTTTCATTATTCCTAACGAAAGAAAAATTTTCAATTTTAATTTTAGTACTTTTTACACTATTTCAGCTAACTTTAAATGATCCTAAAGTCGGGAATTCTCGAATCAAAAAGACGAATTTTGAACAAAAGAGTTAGATTTTCAATCAAGAAAGATTTTTGAGTCAAGAAAGAAAAAAGATTCAACCAAATTGTTCAATTTTCTACAAAACAGTTGAATTTTCAACCCAATAATATGAATTTTCAACTAATTAATGTTTGACGTTAGTTCTTTATTTGTGTACAGGTCTTATATCAGTATTCAAATATTGATTTTTATTCATAAATTGTGAAAAAATGTCTTTCCAGCTTCTCTGGGATTCGAACCCAGTTCTACAGACCGGCAATCTGCAGACCTGGTTTCGAATCCTAGCAGAGCCAGAGAGACATTTTTTCACAACTTGTGAATGAAAACCAATATTTCAATATTGAAATAACACCAGTAGACAAAAAAGAACTAACATCAAATATAATTACTTATGGATATCTGGTCAACAACTTTAACATCAAATATGAATTTCAACAAAAATGTCAGTTTGTAACCAAACAGTTGAATTTTCAACTCAAAAAGACGAATTTTCGACAAAATAGTTGAATCCTCAAACAAAATAGATTAATTTTCAACTAATAAGTTACATTTTTTACCAAAAAAATTAATTTCTTCCAGAAGAGATGAATTTTCGATCCAAAATGATGAATTTCTCACAAAACACATAAATTTGCTAATAAATAGTTCATTTTTTACCAAGAAAGATTTTTCAGTCAAGAAAGAAAAAGATTTTAACATAATTGTACAATTTTCTACAAAACAGTTAAATCTTCAATCCGAAAATGCGAATCTTCAACAAAACAGTTGAATTTTCAACAAAAAAGATTGCCTTTCAACTAAAAAGTTGTATTTTTTACAAAAAAAAAACTTTCCACCAGCAGTAATGAATTTTCAAATCAAAAAGACGAATTTCCAAAAAAATATATGAATTTGCGAACAGAAAGGTAAATTTTTACACAGAAAGATTTTTCAGTCAAAAAAAAAAAGAATCAACCAAATTATTTAATACTCCAAGAAACAGTTGAATTTTGAACCAAATTGTTCAATTTTCTACAAAACAGTTGAATATTTCAACAAAAAGGGATAACTTTTCAACTAAATTGTTGAATTTTAATCAAAATAATTAAAAATAATATAAAATAATAATAATAAAATTATTATTGTTATAATTATTATTTATACTATATTTTATTATTTATATTTATTATTATATATTTTATTATTAATTATTAATTAAATTAAATAATTAAAATAATAAAAATAATATATAATCAAAATAATTAAGTAAGAAATAAAATTTCTACCAGAAGAGATGAACTTTCAAACCAAACAGACGAATTTTTAACGGGAGAGTTAAATTTTGAATAAAAAAAGACTTTGCAGTCAAGGGAGAGAACAGATTTCAACTATTTTCTCTTTTTTACATTAATTCCTTTGATATTCTTCTATTATTTATTTCCATGCCAATTATCCTATAATCGTTTTCTATATAATGATTCAACTGTTGAAAATTTAATTTTCAATTTTGTTCAATTTTCAACAGTTGCAAATTCAATTGTTGGAAATTCAAGAGAAAAACGAATTTTTTTTAAAAAATATTATACTTACATAATTTGATATGAGAATTTAATAAATAAACATTCCAATCCATAAAAAATATTGGAAAAATTCTAGGTGGAATTCACATTTAAAGCAATGTTGCACGCGCGCATAATACGCTAGTTAATTAAAATGTAGCATTAGGTTTTCGGTTCTTAAGGTCCAAGAAAAAAAGAAATAAGATTTAAAATTGGCAACGTTTCGGACTTGATGTGGTCCCTTATCAAGCCTATTAAGAAATTTAATTATAGAAGATTTTACTTTAATAAGCCATATACTCGAAAACATAAAGTTGTGTACATAAAATATTGACAAGGAGTAAAACCATCAAAGAGAATCGAAAAAAAATGTATTTGAAGCGTAGTTTTTAGCGTACTTGATAAGTAATATAATAAATAGAAATAAAAAATATTCATCAATGAAATGTTTACCTGAAAATTAGTTGAGGTGACGAATAAAAGTGACGTAGAGTTCCAAAGATGTGGAGATTATAAAAATTCAAGTGTCTAGGATTGACCGACTCATCAACAATGTGAATCATTACGTACTTCTTTAGGTACGTGATAATGTTGACAGGTCTGACTTTTATATTAATGTTAGCTTTAAGTAATCATTGGAATAACTGTATAAATAAGTAAGAAAAAATATTGAAATAAAGTAACAACTGATAGTTAATGAAATTTGGTTTGAGGATAGGTTAAGAAATGAATGAGGTATATAGATTTGGAGTAAATTTTATATTTTCAGTGTTAAAGTGCCGAGACATTGTGTTCAGTTCAGACATTCTCTTTTAAAAAGGTTTAGTAGAAATTTATATTTTAGTTAGATTAGGAGATTAATATAGAGAAAACTCCATATCAACAAAATGTCATTTTTAAAACCAAAACTCAACGCACGTTACCAAAGGCATCTCCTGTCGGTAGGATTGTATGTGTTCGTGAAACCACTAGGAATTAACACTATTTGAAGTGATGGAGGATGTTAAAATTATAATTTATATAGAGAGCTGTAGAAATCTGGTAATTTTAAGTTTTCAAATCTGAGATTAACAGACTTTTTTCTTCTTGAATAGAGTAGGATTCAGTACTTGAGAGTTTACTTAAATTTCTTTCAACAGCTAACATTTTTGGATGTTCAGAATCGAAATCATGTCTATTCTTAATTCTGTGTCTTTCAAGAGCAGTCATATTATCTACATTATAGTTTGGAAGTGTATGTTCCCTAATTTTAAAGTGTAAAGATCTGCCTGTGTACACTAGTACAATAAAGTCTACGCTTAAAACACGCACACATACATATATTCATAATTATTATTATACCATAAGCCGAATCCACTAAGAAAATCTCTTCACCGGGCCCATGAGGATCCAGAATCTTCCGTTTCAGACATTACTCTTCTCCATATGGGATATTTTTTACAAACCGAACGGCTCTGGGAAAAAAATCTGACATTTTTAAATGTAACCAAGATTTTTTTATAGCATTATGTTCATAACTAAGACGACACGTGTATCAGGATTTCGTTCACAAATGCGTATTTCAATAAATATGTGAATTCAAACTCTTGATATTTTGCTTGATTCCACTGAATCTCTTTACATTCAAAATTAATTATTGGCGGTTTTACAAAGTGGATCGATTCCATTACAACTTCTATTTA
>JAUMHM010000085.1:40641395-40654092 GCA_032362435.1 Melikaiella ostensackeni
GCTCCCATTATACAAAAGAGAATGAAAAGAAAATCTGGATTTTATATTGCAGAAATAGGAGTTAATTGTTTTGCTAGATCTGCATGACTTTTGCCACTTTAGATGCCCGCAAAAAAATACCTTTTGCTCATATATTGAGCGACATGAAACTGACTCTGATGCACACTTGAAAGCAACAGAACCTTTCTTCTTATTTATAAATAGCAGGTCTTTAAAAAATCTACCCGAGATCGGTAGTCTATCTCTTCGCAAACGTCAAGTTGCTGAAAGAAGAAACATTATGAAAAAAATTATAGACTTGATTCTTTTAATCGGTCGACAAGGAATTGGTTTCAGGGGAGTAAATAATTCAGAAGCAGCCTACTGCTGAAATGATTCTGATAATCATGGTAACTTCCTAGATGCAATTAAATTTCTCTGTAAATACGACAAGCCTCTTGAAAACCGCATTGCTCTAGCGATTGGAAGGAGTCAAAGAAGACACAATGAGTTTTCCAATAGCAGAGGCTTAGGATCTTTATTAACTTCCTTAAGCAAGACGACAATACTTTTGTCGTTTAGCATCATGGGTAAAATGATGCAAAATTCAATACTGCAAAAAGTAAATGAAAATGGAGGAAAATTTGGTTTGACTTTAGATTCTCAAGATGTTTCAATAATGGAACAGAATTCTTTAGTTATTCGCTATGCTGATGACCTAGGACCTGTGGAACGATTCATTGACATCTTTGAGTCTCCGGATACGACTGGTGAAACGTTGTGCAATCAACTTACTTCAGATTCAGAGAAGCTTGGTTTGTCGTTAGATAATATCGTGGGTTACTCTTTTGACGGTGCTACCAACATGGCAGGTGATGAAAAAGGTTATATTTCTCATGATTGTGAATTATGAGAATTGTGAAGAGAAGGATGTTGAGGGTAAGGATCAGGCTGTTGAATAACTGGACGATAAAACAGAAACATTTCAGCATCTTCTGAGGGCAGTAGAATATTCGTCCCGCCACGTAATACAATATTTTTATGACTAGCGTCAAATATTGAAAGAAGTATGTGATCTAAATTGAGTCCAATGACGTTACCGTTCCTGAAAACTGTGTTTAGACGATGATTTTTCTGACTCACGTCTATAAATGGACCATTAAGATCTCTTCTGTAATAAGCAATACCATAAGTATAAGTAGAAGGAGTTTGTCTTAAATTGTTGTATATTTCAGCAAATACTTCTGATGACGGTAAATAATGATGATTGTGAAGATAAGGATGTTGAGGGTGAGGATCAATATGTTGATCAACTGAATGATAAAACGAAAACATTCCAGCATCTTCTGAGGCATCTCCAATATTCCAACTAACCGGAGAAGGCCTTTGTTGATTCCAAATTTGGGCAGAACGTTTTTCGTAGAAGGTTCTTGACCTGCAGACTCTAGGATGGCATCAGTGAAGCACATCATGAGACGTAGCCTTTCTCATTGAGCTCTCCAATAAGTTCAACAGGAGCAGGGGCAGGGTCCGGCGGCTGCAGCCCAAACGACTGTCGACCATGAGACAGTTGTTCCGCTACATACTTCAGGTCCGACTCCCGCTCGTCAATGACGTCTCGATCACGGGCATATTAACCTCCTCTTCCACCGCAGCTGTAGGGTGCAATATAAGTGATGCTAGTTGTTGTCGCACCTGTTTCTTGATGTTTTTTATTTCGACCTCGGATTTAGAGTGGCATTGCCTTATAGATCTTCATTGATCAGCAAGAGGTTGTTCAGTCACACTGTGGGCCAAATCGGGATGAAGACCCACGAAGAGACGATCTTGTTCGCCCCTTAGGGGTTCTCCCCTTGCCTTTGCACGAAAATGACATCATGCACTATGGAGTCGCTGGTGGATTGCAGTCTCGACCTCAGATCTTGTCCGGTTGATGATACATCTGGAGAGGAGGTTCTCGTCTATTATTTGACGCCTTCGTTGTTTTAGATCGACTTTGATTACTGTCACTGTTTCAGGGGAATTCTGTACAAATCTTTGGCGAAAGGCCATCCTGTTAAGTGAAGTAGTGGTCGCTCCTATCTCGTGTTCAAATTGGCAGCGCAACAAGTACTCTTCATCACGGGTTTGAAAATTGATGCGCTGCCGCGGCATCCCTGTGGAAGTGGTTGGTTGGGGACTCTCAACCGAATCATCATCCGCAGATGCAGCTGATGTCCTGCTGCTTACCACTTCTTGCTGATGTTCTGAGATCCGCCTGCCTATCACGCAGCTCACCACTACCGGCTTGAATGCTGCCGAACCCAGCGGTGGTACCTAGGGGGTCCCAACGCTCCTCAGGCAACGACCAACGACTATATATTTGTCTCAAATTCTCCATGATATTTTATGGGTTTTTGGTGCTCTTCTCAGTCCCTTTTCTCTTAGTTCTCTGCCTGACTGGCATGGAGAACCCTGTCAGTAGCAATGCTACCGCCAACGTAGCCATCAAAGTCATGAGAGAAATTTCTATTTTGTACCAGATAAAATACTACAAATAACACTCATCGCGAATTGCGTTGTCGAAAGGAGAAATGCCCATTACACGTGAAGAATATTCATAAAAAAATTTTTAAAATATTAAACAAATAAGCGCGTGAAAGAAACTGACAGAATTTTTAAATGTCTTTGTTATAAAAGCGAACTGTTTCGCGACATAAATGTTTCAAAGGTCTAAATTTGAAAGAAAACAGGTTTTCCAAATTTACGCTGCAAATTCTAAAAAGTGTCGTCAAGTAGCCCTGTAAGAGCCTGAAATTTCATCTCAAGAGTCCTCTCTCAAGCAGTCGCTAATGTAACGTGAGACAAAACAAGTCGCTTTTCGAAAAAATACATTCAAAATTTCTATCAGCTACTCTCACGCGCTTATTTTTCAACATTTTTCAGTGTTTTTTGAATATTCTTAACGTGTAGTGTACATTTCTCCTACTGACGACACAATTCGCGATGAGTATTTTATTTAAAGCATTTATCTTCTGTAAGACATACATTATTAAAAAGCCTTAGTTTGAAAGAGAACAGGTACTCAAAATTTACGCAGCAAATTCTAGAAAGTTTCGTCGATTAGCCTGTTAAGAGTCTCAAATTTCATCTCAAGAGTCCTCTCGTAGGCAGTCGCTAGCATACCGTGGCGCGACTGTATTTTGGTTTAAACTTTTAGCAATGAATAATACAAATAATAATGTAGCCTTGGATAGAATTGTCACTTCTACTGACGACAGGCATGTGCTCGGAAAAATTGTTGGCGATTAATGGAGATTGGGTGCTTGGATTGCTAGAGGTGTAAATGATTTTGAGGAAGAAGGATTGCGGGATACAATGTGCGTAAGGAAGCTAGATATTTCATGAGTACCGGAAAAAAGAAGAAGGAATGTAAGGTGAGAAAGATAGAAAACATACTCGAACTTTGGTCAGGAGTAGATAATTTATAATGTTGTAGCCAAGGAGTCGATCTGATTTTGAATGAGACAGCGACACAACATGTCAAAAAGTACGAATGTGTATCTCCTAGATTACTATGGGTTAGAACGAAAGTGGGAATCAGAAGGCCATTTATTATAGCGTGCTTTACTCCAGTTGATGGTGACAGTAGGGATATAAAAGATACCTTTTGAGACTTACTAAATGATATTTCAGGTACTTGCGATCCTGGCGCAAGAATGACTCAACTTGGAGATATGAATAGCTGAGTTGGCGTGCAACGCGGAGGTACCGACAGGGCAGTGGGTCATTTCGAATACCCGAAAACGAACAGTAGCGGGGATAAATTGATTAGCTCATGCTTAGAAAAGGGCTTGTTTATTACAAATAATTTGTTAAGACATAAAATGGTCCACATGTATACTTGGTGCAGAGTTTAAAGGCACAGTATGATTGACTTCGTTGTAGCGGATGAGAGACTGAGAGGGCTTTTAAGGGATACAAGAGTTATGAGAGGTTATGAATGCGGAACGGATCACTACCTCTTAGTATCAAAAACGAGCCTGCGTTAAGGGTGAAGGAGAAGGAGAATTAATAATGGGTCGAAGCAGACGCGAGCTGGAATAGAGAATTTGTGAGAACCAGAAGTTCAATTGGTACATCGTGAAAAGCTAAATAAATATTTAGCGCATCATGAAGGAGACTGAAAGACTGAATCAGACAATGAAAATCTAAAAAAGGTGCATGGATAATACTACGGGATTGCATCTTCAAGAATGCATCTAAAGTGTGCGGTACTGTAGCTGTAGGAAGGAAGGCTGGAGATGCTTGGTGGAATGATAAAATCCGCGTGGCTGTCAACGAGAAAAAGCAAGCGCATTCGAGAATGTTAAATATTGAAGGACTAAGGGTAGAGCGAAGGACTAGATTTAAAAATGATTACAGGGATAAAAACAGAGAAGCCAAAATACTAGTAAAAGAAACCAAGGATAAAATCAAAGCAGAAAAAGATAAAAAAAATGCGATTCGGGCAAAGTGAAATACTATGTGAGAGATTTTTTCAAGAAATTCTATGGAGGCTAAGCTATGGAGCATTTGTTCTGCTCGCAAATAAGTCTATTTGAGGAATTCCAAAAGTCGCAACAGGCACCCCAACCCAAATTCGAAGCATCAGAAAAGATTTCTAAAGCAAACTTAAATTTTCCAATCGGACTCTTCAAATTAAAAATATTTGATTCCCACTAATCCAAATTCTCTTTTATATTGGCCTTTAAAATCATCTTGGTATAAAGGAGTTATTCTTTCCTAGAGCTTTGAGTTTCTCTCTCTCTAGATCCTTAACATGAGCCCAACCGTATTTGGCTGATGCACAGCAAAATCCTAATGTTCCAATTAAGGATGCAAACTCGCGAATTTGACAAGTTTTTCGTCCGCCATATTTTTTTATAGATTTGAGCGTATTAAGCTTTTTGTTTTCTGGAATTCGATCAAGAAATCATCTGAATTTAAAATCAATCCTAGGAAATGGCAACTCGTCGGGGGGCCCAATTGGCTCTTATTTTCATTAATAATAAACCTTTTGCCGTTCTAATGACCTCTCGTTTCAAATTTTTTGTATTTATAAAAGAACTGAGACGTTTCGAGTTCAAAATTAACCGAGACGTGCCATCTGGTTTTGGAACCAGGAAATTTCTGAAATGAAGTGGTCTTGCGTAAATACGCATTTTCCAATTGGGCCTTCGCCCAATAACTGATCTGAATGTAGAGAAATTTGATCAATTTCTTCTGCATTCCTAGAGAGTTCTCGAGAAAGGATATGCTGAATTATGGGCAATCTAAAGCTTTTCTCGTAATCCTCAAGCCAGTTAAGAATGACTTCATTTGAAGTTTATTCTTTTCGAGCATTAGCGAAGATTTTCAATCTTCCAGCTAAGATACTTACATTTTCTAAAATCTCCCCCTTCGAGATCTGTCCGGGTTTGGTTGGAATTTTTGAGTATTAGTTGAGCAAAGATTCGGTGTCTGTTGCCCGCTCGAGGTCATTGCTCGCGGTTTGTATGCCTGGCGTTGAGTGTACGAACGATGACGGAGCGGGCGCATGGTAACTTCGCAGTCTTCATGCTCTCCCCCATTGATTATCGAGTAACCATTGGATGATGTTTGCAAATCTGAAAATATCCGTGAAAGAAGCTTTAATGTTTGCCAGAACTAAGGATTTCCTGCTTAGAGACTGTTCTTATTGAAGATCCACCAGGATTCTGCCCACATCGCTAAGGCTCTCTAATAACTTCAAGTTGTCAATGTCCTCCTCATTTGAAAGATTTGAAATTGGAGGACCCAAGGCTGCTATGCATATTACAATTTTTTCCTGCTTGGCGATTAGTCGAGCATCTCTGTTTAGGACTGGTTCTAGGAGAAAAGCTTTAACCCCTTAGTTGATTCTAGAAGCTTCTGCAAATAAACAGTTTTCTGGCTGTGGATAAATCTTGGACAACTCAACTCTTCCTTCCTTGAAAATTACTTCTTTGAGAATGTCCTTCCAATGAAGGACTGTATCAGCGTGTATTAGAGCTGAAGTGACCTTGTCCGTTACTAAAGGCCTGAAAAACCTCCTGATCTAAAGCGTTAGGCTCGTCGGTCACCAGTGCTTGTAGGAAAAATTCTTAAATTTCGCGGTAAGCCTGTGGCAGCACCGACATGGAATAAAAGGTACTACTTGGTGATCTCGAGGGAGAGGCGCGAAATGCAATTAACACATAGCCCTATTAAAATGCAAAGTTACCACTCTATTTTAAGGAATTGATAATAATGCTGCACTACTTGAATAAAGAATTATGATATTTATAATTTACTAGAGCGATACACCCATCGAATCATATTTTGGTAGTCCAGCTCAACAGCTTTGATTTGGTAAGAAGATTGAAGCAGATATCGGTTCCAAATAATCATTCCCTGGCGTTCTTACCCGTGGTATGGCTGTAATATTATTAAATTCTAGTTCATACTTCGTAGAGAAAAACTTCTTTCATACTTCGACAATGCGACCGTCAAGTTTTAAAAAGTCAGAGCATTTTTTAGAACAGTAAGAAGGTATTTTATCTGAGGATGTAATAGATACTTCGAAATAAACAAAACTCGGAATTCTATCGTAGGTACTCAGTATATTTTCAAGGCGAGAGGCAAATAAAGTAACCGTTTGCAATGTCATAGTTTCTGAATAGGTAAGAAAAGATAGAATTCCTTTTTCTCAGTGTTGCGAAGTACAGCAGTGCACTGTGAACTGTTCTTTTCTATTTGTTTTCATTTATTGAGTGAACCATAAACAGGCAATGCCTAATATCTGGATCATCCAGCAAAAATTGTTTACAGTGTCATTCATTTTTATCTCATTTTTATAATACAATAGTCTAATAAAAAAATAGTACAAGCAGGTTTTATAATTCTATCAGTTTTTTCAACACGGTACTCTTTTATGCTTTTGTACGAATTCATAAATCGTCTGACTTTCTCTAATCTCTTTCGGAAGATTGTTAAAAACGGTAACACTTTAGTTAATAGGTGATCTTTGCGCTGCTCTAGTTCTATGGTATTCATTCCTTATTTCTCCAGCAAATCTGGTAGTGTAATTGTGTACATTGTTCCACTCTTCAAATTGATAATCAGTTTTTAAGAAATTATTTATCATTCTGTATCTCATTTTTGCTCTTTCAATGCCCCGAAAGGTACACACATCCAGAAGCTCTGTAATTTTATATGATTCCGTGGTCAGCATCTCTTTTACAAGATTTTAAGTATTTTATTTTGAAGTATTCGTATTTCATCTAGTAGATTTTCTGAGGTAGAAGCCCAGTTTGTGCTCACATACCTAATATGAGATTCTACAAAAGCGTGGTAAGTCATTTTCTTATTCTTTCTTTCAATAAGTTTTTACATCTTCTAAAAACACCAGACCAGGGCATTATTTTTTTCATAGCTAGTTCAATATGCCGTTTCCAAGATAATTTATTACCGATTATGGCTCTCAGATATTTATGCACCTCAGTTTCCTGAGTAATAACATTTTGTATTTTCGAAATGAATGATGGCTTGAATATGTTTACTAATGCAAAAGTCATATATACTGTCTTTTTTATTAATAGTTAACTCATTGTATATTTACCATTCAAAATGTACTAACAAGTCCTTATTTATTTCTTCTTTTAGTTTTTTATCATCCTCATTACTATAAACAAGAACAGTATCATCTGTAAACATAAGAGTTTCAGCTAGCAACCCCACCTTAGCTAGACTCTCAACATATATTAAATATAGTATTGGCCCAAGGACTGATTTCTAAGGCTCCCCCATACTTAGACTGTCTTTCCTACTTTTTGTGTTTTTTTTCATTTTATATGTGTATAGATCGCTGCTCAATATGTTATAATACATTTTTCTTAGTGTACGGGATTTGTAACGATTACAAAATTTAAATTCGAAAGTATTCAAAGAAATTTCAAGGAATTTTAAGAGGTATCAAAGGTATCAACTGATTTGAAGAATTATCAAGAAATGAATGCGGGAAGTAAATGTGAAATAGCAGGGTGAGTTGAATTTTTAGGATTTTAAATTCCCCGAGAATTTTAAAAATTCTACGTGTTACAAAATAAAATCTCCTTAGTCCCTTAAGTAAGGAAGATCGACCTCTTCGAAGTTGGCACTAAAAGATCTCACTAACAACCCACTGGACTTAAAGTAACTGTAGGAGTGTAACCTATCAGTTAGATTCAACCTGGAAGGGTCATGCATGCTGCTTCCAAGAAGAAAGGATCGCACATACGATTCCGCGTTGGAAGCCTGCAGTTGTTTTTTTACTGATAATGCTTACTTAAACCATCTTGGGCAATTAATAGCGGCACTTAATGAAAGAACGCGTTGTCGACGCCAAAGATTTCGACGCCCGATTGTCGAGACCCCAGAAACGAAAGTTTCACCACGAACGATTCATTACTTGATAATTTAATTCAAACATGTCAGGATCAACAATGTTATCGACAAGAACAAAGTATTGTTATTCATCACCAGAGATTGCTTTCAAAGAATGGGCAATAAATCTCTCCTAATTCTCTACTATCTTCTAATATGCATTGAAAGAAATCGTACCAACACTCCTCTCCTAGAAGAGCTTACAATTAATTTTATGTATGAAAACTTCATTGTTACATGCCAATTACGTCGTTAATAAACGTCTTCTATTATTCCTTATTGCTCCAAGGAAAACGAACGGAGAGCATTATTCAAAAGCCAATTTTATTTCGAACAGTAAATCTTCGAGGGCTTTAAAATTTGCATGGAATTTTTTCATAATCAAATTTCGAAGAGATTTCACGCCCCTTTTTCACATCCTGTGTGTTATGGAGTTATGTGCAACGTCGCTGCAAACCAATTGTGCGTATATCATAATAATTTATAGCTACGCATATATACTTGGCACACCACGTACACGTTTTTTCCGCCCATAGGCGAACGCCAGAATTTTCGAACGGGATAAGAAAGATAACCGCATAAGCGGACCCTTTTTACTACTGCTATAAATCTTGTATGAATCCCGATACCTCGTGTTACTGCAGAAAACGCTTTTGCGTTTCTGCGGCTTTTACGATATCTGCTGCGCTCCTTCTCGAAGATACTTCCGTATTACGCCTACAAATAGTAAATGCCACATTCCTTCACAAAAATAATTCATACAACGAAATACACATTACCGCTCAGGAAACTCAGTTCATCTGCTTATAACTATACTTGCTTATGTTATGCTTAATATAAAATAATATGGTACCAGGCAAGAAAAACACTTTTAAAAAAATAAAACGTTTTTTTAAGACGGTGCATTCACAGTAAATTTTGAAGATATTTTTTATCACAATATTTGATAAAAATGCTGCAGACAGTTGAGAATTATATCAAAAGTGATGATCGTGGTTGTCACTGTAATAGGTATTCAATGTAGTTTGATTATTGTTCGGAATATCTGTGTTACTTAAATACTTACATTTTATTAGAACGTCAGGATTTCCAAACTGAATTCTGGAGGATGTATAGTATCATCTTCTAGTAACGATAACGTTCAAGAAGCATGTTTATTTCAATAATATATCAAGACTCTGCCGGAGGTAACATATTCCATGAATAAAACTTCGCATAATGACCCATTTGTACTGAAATAGGAAAAGAGAAAGGCCATAAAATACAGCAGTGTGGCCATATCCATAACTTCCCTTTCCATTCTGACGTTTCCTTATTTGTATACTCTTTCTCCTTCAGCATTTTTCCTGATAATGTAACAAGGGTAAATAATCAGACATTGCGTCACCCTAGGACAGTCAAGAAAATATAATCATCAGTTTAAAGGAACCAACTGTAAAGTTTAGTTATAGAAGAACTGGTACCGCGAAAAAAAAAATTTAGATCAAAGGTATATAAGTGGAATATATCAAAATAATATTCAAATAACTATAGCATTTTTGAAAGAATTTCATGTTTTTTCAAGTCCTCGAGTAAAAAAAATGCCAATGTATATTATTACTATTATACCCTTAAGCCAAATCTCCTTCGGGATAAGCGTAACTCGTTTGGTTCTAGCCTCGTTATACTACCGGGGATCCAGAAATTTATATAGTAAGGGTGAGTTAAGGATGTATAGGACAAGGGATAGGTTTGAGGTCAATCTAGAAGTCTCGTGTTGCTCATTCCAATGATATACGCTTTCAACAACACCGCTTCGATGCAGGTCGCTGATCAATCTCCCTAGCAATCACCCCAGGTGAAGAGCTTTGCAGAGACATTATACATCATACACTCCACGTAAACACTCAAACTGACTGATGAACCCATAGAAAGATTCATACTCTCTATCCCAACCACATCCACTGAGCGGAGCTTCCCACGAGGTTCCATTAGTATTCAAAATATTTTGTTTCAGGAGTCACTCTTCTCCTTATAGACAATTGTCCTCCATACATCCCTAACCTTGCATAAATCTTTTGCTTCCTTCACATCCATACACCTTTTTATGCATGCTCTTGTATTTCTACGACTTCAAATATTCCTTCTCTTCAGGGTCTCATTCACACATTCCAACCATTCTTTCTTCGGTCTATCTCTGGGTACGCTGCCATTCACCTTACCTTAATACGCTTGCTTTTTAAACGCCCTTCAATCATTTTCTCAACATGTCCAAACCTCTCAGCAAATTTCTGTCACTCTTGTCAATCAAAGTTTCTTCCACACCACATTCTTTGAAAACCTACTCATTATTGACTTTGTCCATAAGCGTTTTACCGCACATATTCTAATAGAATTGTATGCCAACCATGTTCACTTTACTCCTAATATCCCTTTCTTAATACCTCCATATCTAGCTATCATTTAGCTCAGGGGGTGCAGGCACAGAAATATATATTGCAACTTAGCTTTATTCGTTAGTAATAGCTCGTACACTGCTAATAATCTTTCTACCCTTGCTTGTACGTCAGGATATCTCTACATCTATCTTTTTGTCAGAAGTAAATAAACTTCCAAGATACACGAAATCATCATTTTATTCTATCCTCTCTTTGTTCAAGGCAATGTTACATTCTGTTTTTTCACCCCTTCTTTCCAAGTCAATAATTTTTGTCTCATTCACTTCAATCTTGAGACCCATATTCTTCATAGCTAATTTCCAGTCAGCTCATCATTCTCTGCAAATCATCTGTTGATTCCGCCGTAAAAATTTCATCATCTGCAAACGCCAGTTTACGCACTTTGACTGTCCCGAGATCAACACCTTCTTTCTCGTAAAGAGACATTCTTAGACATTTGTTTATGTATCAATTGAACATCCATACTCTTCCAGGACTTCCCAAACTTAGTTTTATTCACCGTTTCGAAAGCATTTCAAGAACAACAAGGTACAGAAAACTTTTTCGTTTACTCACGAACATTTTTCTGTAATCCGTGTCAAGCTAAATATCTAATCCGCACATGATCTCCATGGAATGAATCGACACTGGGCATCCCAGGTCCTCTTCCTTGTGAAGTGGAACGATGATCGCCCTTCTCTACTCATTTGGAGTTTCACCGTTCTCAGAATACATAATTCATAAATTCGCTCAGCCACAAAACAAATATCCGCCACCGCTCTTAAGCATTTCGGTGGTGATACTATCCACACCAGTAGCATTACCATTCTTTAGTTCCTTAATCACAGATATAATGTCATCGATATCGATTCTTCTTTCGCTACCTACAACGGGATTGTCTAACATATCCTCTTCTGTGTCACATTTTTTATGCTCCATAGCTTAACATCCATACAATTTCTTGAAAAAATCATGCATACAGTCTCTCACTTTGTCCGATTCCCATACAATTTCAACATCAGTATTCTTAGTTTCGACTAACTCAGTGCTAATGCTTTCTTCGCTCACCTTCTTATTCTATTTCAAGAATAATTTCTTATTGCCTTCAAAATCATTTTACATTTTTTTAAAATCTTTTTCTGCTTTTATTTTATCCTTGCCTTCTTTAACTAGTATCTTTGCTTTTTTGTTTTTATCCCTATAATATTTTTCTAATCTAGTCCTTTCTTCATCACTAAGACCTTTAATATACAACTTTTTCGAGTAAGCTTGCTTTTTCTCGTTGACAGTTACGCGGATTCCATCATTCCACCAATCATCTCCAGACTTTCTTACTACAGCCGCAGTTCCGCACACTTCAGTTGCACTCTTGAAGATGCTATTCCGTAGTATCAACCATACATTCTCTACATTTTAATTGACAAATTCCGTCTTCCAGTCTTCTTTATGGTGCTCTAAATATTTATTCAGCTTTTCACGATACACTATTTGTACTTCTGGTCTATGCAAATTCTCTACTTCAACTCGCGTCTGCTTCGAATTATTATTAATTCCTCTTCTTCTCCATCCTTTACCTAGATTCATTTTTGATACTATGAGGTAGTGATTCGTTCCACAATCGGAGCCTCTCATAACCATTGCATCTCTCACTAGCCATCTCAGACTCCCATCCGCTACAACAAAGTCAATCATACCGTGGCTTTCGCCTCTGCACCAATTATAATAATTATTGCTTTGTGTTGCATAGAGCATAAGGTTACTCACATATTTCATATGGATAACCTAAAGATCTATGCCAAAGGTAAAAGCCAACTTCAAAGTGCTCTAGATGTCGTCGAGGGGTACACAAAAGAGATTGGTATGGACTTTGGACTGGACAA
>JAUMHM010000085.1:40657251-40686478 GCA_032362435.1 Melikaiella ostensackeni
AGAGGTACCGGCTCAGGGATCGAACCCCGGACCTCTAGTAGGAAGTCCGAGCGCTTAACCGTCTGAGCCACCGAGGCTTATTATTATTATTATTATTATTATTATTATTATTATTATTATTATTATTATTATTATCATCATACCATTAGGTCAAATGCATGTCGGAATAAGCGTAACTCATTTGGTTCTAGCCTCGTTATACCACCGGGGATCAAGGAAATTATATGGTAAGGGTAAGCAAGGAATGTGTAGGAGCAGGCATAGGGTTTAGATCAATCTAGAAGTCATCGCGGGTTGTTCATCCAAACGACACACTCGTGCCACAACACCGCTCCGACACGGGTCGCTGATCAATCTCTCTAGCAATCACCCCAAGTGAATAGCTTCCCATAGTCATCATACATCAAAATTCACATATAAACACTCACATTGACTGGTGAACCCATACGAAGATCCATACGCTTCGCCCCAACCATATCCACCAAGCAAAGCTCTTCATGAGGGCCTATTAGTATCAAAAACCTTTCGTTTCAGGCGCCACTCTTCTTCTTATAAATAATTGTCCTCCATACGTCTGTATCATTGCATACATCTTATGCTTCTTTGTAATCTATACATCGTTTCATGCAAGCTCTTGTGCTTCTACATCTCTTCATATCTCTTCGCTTTAGAGTCTCATTCACACTTCTTGTTACGCTACCATTCACTTCATCTAAATAAACTCGCTTCGTTAAATGTCATTCATCTATTCTCTCAACATGACCAAACCATCTCAGCAAATTTCTTTCACTCTTTTCAATCAATGTTTCTTCAACACCACATTTTTTGTGAACCCACTCATTACTCACTTTGTGCATTAGGGTTCTACCATATATTGTAATTTTAGCTCTATTTGTTACATTTTCACTTTTGTAATAGCTCGTACATTGCTGATAATCTTTCTACTCTCAATTATACGTCTGTATAATGTATATCTCTACATCTATCTTTCCATCAGCAGTAAATGATCTTCCAAAACACACGGCATCATCAACTTATCTATCCTTTCTTCGTTTAAGGCAATGTTGCATACTGTTTTCTCACCCCTTCTCTAAAACACAATAATTTTTGTTTTACTCATGTTTATCTTAACAACCATACTCTTAATGCTGGTATCCAGTCCGCTCATCATTCTCTGCAAATCGTCAATTGATTCTGCTGTAACAATCTTATCATCTGCAAACGCTCATCCACGCACTTTTACTGCCCCGAGATCAAGACTTTCTCCGTCATTTTTAGCCATTTTTAAACGTTTATCCATGTATATATTGAACACTCAGCAGGGAATAAAGCAGCCTCGATTAACGCCCTGCTTTATATCAATCCAATCGCTCAGTTGTACATTTACTCCCATACTTGCTTATAAAAGCTGTCGCTTTTATTGCTTTTAGAAGCCAACCATTCACTACATACTCTTTCAGGACTACCCAAAGTTTAAATCCATTCACCTCAACGAAAGCTTTTTGCAGATTAACAAATGCAATGAAGACTTTTTTTTTACTCTCAAACTTTTTTCTGTGATCTGTCTCAAGCTAAATATCTGAGCCACACATGATCCCCCTGGCATAAATCCACATTGGACTACCCAGACTATTTCTTTAGTTATTCCCATGACCTTACCAATAAGTGTTTTGGTAAATATTTGGCCCACGGTCTTTAGTAGACTAATCGCTCTATAATGAGTACAGTGACCTTTATCACCCTTTCCCTTGAAGAGTAGAACGATATTCGCCTTCCAAGGTAAAATTACGACTGAATCTGACACATCATCGTTGTCACGAAATACGAACAATTATAATATAATATAACACGTTTGTCATTTTTCTTCTTAACAATATCATAATGATGTAGAAACTGTTGGACTGGTAGTCCCCTCTTCTTTTTTGAAAAAGAGCATGACTACATTTAACGAAAAATGGATTTGTACAATTAACGCTTATAATTCTTTGTGTTTCGTGACAACAATGATATGCCAGATTCACTTGTAATTTTACCTTGAGAAAGACTTAAGGACGGGTTGAGACGTCGGTTTATTTTTAATTGTTTTTTTGACTAAATAAACGTATATTGAGCATATGACCGAAGTAATTTGTCTCTCCTCTCTAAGTGAGATAGATCTTTATTCGGAACTTTTCCGTTCACAGCACACATATTCATAAATTCGCTCAGCCGCACAAAAAAATATCCTTCACCGCTCTTAAGCATTTTAGCGTTGATGCCATCCACACCAGCAGCCTTACCATTCTCTAGTTTCTTAATTACGCATATAATGCCGTCGATATCGATTCTTCTTTCACCATCTACAAGGGAATTTTTTAACATATCCTCTTCTGCGTCACAGATGTTATGCTCCATAGCCTGATCTCCGTACAATTTCTTGAACAAGTCACTCATACAGTCTTCCATTTTGTCCGTATCCCATTCCATTTCACCATCAGCAATCTTAATTCTGACTAACACAGTGCTCCAGTGTTACTTCCTTCCCTAATCTTTTTAACCTATTTCAAAAATAATTTCTTATTCCCCTCAAAATCATTTTAAAAAATTGTTATCTTCTCCCGCTTTTATTTTATCCTTGCTTTCTCAGACTAGTATCTTTGCTTTTCTGTTTTTACCTCCATAATAATTTTCTAATCTAGTCCTTTTCTCACCGCCAAGACCTGCAATAGTCAATATTCTCGAGTAAGCTTGCTTTTTTCGTTGACAATTATGAGGATTTCATCATTGCACCGAGCATTTTCAATCTTTTTTACTGTAGCCGCAGTACCGAATGCTCCAGATGCACTCTTGAAGATGCTATCCCATAGTATTATCCATGCAACTTCTACATTTTTATTGCCTGATTCCGTCTTCCAGTCTGCTCTGTGATATCATAAATATTCATTCAGCTTTTCACAATAATTATTACTATTAATATTATTATTATTACTATCACACTCAACTCTGGATTTATGTCCAGTATCGGGTATGGTCTCGATGGCTGTGACTCGATTCCAAGAATTTCTATGTTGTAAACAGTTAGGGGGAACTGCGTAACTCCGCTAAGCTCACGCGCCTCTCTCTCGGCCCCTTGGACCCCGTATCTAGGAATGCGAGGCGGCGGCAATCCTCTCTCTAGGCATTTTCGACCCCTCATCCACGAATGCGAGCTGGTAGACATTCTAGGAAGGACATAAAGCCAGGATCATTTTATGTCTGAAACAAGTATTTATAATAAACAGGCCTTTTTCTAAGAATGAACTAATCAATTTATCTGCGTTACCTTCTATTTTTGGGTCCTCGAAATGACTCAGTACCCTATCGAAACCTTCGCATTGCACACAAACTCAGCCATTCATGTCTCCGAGTAAAATTATTCTTGCGCCAGGATCGCAAGTACCTAAAATATCATTTAACGATTCCCAGAAGGTATCTTTTACATTTCTTCTGTCACCATCAATTGGAGAGTAGCACGCTATAATAAACAGTATTCTGACTTCCGCTTTCATTTAACCCATAGTAATCTAGGAGATACACATTCATACTTTTTGACATGCTGTTTTGCTCTCTCGTTCATAATCAGACCGACTTCTTGGCTACCATGTGATTCATTGTCTACTTATGACCAAAGTTCGAGTCCATTCACTATCTTTCTCATCTTACATCCCTTCTTCTTTGTTGCCGGTAGACAGAAAATATTTAACTTCATTACGCGCATTGTATCGTACAATTCCTTTCCCTTAAGTTCATTTACACCTCTAGCATAACAAACAGCTAGTCTTCATTCATCGTCTGACACTTTTCCGGGGACATGCTTTTCGTCAAGAGAAGTGTCAATCATATCCGAGGCTACATTACTATTTGAATTATTCATTGTTTAAAGTATACATCCAACTCCGAACTAATTACAAGAAATTTCCTCCATAAGTATAAAATTATGTCCAAACTAAGCAACTAAGTCGTCATAAGGTGGAGTGCTCATTCATAATGACAGTCCCACCTAACTTCGGTCTTTCAAAGGAAAGTATGAAAACAAAGCCAGAATCAAAGGAGTTATGATCGGTTCGTGTTGCATACTGAGGAGGCCAACAGTTTCTTTCAGTTTGATCTTTAAGATAAAAAAAAGACCATTCACTACTTTATAAATGTAGTAAGAACTCTCAACCCTGAGTAAAATCTAACAAGCTTAGAAACTTCCATAAATTTCCATTACTCTCCAGAAGATCCCCAGATTTTCGAAAGCTGCAAGCATTTTCATAAATTTCCATAAAGTTTTCGAAGCTTCATACCTTCTAAAACATTTCTATTAGTTTTCATAGATTCTCATAAATTTGGAAAATTTTCCATACTTTTCATACTTCCCTTAACTTTCCATCAATTTTCAAAAATTTTCATAAATTTTCAGAACTTTCCATTAATTTTCGAAACTTTGCAGAAATTTTTGGAAATATTTTATTATTTTATTTGAGAAAAGCGATGCGAAGCGACTCGGGCCACGATTTTCGTGCGACTATTTAGGAAAATATGCTTGAGAGGAATTTTTTCATAAATTTGGAAACCTGTTCTCTTTATAAAACTGAAGCATTTTAGAGATTTGTTTTTTTACCGAAGAGAAAGTAGTATAAATAAAATACTCATCGTGAATTTTGTTGTCATTTCAGTGATCCTAAAATATTGGGATTGCGCGGAATTTGTTTGTTCGCTTTGAAAAACCTCACAGATATCAGTTTAAACTTTGAACCAAAAGATGCAATAAGAAAACTGTTGAAAAAAACACTAACAAAAATTAAATAATAAACATGTGGAAGAAACTGACATAATTTTTAAATGTATTGTTTTATACAAGCGATGTAAGGCGACACGGGCCACGATTTTCATGAGATTCACCACCCTGTACAATAGCACTTACTTGAAAATTTGTTTAAAATGTGACATCGATGAAACTTGTCGAAATCGAATGAAGGGTTGTTTTTTAAGGTAGTAAGTAAATTTTTGATCACCTTATGGTTGTTTAGAGGAATCTTGAAAAGGAATTTTTAAACGAATTTTTCACTCAGAATTTCATGTACTTAGATTTGTTCGATAGAATTTTTAGAAAACTATAACACTTGAATCGGATTTTATAATTTAGGCATATCTTCGCGTGTAAAAGATTGTATATTTCTCAATGGTTAAAGAATCTCTAAATAAAGTTCTCAATATAAGAATGAATTATTTCATTTCATCCTAAATTGTTATTTGGTCAGTATTAAAATTCCTTTACACGAATGAAATATACATATATTTTTTGTAAAATGTGAAACCTCTAACGGTATAGTCACATTGCTTAATTATTTTTTCCACGTAGCTTCTTTTAACATCTTCGATAAGATCTACGGTAATATCTCCGGTAAATCTACGAGTTGGGAGTCCGAAGTCATTAATTATGTGACTAAAGCCCCATGATACTTTTCAGTCCCTTTCTAACTTAAATCTGACACCTGTGACAAGGCAGGTTCGATCTACTTTCTGACTGCTCATCAATCAGAACACAGGATATGGGGTTTAGCTTGAGGCTAAATTTTATCCAGAGGTGAAGAAATCAGCCCTAATACCTATCGGCTACCCAAGCGTAATCGATGACAAACATCGGCTTCACGAGATCCCTGGCAGCGTTGCGACTTTCGTTAAAAACGACTCTCTGATGAGTATTCGCGATAAGCCCTCTTCCTTTCGACTAATAGTAATAGCAAGATTTCATCAGCGATCCCATAGTGCGAGAATTACACGTTCTGACGGAATGATTCATTATGCGACTTTTTCATGTTGCTAGAAATAATGGAGAAAACTTGACGCGATAATCTAAGAAAGATGACGTCGTCAGATGTGCATGCGATATTTCAGGGAGTAAGAGCTGCAAGAAGAGGAACATGTAACCTCTGCAGTATAAGACCTTCCGAAGCGGATATGCTACCTGACACCGCACCCTTCTACAAGAGCGCCGATTACACTCAATATTTATTATTTCGTATCACCATTAATCATAATTTTTATTTCTCCGAATTACCAGTTATCCTAATTTTAATTTTTCCAAATTACTGTTTGTCATGATTCTTATTTTTCTGCATTATCACTTGCAATCATTTTTATTTTTACGAATATCCATTCAGCATAATTTTTTAATTTTCAAGTTACTCTTTGCCATAAGTTCGATATACCCTAATTTTTATTATTACGAATGACGATTCCCTAATTTTTATTTTTCCGATTTACTATTTGCTCTAATTTCATTTCGTCATAATATTCATATCATTTGATTTCTATTTTCACAAATCACTATTTGGCATCACTATATTTTATTCTTTCCAAATTAGCCCTAATTAAGAAATTCTCCAATTATGATCCGCCCTAATTTTAATTTCACTGAATTAGGGAAGAGGAATTCAATCCTACATTCCAAAAGCTTCAATTTGAGCCATCCCTGAAGAAAATCGGACTAAAAGAAAAGCTCCCAGGATAGAGGTCTTCTCACCCCTCAATTTACCAATCCCTTCCCCTTTCCCCCAAATAATTGCTTGTTCAAAATTAGGAATTCAAATGAGAAACAGATATTTCCGAAGGTTTCCAGTAATTTTCTTCGCTAATGAGAGTTCGCTTTATGTGGCGAATATAAAACCTCAAGGTCGTAGCTTGAATAGATTTTTTGTAGACGTATTCAGGGACGAACAGGCACGTACACGAGATTATAAGGGTTTCATACGAAATCCTGAAAACTATAATAGTAAGGTTCACGAAAATAGTTTCATCGTCTGAACTCTTTAATAACAGTAATTGTAAAAAATTCACAACTAGTCGATTTTTCAAAAGATTTTTATTTTTAATTCACATTTTACATTAACCTGACTAATACAGAAATTTTATAATATTTGATCTTTAAGCTTATGATTAGGAAAGAGATTTTCGCGAAATACATTAGCCTTTCGTGCGAAGAGTATATAATTAATGAACAATCCGAGTGTGCTTAATTTGACGTAGGTCTTAAATCGCCTGCGTTTTTGTGAAAAACAGCGGAAAAACGGTGAAAATCGATTGTCAGTGCTGGTTTGAGTTGTTTATTACCTCCATGCGTTACCTCTACATTAACATGAAATCCGAAAAACAGGTTTTTACGAAAGTGTATGCCTGTATGTATGTATGTATGTCTATGAGCACGATAAATTTTGAAAGAATTATTTTTAATTATTCTATTAGATCGGCCTTTGGTACACTCTTTTAGTGTCCAAAACTGAAGGTCAAATTCTTTAGCCAGATATTTCGAATAAAAATTCAAAAAGTTAGAGCATTTAAAAAATTTTTGAAACCATTTTTTTTAAATTCAAAAATTATATGTACGACTATTCATAGTAAAAATTCGAACAATTTGCCCTTCTGACTTTTTTTTGATAAAAAGAAAATTATGAGAGTCATAGCATTTACAAAATTCAAAAAAAGAAACGAAGATGAAAATTTTAAGCCAAACGATGCTCGATATGAAAAAAGTCAAACAGGGAAAAACGTTGCTTCTGAAAAGCCCGACAAGACTGTCATAACGACTTTTTGAATTCTCTTATAAAAACGAAAATTCAAATTTTGAGCCAAATAACTCGAGATACGAAAAAAAGTTAGAATATAAAAATTGTTTCTTTGACGGAGAGCTATAAGCTTTTTTCTAATCGTTTTTTGGTGAGAGGCATAGTATGCTGAAGTATGGGAAATGATAATGGAATATTTTAATTTTAATTTTTGAGCCAAACTACGCGAGATAAGAAAAAAAGTCATAGAAGTAGAATTTGTGCTTTTAAAAAGTCATATAAAATTGCTGTTAAACATTTCTTTATAGGACCAATCGTGAATCATCAAGATAATTCTTTAATTGTCTTTTTAACTATTTATTTGTATATATTATACGGGGAGCGCAGAAAATCGAGCGCGAATATTATGATGAGAATACATTCCTTGAGGCCGATTGAGCCTTATTAAAATAAATTTCGTTTTTCATTTGAAATCAAAAATAAATTTAGTAATTCGTGCATGAAGAACATGTAACATCGAGCGCTTATATGTTATATGTATTCAATTTTTCCAAATTATAATTTGGAATTCGGAAAAGTAAACATATGTCCATTGGTAATTCGGAAGAATTAAAATAAGAGAAAATGGTTATTCGTGAAAATGGTGATTGGTGATAAAAGATATTGGGTGATATTACCCAGGGAAAAGTTTTTTAAAATTTAAGAAATCGTTTCTTTATCTTCTTTGCTTCAAATTCAAGTAACAATTTGTTTAATTTTGAGTTATAACGTTTTTCTTCTTCTTTGGACTAAAGAAATTCTCTGTTTGATGCTTATGTTAGCCACCATTTACTTAAAAATATCAATATAGTTATAATAATCTATTCCTTCAATATAGTAGTAATAAATGCTTCTTTTGGAATAAATGAAAGCTTTTTATATTTCAGGTAATTATTCTTTAATTTAAATAATTTTTTGTTTGAATATAGCAAAACATTCCTTCCCTTCGAAAAAGATTTTCGTTGAAACAACAAACTATTTCTTTAATTTAAATTAAAAAATGGTAACAAAGAAATTTCATTAAATTAAAAAAACTTTTCCTTGGCCGTATAGCAATGCAAAGAATTTTTTTTTATTTGAAGAAACCGAGAAAAAAACTTTTTTCTGGGTGTATGAAAATTATGATAAAAGGAAATTATGGTGAATAAAAGTTTGGGAAAATTAAAATTATGCCGAATAGTAATTCAGAAATATAAAAATTATGCATTATGCTAATTATGAAAAATAATAATCAGGAAAAGTGGTAATTTTGAAAAATTAAAATTAGTTTAATGGTATTTCGCAAAAATAAAAACTAGAAAAAATGGTTATTCGGGCAGATGAATTTCTGCGAAATAAACATTTAACAAAAGTAGCATTTAGGTAATATTCATGCGCTTTCATTATGTAAGTTGTATTGAAATGATTTAATTTTGTTATAAAACGTTCATTTTCTAAAGAAAAAGTTGGCTGCACTTCCGCAGGCGTTTAGTCTTGCTCGCCTAAAAGACATAAATCAAGAACTGTTCGTGTCACGATATGCGAGACATGTAATCCTGCGAGCCCTTTAATGTGCAATAAGCCTATAGGAGAGGGAATCGCGCCGCAGCAGTGCCGTATGATTTACGGACCCGCGGGGGTGCGTGGAGCCCAGCGCAGCGGCGTGTTTACGTTTATGGCGTCTGCCATTCTCCAAGTAAACTGTATGTACGTATTCGTTAGGCGTACTACACGAAGCATTGCCGCCATCATTTCGTGTCGCAGGAAATGACGGTCGTCAATCATAGCCTTTGTCACACGCGAACCCTCTATGACATACTTCGGTTACGATCTACAGCTTTTTGCCGAAGCACTTTACGTACTTCTTTATCGTTATTATAGTACCTCCTCCGATAAGTAATCCTACCACTAAGCCCCAACTTCCGTAAATATCATTTTATATCTTGTACTATCTTTTATAAAATTCACTGCATTTCATACTGCTAGAAAAACGAGAAAAACCCTGTTGGAAACAACAGCTTATCCATTTGTTGGATCATATAATGAACTTTATAAGAGGGGTAGAGGCTTGACACGACTGTTGAATCATACATAACCTAACGTCATTTTAATTTCCGGGATATAAACTCCGGGTAATGTAGGCAGTAACCTCGCTCGTAACTTTATACTTTTCCGAGGAGATTGGTGATCTTTCCGCGCGAAAAGTCATCAACAAACTAGCGCCTGATTCATAGCCAACCCCATTGTATGCCAATTCGCAACGATGCTTTACCCACGCTGTCATAAATTAACATTTTACGTCGAGCATATCCATAGGAACTACATTGCGTGCGTGTGGAGTATGGACTTTAACGGGGATAGAGTATCCGCTAACTCCGGATACGATTTCATTTACGACATAAATTAGTAGGCATAATACCTGAGCGACCGAAACGGGGAGTTCCCTTCCGCTAAATGAATTTTTATTCGCCCATTAGCATAAATATTATTTAAGCAGTAATGGCACATTCAGATGCAAAGCGTAGTATTTACGGAGGTGTTAAAATGCCAGATCGACCCCTGTAGCTGCTAAGGTCGTAGAGATAACGGTGACTAAAACTTCAACAACTCATGCTTTACTTTCTAGATATTACCCATCTTAGAAAACTGTAGAAACTACTATCATTGCAAGAGGAGTTTAAAAATATGTTCATGAAGCCGGAGGTGAGCACCGATCAAGAAGGGCTCCATAGGCGAACGTATTTGCCCTTTTTTCATATATTATATTTATCATAAACTTTGTCTATGTCTTAATCCCATCCCATTTTTCCCCTCCCCTTCTATCATCTTAGTCTCTACCCATCCCTCTCACTCCCCTCTAACATTCACTACTCTGATTTCTACCCCCCCCAAGTACCCCTAACTATCACCTCATTCCCCCTCCCCTCTGCCCTCCTAGAAGGGTATTGTGCTTGATAAATTTAGCGGCTATTATTGCAGCATGATTTTCTCATAATTTTCTCTTCATTAGACCGAAAATGCTCGGGATGCCTACAAACCTTTGCGGCGACCTGTACCCATTATGCCGTAATGCACAGAGCCCCAGGTTTAACGAGTTGTGGGAAGGCCTTGCGTTAATCACTGGCGCTTGTATCCGCCGCCTTGCTGTAGTTATCCTCGCACCATTTATGATCCGACGATAGTTGCCTTGCTACTTACAACCCGTTTCAGCAGGGGTGCCGCCACACAGTTCATAACCATAATCATCCGAGATTACAGAGGCTGCCTACCCTGACATAAAGGTCCTTTGATATGCACATGCTCCGACATCAAGACGGCAGTCTACCTATTCGAATACATTTACCATTCACCGTAACCATATTCCATTCTAGCCAACTTCCACGAAACCTTTTTCATAATAATCTCCCTAGGGTATAATGCCCTACGAAAAGGTCGATAATCATCCCAAGATTAAATTTTCGTTGAAGCGGAATATATCAACTTCATGCTTCGACTATGTTTTGGTTGATTTAAGGAGGAGCGTAAACCAAGAGGCGAAAATTAAGGGGTTAGTGGTGTCAAGAACGTTGGTGTCGCGAACTCATTACTTAGCGTGCCGGTGTCAGAGGCTGTGATTGATGACCCATTTATCCCGAAGAGTTATCGAGCAAGTACTGCTGCTACCATTGCTGCCACGAATCACACAACAAAATGCTGCTGTCAGGTCACGAGGATTAGAGGTAGCTCTTCCGACTATACCAGAGAACTGGCACTCCCTTTTCGTTATCCCCCGACTTCTATCACCCCAATCTATCCCACTGTGTCGCCGCTGATTCAATCCGTGCACTACCCTAGGGATTCGCATTTGGGACAGGGGTGACGATTCAGTCTACTGGAATACAAATTCGATCTAGATCAATTGATCAGATCTACTATATTGCCCTTGCCCAATCCTTTTTACCGAATCTGGCAGTTTACTATAGACAGAAGGATAAACAAATAAATTTTATACTTTTATATGAATCAGTATGAATGGTACATTTCCGAAATATAAATTTAATAGAGACGTCAAATAGAGTAATATGAAAACACAGATTTGTAAAATTCCTTATGTCAGTAAAACTGTCTCAACGAATTGCGTTATCAATTTTACTGATTTAGTGTACGAAGCGTAAATCAAATCACTCGGAGGAAAGCTTTTCCATTTGAGACATCAGCGTTCGCTACACTTTTCATCCATCAGTGGAGAATCCGAGAAAGAAAAAGGCTTTTAACGAATGCCAAGGCAATTGGCATCGAGTGGAAGTTTTATGTACGTCAAAGCAGGAGCTCGCAATCGTCAAATCTAAATTCCATTTAAACTCTTACAAGCTGCGAACTTGCGTCGGCAAGTAGGATACATCAGTCACAGGCAGTATGTTCGCTTCACGAAATTCCAACGTCCGCGGTGTTAAATCTCGTGACTTTCGCGGTCCTCAACGGTGGAGATGCTTCACCGCACTCGTCGTCGTCGGGTCGTTGGAATATTTGTCGGACGAACGTGTGCGCGAGGCAGGCAGGAGAGGTGACGTACGCTGTACGGCTTCGCGACGGCGTGACAGCCCGTCGTGGAGAAGCGAGGCGTTCTCACTCCGACAGACGTTTTCTCATTTTCTGTATTTACCTTTCGACGACGTGAGTGGATAATGTCTCTTCAGACCTTTCATCCTGGCAGTCATCCTCACGTAACGCCCTGCTTCCCAATCGAGGTAAAGCGAGCAGACTACAATAAAATGTTCCCTCACCCTTTAAGTTCTAAAAGTAATTGATTGTGTTCTGTATTTCTGGTGGGAAAATGATTGTTCTGATGTGTCAGGAAATGCTGTAACAAGTTTTGAAAGAGTTTTGACGTCCATCGCTTTTTCAGCAGGCGTCAAAAGACTCATCTGAGCTACAAGTTTCATATTTTGTATCAAGTTAGTCCACCAGTATTGCAAAAAATATTGATACCTTCGCTTTGCATTCGACTTCCAATAAAAATTGAAGATGGTATCGAACCGTAGCAAAGATCAATAACAACTTCCTAGATAATAACAGTGTCCTGAGGGGTTAACCACTAGCAATTTTGGTGTACACCTAAATTCAGGAAATTAAGGAAATCAAAAGAATATAATAAGATTTCAAAATATCTCAAGTGAGGGTATTCAAACAAATTGAAGGTGAATTCTCAAGACTCCAAGGGAACTCAAAATAATTCAATAGAATTTCAAAGAATTGAAGGGAATGAAAGAAATCAGAGAATTGGAAGAATTCCAACGAATTAAAAAAATGCAAAACAAATTTTAAAAATTCTTGAAAGTTCGAAAGAATTTAACTGAATTCAAGCTTAATTCAACTAAATATATAGTGAATAGAATATTTAATGAATAAAAAATGGCTGTTTTATGTTTGTTGATTTTAATTTTTTCTAAATCTTTTTATGTAGCTATCATTAACCGTATCGCTCGTACCGTAAGCAATGCAAAATAATTAAGAATAGTTGACAAGAATTAAAAATAAATTTAAGAATTCAAGAATAGAATAGAATATAATTCAAAAGAATACAAATAAATTCAACTGAATTTCCAAAATTCTGAAACAAGTGTACATCTCAATCCAGATGTGATTATCCTCTCGCAGTGTTTCTACAGGATGGAGAGGAGGAAAGATGGGCTGATGGTATATATGAATAGGGGTGAACAGCGGGAAAATTAAAAGGTATGAAGGGAATGAAGAGAGGTAGAGACGGGAGCAGGGTAGATGAAAAGGAGATAGGATTGTTCAATAAAAATTCCCTAGTAACGGCTAATATAAATGTCCTTAGGAAGGTGAGAAGAAAGGAGCGTGACGCGGAAAGGATACATGGGAAACTCTAAGAGGTTGGTAGGCGGGCGAGTAAAAGGAACGTATGGGAGAGGGGATGGTAGATTCTGAGGAAGGGATTTGAAGAGTGAAGAAGATAGGGAAAAGGTGCATATGAATATGGGTTTACGGAAGGGGGCATAATGTCGCATGCGGTAAGTTGAGAGAGAGGGAGGATGAATGAAAAAGAGGGGTAGGAATAGGAAGAGAAAAGTAGGAATTGAGTTCTGTAGAAATGATCAATAACAACTCTCTATCAACGGCTAGTACCAATTTCCTTAGGATGGTGAGTTTAATGTATGCAAGATCGCGGAGGGGGTGATTAGAGTAAGGAGGGAGTATTATATGGAAGGTTGTGTAATAATAAATTGGGCGGAGGAGTAAGAGGTGCTGATGGTAGATGTGATTAGGGCTGATGAGAAGAGGAGGGTAAGAAAAAGATGAGATATATATGTATAGTGGTAGAGGGGAAGGATAGATAAAAATAGGAGAGGCGGGACGAAGTGGTGGAGCTCTTTAGCAATGGTCAATAAAACTGCTTTTTAATGTTCTTAGGATAATAAAGGCAAGAGGGCGATGAGGTAGAGAAGGAAGCGGGGAAAGGAGTGTTGGTGTGGGGGGTATATAGGAGGTATACACAGAGGTAAAGGAGAAAGAATATACAACATGAGAAAGAAAAAATGAAAACTAATACAGTCTTAGAAGTAGATGAGAGATCTCAGAGTCGGATTATTTTTTTGCAAAACTGAAAAATATACGTGAATAGAATTTATAAATAAAGAATAACCGCTTATAAGGTCCTTGCTGTTTTTTTTAACACAAGCTAGTTCTCCTCATCGAGTTTCATACAAGACGTTTTTGCCGCCATTTTCGAATTACGTACGTCCGTGCAAAAACGTGTTCTGACATGCGGAATTCTTTGTTCACAAGTAGGGTAACATTTCTTGTGTATTTGAACGTATTTTTCCCTCCATTTACGTATAGACTCCCTTCTTCGATCATCCGGGGTTTTAAAGTCGTAGCATGTATCTAGCGACGAAGCGTCAGTGCTTGGCGTTCTCCATAGCCATAGTGGCTGCTAGTCACAAAAAGTCACAGCTCAGCCGCCAGCCAAGCAAGTAATAAAGTCATGAATTACGTATCTTGTGTGCCCGTCACTCGCACGCACACACCATGCCCACTTCACCGACGGTAATTAGCACTTGTTTGGTCAGGTCACACGAACTTGCGTGCATTGGGACAAACGGGCCACCACCAAAGCGGTGAGCCTAGAAAAAAAGTGGATGGCCATCCTGCATACTGGCATAATACTCCGAGTACTGTGCCAGCTTGTCTAGTTGTGAGATGTACTTGAGCACTGTACTCAGGTACTGAACGGGGCGTTGCCTTTTTACGTCAGACTACAGGATGGCTCCTGGATGGCCATCCAGCCAATATGGCCCTGGAAATCGTACAGTGATGCTTGATTCTGAGCCAGAGTGTAATGTTTTTTATACGACAGAACGCGTGTAACGACTGGTCATCAATCACTCTCAAGAGTCCGTTCGCTCGCTTAACGAGGCGCGGCTTTTTCCTTGCAGAAGGAAATGCCACACGAGTGCCTAATAGGACTTGGAATTGATGTCTCGCCAGGGGGGAAAGTATACTGAAATGAATATTGCGTCAGAGCTTGTTGGGACACTTCCAGGGCTCTGAAGGACGATCACTTCACGCACTTAGATCACTTGGACCTAGTGAAGAAGAAACAGGTTAGTTTTCAAGGAATGGCTCTTCTGCCTCTTCTTCTGCAGCGGTATTTCCTAATCGCTGTTAGGTATTTGCAGCTATCTCCGCACGAGAGTGCTTTACCATGCGAGCTCAAATGCGACGATTTTTCCAGGGGAATCCCCTATTTGGCACGGAATGCACGACGTGCTCTCAATATCAGGGATGCCATTCTAAATGAAATCAAACTTTTTCGCCATAGTTCGCCACTTAGAGAGAAAGGAGAGAACGCATCGATGGAAGGAGGAGGTTGGGTGGTGCGATTCACAGAAGCGTCGTGCCTCTAGGACTCGTGTCTCCAAGACTATAACTCACGCCACCGTTCAGGAATGCCGCCGTTTCGGCATTTATGCGGTGGAGTTATGGTAATATCCAGAAAGAAACAAACAACGGAATGCCCGACAAGCGGCATGGTGACTCTGGTCAGAGACCTCCCGGTTCTCCATACCAAAAGGACTCCCTTCGGCAGATCTAGAGCGTGAGCAACCCTTTGATCACGATTCAGCTACAGCGAATTTATTGAAATATCCAATCGCCGATTCGAATCTTCAAGAGTATAGATGTTCCCGATGCATTGTTATCAGATATGAAATTTTGTTAAAGTAGAAAAAAATTGCTTTAGATGACTTTCTGTGTTTGATAAACTTGATAAAAGAGGCAGAAAAATTCATTTCGTAACGTGAGCAAAAAAGAAATGGTTTAATCGAAAGCTATAAATGGATCAGGTGCACGAGGTGAGATCTTTTTTTTCCTTCTCGCTTGTCGTGCTGCAATTTATTTCCCAGCGAGCATTTTAATTACTTTGATTTACGCGGCTTCCTCTGCACATGTGCGATACCACCATCAATACGAAATACGAATACCAATGTATTGCTACTGGCTTTACACTTGGGGTTACGGTCTCGATTGCTGACCGCAAAAGTTTACCTTTCTCTGACCGCAAGGCATAATTTTTCTTCATTCTAGCTATTAATAATGCAAACCTCATGCAGGATTTCGATCCCCAATGATGCTGTAAATTGTGAAGAAGACATATTTTTCAGTCTTGTAGCGGTCGCTACTTTATTGTCAAGATTGCTCCATCATTCCCTCTATCTTTTATCTTGTTGATATACTATCCTCATCATATACCCATCATATACCTATGATTCGTATTATACAATTTCCCATATTTGTGTAATATGGACATTATTAGTATTCCTTTAGGAGCACTATCAACACAAAACACGCGATTCTGTACTTCTCTGCTAATTTTTCCCCGCTTGATTATTCTGCAAGCACATTAGTGCATTAACTGGTCGTGCGAAATTCAGTCTTTGCCCTGTTTTTGCTCTCTTGGATGTTCCTCACCCGTTAAAGTAAGTTGCACTGGCTGTAAGTGCGCTTGAGAGCAAAAGTATGCACGTCAAGTCTCTAACGGAGAATACCAGTCACACAAGTTGTTTCCACTCAAGTGACAATCTGTCACGTAAGAAGGCTTGAGAAAAACATGACTTGGGACTTACAGATGGTGTAACCATCTATAATATTGTCTAACATTGTTAGTATCTTTGACATAATAATGACACTGCTTTACAAGTTCTATCTCTAACAATTGAACAAGTCAAAACTAATACGATCTTAATTCCGTTGCTCCTGAAATTTTCTCGAAAATGAGGTCGTTTCCGTTTCAGCCAAGTTGTCTTCTAAGTCCTCGGTAGAGGTACGCAGCATGTCACGCTCTTAATTACCGAACAAGTGTTTAGGTCGCTGAGCGATCTAGCGACAGGGGCCGGAATTGGTACAAAAGCGGCAACGTGCGATGATACTGAGGAGTAACGCGGACTTGTGCCCACCGCAGCAGAGAACAGGTAATTGCAGTTCTTTTTCCGCGGCTTGTCTGTTGCTGTTGATTGATGGACGGCCGGCCATCTTGGGCGCGTCGTGTAAGGATAAACAACTTCCTTTGTCGGGAGACGAGCAGCCAAACGGGGCCGCCTTTGAGCAAGAATCGCGCAATGAATTAGCGGCTTGATCGGCTCGTATACACGCGGTTACTGTACCCAAAGACGTAGACAGTTCCTCTTTCGAATGCCTTCTGTTTCTGAACTCCTTTTCTTCCTCGCCAGACACTACTTCACGAAACGACACTCCGAAAGCCAACGTTGATCGGAATTCTTGACTAACGGACATTGCGACCACACGCCACCACCGACGGAATGTGACTTGCATAATTTATTTGTGCAGAGGGTCCTATTCAAGATGTAGGTGTAGAAATTGTAGCTTGACGAGGAGACTACACAATACTGAGTTGAGGAAATTCATTGATACTGGTATTATTATTCGCGCGCTACAGCGAGCGGAAAACGTTGCTTTAAGAATTTACGATAAGAATAAGAAATGAATATTGCTGTGATTCTAATTTGAAAGGGGGTTGTTTCGCCTTTTTAGATCAAATGATTTTTGATTAGTTAACTTCAAGCTAAATTCAGAGTGCTACGTGAATTTTTTCCCGGCACCTTCTTTAGAAGAAAAAAGTTTGTTAAAAACTGGAACGGCGAAAACAGTACTTAAAATTGGAATCTCGTAATATGAAATTTGATAGATGTTCTCCAAGTCAAACAGCGATTCGTTACTAAAAAAAATTTTGCTAAAGTAACTTTTACAAGAACTTCTCTTAACATTTTTTTGCGGAAAACATTTTCCCAATGTTGACGTCGACGTGAACAAATCGAACAAAAATGTACGCAGAAAAATTATGCGAGAGGCATCTGAGCTGTGACTGGTGGAAAATCTGATCCCAACGACATCACAGGTGTCCTCCGATCGACATCCTTAAATCAAATTCCAATTTCAACGCCAAATTAAAAATACTAAACAAAATGCAAAAAATGTTCTATTGACGTGAATAAAATCAGAATTCTACGAACTATAATATAGATGGATTGAAAAAGTGATACCTGAATTTGGAAAAACCCTCTTGCAAAACTTTAAACCCTTCAAATTAATTTTTTTTAACTGGGATGTCATAGCGTTTAAAATATGACACTAACTAGCGTTACGGAATTTACCGTAAGAATAATCCGGTCAAGTATAGCTCTAAGGCTAAACTTACGGAAAATTCCGTGACGATAGACAGTTCGTTAAAATATTCAAATTGGTATGCTTTACAATTGAAAATATTTCATGGATTATATTAAAAGTGTAAAATTTTCTAAGCTTTCCTTTTCAATCTGTCAAATTTTGATTATTCTAAATTTAAAACTGTCGAACTTTAAAAACAGAAAGACACATTTTAATTGTAACGTTTCGAAAGCCTTGAATTTTAATTTATATAATATTAAGGGCTTCAAACATAAATTGGACTATTCTAAACACTCCAAATTTAAAATTATTCAATTTTTAACTCTTTGAGTTTGAAATTGGTAAATTTTAAAATTATGAAATCAATTAATTCTTATTATTGAATTTTGATTTATATCGGTTAAAAGTAAAGAAAGATCAACTAGTGAGGCTTCAAACTGAAAATTCTTAATTTTAAACACTTTTATACATATAATACACAATACTTTTTTAGATTACTCTATTTTGTTAATTTAAATGATTAGCATAAAATAATTAGAGATGCAGTCAATTTATAACTCTTTTATTTTATTTATGAGTGAAATTACTTTTGGGTCAGTCTAAAGAGTCAATTGACTATACATACGTAGTATACAATTACTATTTAGATTGCATAGTTATCTCTTAAGAGTGAGCAGGTGCACCGATTTTGAATTATAATTGAACCGTCAACATGATATCAACTGTCACTTTATGATAGCAAACCAATTTCAAGACCAAAGAATTCTGAATGATTAAAAAGCACGTGCTACACTGCGAACGTAAAATAATGAAGATTATTATTTTTATTATTAATTATTATTAGTTGACTAGTTTAAGTCCCTTGAATTTGCCTATTCTTCAACCAGTCATTGTTTATTCCTATAGAACAGGGTAGTTGTTCTCTGCGGCTGTGGCCGCAGTGAATAAAAAGTTGAAAACTAGTTCAATTTGGTTTGTTTACTGTATACTTTTTATCTATTTAAAGATAACAATTGTTAAGAATGGGAGGATGTGAATTTTAATAAAGTATTCGTAATGAAAAATTGGCAGCGTGTAATTAATGGTAGCAGTAAATTCTCAATGTACGTGATCACGGAGAGTGATTGGGACATAAAAAGATAAGGGAATCTTTTTCGGAATGTCAGAGTTATGGTGCTACTACAGATCGCCGACATGGAAGTATTTAAATGCAAGGCAAAAAATAAGAGATGAACATTTACTGCGTGCCAGAGTGCCTTTATAAAGAGTCGGCACCTTGATCGATCTTCCAGTCTCATTCTTTTAAAGGATCCTTAATTGGTTCACAGTCGACAAAGTTTATAATAATATATTTCTGTTTTAATGATAAGCATCACAGGTGGCTACTTGATCCTAATTAGAGAACTCGTATCTTTTTCGGCGATTTTTCATTTTTAATCAACAATTTCGTTTATAATAATAAATCACCAGTTTACGGTAATTTTTTCAACCAGGAGAAAAATTTACTAACTGGCTCAACACTGTACCAGACTATTTAGAGTACTGGCCTAGTATTCCTAAGGCTCCTAATGATAACTATGTTCTGTACTGGCAGAACAGGCTACCAGGCGTGTCCTCGGGTTAGGGATAGAGGGGCTCTGTACCGAGGATTTCTGCTAAATACGGTTCCACAACTAAATGAGTAGTCGCGGGCAATGGTCCAGGGATGGTCCTGAAGCAAAACCCCCAAGCCAAAGCGTGAGCAACCGTGCCGAAGGCTATTTGGCACCAGGGAGTGATGTTCTATACGGTGTCTCTAGGATAGCAGGTCACCTCCTAGAACATTGAGACCTTACCCCCGCATGCGGTCATTCGCAGGACAGACCGTACGTTTCCCTAGCTACCCGTGGTGATACAAGGGAGAACGATCAATTAACCGAAATTTTTGCGAGGTGGTGTTTGAAGGGAAGTTGGACGTCGAGGTGGCCGAGAAGGAATGGAAGGAGAGAAACTGGACAGGTCACAAGTAAGACAAGACAAAACTTTCGTGAATGAGCTGAGGGAGGAGGCCCACAGACTTGATGAAATGGAGACTGTGCTGAAGAAAATGGTGCAGTTCTCCAGAACATAACGAAATATGTTCAAGCCGATTAATGATGGTCTAGATGATACAATAAGGGTATCACGATAGCTAAAATCTGAAAGAGGGCACAGGATGTCGTGCGAGCTGTCCTGCGACTTCTTCATATGTGACAAATTTTCACGAAAAATGAGGTAGATGAAGTGGACTACAGGACCCAAGGAGACGGCCTTTAAGAAAAGAGTCTGTCTACCGCGAGTGGCTGACAAGTTGACTCGGACATTAGAAGAAATTGAGGCAACTCTCGTCTCACTCGAGCGTAGAGGTAGGCCATCTTTTAAGAATTTTTAACAAGGTGGCCAAAGGGAAGTAATCACCTTCACCCCCCTGCCGTGACCATCAAATAAGTGAATCACAAAACATAACGGTTCGCAAGCTGATTTTCTGACAAAGACACTTGAATAACTCACATTTTTTTAAATTTTATGTACCATATACGTTGCAAAACATCAATGTTCCTAAAAAAACCCATCTTTTTGCCTGAACTCGTAAAAATTGCCTGTAGTCAAACTGTAATCACTAGGTGGTCACTTGCCCATTTCGTCACCTACTTGAAAGATGGCCTGAGAAGAGAACGAGAGAGCTCACCTCGAGCCTCACAGAGGACGGCGCATCTAGATCGGCGCAAAATAAGCTCAAGTCTCGGGTCAGAGAGCTGGAACCATAGCAGATAATAGCAACACTAGGGAGGAAAAACTTGTCGGCAAGCCTGTAAAGAGGAAGGAGATCAGAATTTGAGCGCGACCCGAGGCGGTTCTTATAAAAGCGGCCGAGGGCTCAACTCACATTGAGGTCCTTAACAATCTTAAGAGCACGATGAAGCCGGACATCCTTTGTGCTGAAATCAAGGGTGTACGGCAAACCAGGAACGACGACGTCTTCTTTGAGGTGGGTGAGAAAGCAGAGGGCAGGGAAAAACTGACCTCTGCTATTAGGGAGATTGTAGGAAACGGGGGGAACGTGCGCAAGTTGGTCCCCGCACCCAGATTGAGATCCTTGACTTAACGTGGTTAAGATCAGTATAACCAGGAAAACCTTCAGGCGAGGCCTAAAGGCTCATGTGGAGTTACAAAAAGAAATGATCGCGAGGTTCATCTGATCAGGGCAACTCCAGATGGGGTGGGTATCCTGCAGAGGCAGGAAAAAAGTGGACGCCACCAGGTGCTGCAGCGGCCAAGGCTACAGTCACCTGGCAACGAGTTGTTGGAGGTGAGGCAAGGAGAGTCATAAGACTGCGGAGTGCAACAGCACTAAGGAAGACGGGCCCCGGACCGAACATCTTCCGGGGACAATGAGATGTGCGGCGTTCAGAGAGACAGCCCCGAAGGGAAGCCTTGAGAAGCCACATCGAGAGTCAAGCTGCATTGGCAGAGGCAGATCAGGAGGCAGAAGCCAGCAGGAGTTCTAGAAGGCTAAGAAAACGGAACCCCTTGCAGTAATGCGAAAGCGTTTTCCGGAGGATCTCCGCCAAGAAGGAAAGGATGTTGATTTTTAGTGGGAGGAAATCTCACACGCTCGGGAAGTGCGGAGCCACCCGAGTGTCTAAAAGATTTAAAGGATTCTTCAGGAAAACAAAAACTACTGGGTCAGTACCGAACAAGTAATAGTCCAGTTGCATTTACATTATTAGCTTGATATCATAGGTCAGTGCCGGGCCAGTATTAGTACTGGCCTGATACTGCGGTAAGAATAGCAGAACCCAAAAAAGGGACTATTTGTACCAAAATTTCAAATAGTACAAATAGCAAGTAGCCGGATTTTTTCGGTACACATAGACTCTGATTAGAGGTTTTGCCCGTTCTCGGCCAATACTACAATTTCCAATTTGGGATTAATTTCCTCGCTGCAAAATGCGGGATAAATCAAGATGTACAAGTAAAGGAATTGAAAATTTCTAGTTAAATCTTTAAAACCTTTACATAAAAAAAGTTTTAAATTGAAGAAATGGTTCTTATTTTAAGAGAAAGATATCTTCTTTTAGAAGAAAAATATAGGCTCACGGGTCCTTCCAAGTCTAGAAACGGGCTTAAATTAAAGTGTAACAAAAACAAGACTCTTTTTCTGTGTTCTTGAAAATTTTTGTCAAACGAAACATGATGAGTTTTCCGACAGACTAATTGCTTTCTAGATCAATAAGTTATTCGTAAATGTTCCCGCTTACATGATTCGTCATTCTGTACTCGTCGCTTCGAATGTACGTAGGGTTAAGGTAATCGTAATTCAATGTCCTAGTTATAGGCGCATGTGTCTGTATTCAGACAGGTATGCAATATACATTCTATTCCATCCATCGTTAAACCTGGAAGCCATATTGGGTGTCAGGTTAGTCGCGCCGCAAATGTATTTTATTACCTCATGGATGGGAGTCTCCCTGTTTTACGTTGTTATATCCCTTACGGAATGACAGCTGACACTCTAGTATTATTAGATATTCACTGCCAGCTAGTATGACTAGTTATAGCTTGACGTTGCTATCGATACTTCTTTCAGTCCACGAATGGACCAATCAATTAGCTGTTTTCTTTATGTCGATCCAATTATATACTGATCGTGATTAACATCGAAATCCACCAGCAGCAAATGGGATTTTCGTTAAAAATATTGATTTGCTATACTCTAAAAGCTGGTAAATGAATTGATTTAAGCGGCCGTTTCGGCGCGCTGAGTTTACTATTCAAATGATAATTCCGTGCTTGTTTACAGAATAATTTATAGCGAAAGTTGAAAGTGGCTCGTGCAGTGCATGCTACAATTATCATAGGTAAAGAAGAGGGTAAAACTTTCTTGATAATAAAGTTATGGAAAAGCACTTACTAATTTTGTTTAATAGTCATTTTTATTATTTAATGTTAAAGACCTAAAAATTGAAAATTGTACCATTTTAGCAGTACTTTAATTTTCAGTTTCAAAATGCACAAATTCGTATTCTCCAATTTTTACAGACTTTCAGTTCAATAAATTGTTCACAATTCGAGATTTCCAATTGCATATTGTTTAAATGTTAAGCTCCAAATTAAACATTTATAATTTCGAATTTTAATTTCGATATAGATATCATTAATTAGAGATACTATTATAAGAAAAAAAATTAAAACTCTGTATATAGAACAAATAACGAGAAATAGTAGTATATGTGCCAGACGCGTGAAACTAGGCTTTTTAGGTGAGGAGAATGTTTCCAGCAGAAACATTCAAGGAGCCGTAGGCGAACCGAAGACGTAGTCGTAGACCACCAATCAAAAATCGTCAATATTCACCTGATAAGTTTTGTTGAAAAAAAATTTTTCAATTTTAAAATTAAATTTTTCCTGCAAGTGAGTGTCTGAAATGAAACGAAAATTGTAGAGAGTAAGATCAAGAAACGTTTATAGACTTTGTTTTGACTATTTCTTGTTTAATGCGATATTTAAATTTTTTTAGTTGATAAAACAATGAATATAATAAATAGAAAATAATATGAATTTTCTAAAAAGAATACTCCTATCTTCGTTGACTATTTTGAAAATTAATATTCTTTTCAAACAACGAAGAACTTCTCAGCATAGCATGAATGGTCGCAGCACACGATGACAATAAATTAATGAAAATTAATTCTTATTTTCAGGCTTACATCTATGATAGAAACTTGATTAAATTTCGTTTCTGTAGGGAGGAAATTGTGTTGATGGACAATATTTTCATGTAGAACTTATCTTTTAAAAAATGCACTCATTAAAAAAGAACGTAAGACACAATGACCTTTTAAAGATGTACGCTTTTTTAATTTCTTAAAACTTGTTGTTTAACGAATTCATTTACACTTTTGACAGTTTCTCACATAATTGGATTGCAAGATCCACGTCAAATTCATTTGTTCTATGGTTTAAAAATGAAAAACGACTATTTTCATTAAAAAATTGACAAAATGGGCCTCTAGACATAAACCTTAGGAATGAAATAGAAAAGGAGTATCTCGAAAATGTAAACATCTATGTTTTAAAAGACTACGCAAATGCTTTCGAATACATATGAATGTAGACTGGGATAATGATACACGATGTCAATTTTAGATATTTTACAGATTTTTCTCCTAACGTAGCAAAAATTAAATAAAATCAAACCATAGAAGGTTATGGGTGAAAATCAAAAAGTTTGAATTATTATTTTTTTAAAAGTGTTTCAGAACATCAAACCTTTTTTCTATTCACATCAATCACGATGAGTGTGAAAAAATAATAAGTGGGATGAAGAAGTAGGCCTATATTCATAATTTCAAATTTTTTAAATCTAATGGCAAATATTTAATTTGAGTCATCAAAAAAGTTTTTTACGTCGAAATAATAATTAGATATACTTTTAAAGTCTTTATATAAGTGAATTGAGATTAATTTTTGTTTTTATTCATAATATATTTAATAAAAAAGTATCCTTAATGTTATTTAAAATTATTTTGAAATTAAAAAATAATGGAAATATCGATTATTTTCCTTCTCACAACTGACTTCACACAATGAAAATAAATTTTGTGTTACCGGATGAATAGTTTATTCAACAAATTTGTATTATTTCAAAGTATATTTTCATGTGAAAATTCCCTAACAATCAAGTGTTTCACGTGTAAAAAGTGCATATTTTTATTATTATATTCTTCGTAAAATGATTTCAAAATATGGTTCACTTAATAATATGCCTATGTTACCCGATGATACCGAATTGTTGTACGATTTTTATCGGGCATTAGAATTAGTTATTTTGGTAAAAGAAAGACACTTCATGTGAAATAAACTTTTATATTTTGAAGCATTATTAATCAATTCAAATCTGAAAATTAAACATTTAAACCATACAATTAATAAAAAACCGTTTTGTTGCCGGATGACACGAAAACTCGGGAATATTTAAAAAGTGATTATAACTCTAAACCTAAAAATAATTGAGACATAAGGTATTGTGGGAAAAAGAAGGTTCAATGAAAATCTGTAATTAAAGAAATTATTTCTCCAAACGCAAGTGATAATATTCCAGGGACATAATATTGTCAACTTTTTGATTTTCACCCTTATAATGTGACTTGTTGGCCGAAAAACTGTCGTATTTAAAACGCTGTGTTATTCAGAATAAGAGTTTAATTTGCTCAGGACACGTTTTCGTCGATTTTTTAATTTTTACCCGTGAATGTTTTTTCGAAAATCCTATAATTTAAGTCAATTTGGAAAGGATCAATTTTAATTTTGCAATAATTCTCAGATGCTGAATTTCAAACTGTTGTTTTTAGATGCATTATTTTTTCACTTTACTAATATATCCAGGTCGTATTTGTTTTTTAATTGTTCCACTGAAAAATATGATAACATGAATTAAACAATATTTCACTTCTGAGTTTTGGAATTTAAAGGTTCAAGCCAAGATTTCGATTAAAAAGATTAAATTTTGAATTTCCTCACTTCAAGTCACTTTCACCTCGACTTTCACGCTATGATTTTGATACCCTAAATCAAGATTTAAACTTTCGAGGCTAGATTTTGAAAATCTCTTTTTTCATACTTTTTAAGACAATTAATTTAAATACTTCACGCTCTAGTGAAGGTAAACATATCTTAATATGTGCAATGTGCATATTATACAATAATAGAGAAAATAATGTCGACGACTTGTTATAGTAAATAAATTGTTGACTGTTATAGCTTAGCGAAGTTTTAATTTTAGAAGTAGAGATATTATCTTACTGACAATACAATTTATCGATAATGATAAGCAGTCGTTCTAAGTAACTTAGTGAGTGCGGAGCATAGAAAAGGTCTGCGAAGTTGTAAATGCAATACAAATACGACTTTGTAGCTTACCCGATTGTGCAAAATGCACAAAGGCTAACACCACTGGACGAGTGTTCAGAGGCGTATACGTGTGCTTATCTCGATTCCATATCAGATCGGTACACGCCTCGGTGAGTTGTCTGGCTACAAACTAATGAGTAGGTTGTTTATCTACAAGCTATCTACTTAATCTTACACTGCTCTCGCACTGTCACTGAACCACCCGTTACACGACAGCGGTACTTTAAGTTTTTCGTACGCATTTACACATTAACACGATTCAGACTCGAAAAAACTAATCAAGTTAATGTTATCTCAGCAATTTGATCAAGTAAGAAAGATTTAAATAATCGATATAAATGTTGCGGAAAAGAACTTTTCCTTATAATAAAATTTAGTGGGTTGATTCAGAACCAATCTATTCAGATTATTCCATTTTTCAAAAAGAAAAAGGTAATAATTCAAGCCAATAAGACATTTCCAAAAAATCACTAACGTTCTCAAATTTTTAAGATATATTTGAGTAAAATAGATATCTTTTGGTAAATTGAGTTGTTCATTAACAACCTCAATTAAAAGAAATCTCAAGTATTCATAGGCAAGTCTGCAGATTGGAACCAAACATTGGAAAATTTTTTGTGTACTGAAAAAGAACACCCAAAATGTTCACAATTTGAAAATAGACTTTGAGACTACCTGTTTTTTCGGCTCATTAGAGAAAGATGTACAATAAATGTACACAATAGGAAGGAAAAAGAGGGATAAAAAAGAAAGAGTCAACTAAAACCATCCTCACACTCTTTCTTTTCACCGTTTTTTTATACTACTGGGGACCCAACATATTTCGAAGACAATTTAGACTTCCTTATCAGGGGTAATTTATAGGAAGAAAAAGGTTATGAGATTGATAAATTGTCAGATTATAAAAATATTAATTTTACCTGAGAATAAAAAAGACTTAATTAATGGTAATTTTGGTTGTTTTTTTTGGTACGTCTTCCATTCATCAATCAAAAATTGAAAACTTTTTACATTGGTAAAACATTCTGAATAAATCCCAAATTCAGATCATTTTATTCTTTAATTGGAAATTAATTCATACAAATTCCAAATCATGAGAAAAACTAAAGACATTATATCCAATTAAAGATTCCATCCCAATTTCTGTTGTATCTAGCAAGATTTTTTTTTAAATTAATAACTTTATCTTTTTTGGGAAAACCCCATGAATCTTACATTTTATCAAGAATTCTTTTTGTAATGCGGCTGATCTTAGTTTTTTACTAATTGAATAAAAGTCTTTAATATTTCTAACAGATTCTCTACCCCAATTTTCATCAATATTTTTGAAGTCTATAGTACCAAAAAAATTTTTTTAAAAAAGGTTTATTATTTCTTCTATTTGTTACTTCCCTTGGTGTCTGTGATGGAAAATTCAGGAAATCTAAATCTAAATAGTTCATTCTTTTTCATTATTAAACTCGTATAACAAAAACATTTAATGTTTTGAAATTGTTATTCTTTGGTTCTTTTTTATGGGCACCGAAGCGAGATGCACTCTGTTTGATGACGCGTTAAACAATAACTACGAAGAGTCTAAATTAAACCAACCCATCTAAGAATTTCTCATATTTTATGAAAATAAAGGAATACTCGAACCAGAGAAAGAAATTCACGACCCTGACTTGGACCTCCAGTTAAGGCGAAATTGTCATTTTTTTCCGGCAACATCTTCTAAACTCCAACCTCTTGTAAAAGACACATGTTAGAAAATTTTCAAATGACTCCATGGAATTTATTCAGTTCGTTTTGTCCTATTTAAAATCAAATTTTAGAAAATGCCTGCCTCTGACAAGATTATTTATTTCTCAAAGATCGAAATAAAATATATTTCTTTATGAAAATTTTTTTGTACTGAATATACTGATACTGATAGTCAAACTACAGTGCACAATGGTACATGATAAGATATGCACATATTGTTAATATAACATCTTTCTCAGAATACCTTTTTTTGTAGGCAACGGGGGTATCGTTTCTTTTCCCTGTAAGATTTATTTCAATTGAGGTTGTTAATGATTAACTCAATTTACCAGAAGATAATCATTTTACTTAAATATATTTAAAAAATTTGAGAACATTAATAATTTTTTTAGAAATGTGTCATTGGTTTGAATTATTACTTTTTTTTTTTTTGAAAAATGGAATGATCTGAATAGATCGATTCTAAATCAACCCAAAAAATTCGATCTTGGCACTATAATCTGTTTCCTTCATTTCCCATGTTCTGTGTACATAAATCTTGTAATAATTTTCTCAGGTTTTTCAATTGTGAAACTAATTTAAATGTTAACCTGGTACTTATCAAATAATAAGGTTGCCATTAGACTTTACATACAATTTACAATTTTATAACTAATTAAAATGTTAACCTGGTATTTATCAAAAAGTAAGGTTGCCATAGGTTTCAAATATATTCATTAAATAAAATTATACCCTCGTTGCCTACAAAAAATGGTATTCTGAGGAAGATGCCTCACTAACAATATGTACATGTTATGTACCATTGAGTACTTCATTTACATTGTCTCTAATCTTATGATTTTTTACAGATATTTTCCATTTCAAATATATATAATATACTTTCAGTTTTTTTCAGGTTTCTTCAATTTTTTACTACTCATTAAAATGTTAACCTCGTATTTATCATAAAAAAAGGTTGCTAAAAGTTTTTACATACATTTTTCCTTTTTATTACAAATTAAAATATTAACCTGGTACTTATCCAAAAATAAGGTTGACAATAGGTTTTTATATATTTTCAAGGAAAAGAAACGATACCCCCGTTGCCTACAAAAAAAGGTATTCTGGGGAAAATGCCATATTAACAATATGTGCATATCTTATCATGTACCACTGTGTACTGTATTTTGACTAACATTCATGTTTCTAGTTTTTATAATTTTGTAATTTTTCAGATGCTTATGTGTTTTTCTGTATCTATTTTAGATTTTCTTATATCTACTCTATTCTTGACTTTATTG
>JAUMHM010000085.1:40693537-40703969 GCA_032362435.1 Melikaiella ostensackeni
GCCATGTTTGTATGGCATCGCAGCGCCCCTTTTGGTGCGGTGGATGTTTTAAATCCCAATAGAACCGTAGAAGAAAGCTAGGTTTCGGCATCTGAGTTTGCGCAGAGCTTTTGGACTGGAACAGCTAACAGAAGTTTGGCGGGCACTTTGAGACACTAAAATACTAAATCTTTTTTTGTCGGTGTTAACTGAGATATCATGTTTGTATTTTGGTATTTCAGAGTGCCTTCCTTACATTTCCATATATTTTTGAGGTCATCAATTTTAATGTGTAATTATATATTATCTGCTTCTACACTTGGAGCATTTGCTAAATCTGAATCATGCTCGGTATAATTTTCATCCTCGGAACTCTCTTATTTAGGAACTTCTGGAATTTCGTCAGTGTTCACGTGCTAAGTAGTTCCTAGAAAACAATAATCAAGTCTAAAAATATAATAATTTTACATATTATAATAAGATGTTTTAACAGCTCTACTGAAAAATGAAATATTCGCTAAATTCACTATAACTGAATATTTTTCTTATTTAAATTGTGGCCTTGTCGTAATACATATAATAATTACAAAATGTCAGTTCTTAACAGTTACTGATTATTATTATTATTATTGTCATTATTATTATGAAACAAATTCTATCTCAGACCTCAAGATGGCACAGGGACCCTTTATCTGCAACCTGAGGACGTGTCCGGTGCACTGTACAAACAAGAGATCTTTTTTTTTACGGTCTCATTTTTTGCGCATCTTGTTTCTGAATGGGATAACTTCATTCTGTTATTTCCAATGTAAAACAAATGACTCTGGGATCTCTCTAGTGGTCTTATTTCAGTACCACTCGAGGCTGTTTTTTGCTGAGTCTCATTTTGATATCTGAAATCCTGAAATCAGCCCTGAAATAATTCCCTGTTTTTACAGTGTGGCTTTGTCACAGGCCCTCCGATTTGATTCCAAAAGTACCTCACGCATGCGCAAGTGTTTTTATTTTGAAACCGCGCGTAAATTTAGAAGTTGATTTTAATATATACTTCCTTGAGAATGTTGATGTTACTTGTTGTCTTTAGGGTCAGGCAAAATAGATAAAATTTTAAAAATTTAGGCACTTCTAGGTGTACTGTGTGTCTTCCATCACGTTTTACGTGTATTTTTCAATTTTCTCGAATCATTATTCAGGGTTTATTCTATTGAAAATATCGAATACCAGACAATTTTCAGAGTGGACAGTAATTTTTTGTAGATGTATGAAATATGTCTACATCCCTAACTTCTGGATCAGACTGAAAACTACGTACTTAAATTTCTTATTTCAATACAATAAGATTGAGGTAATGGTTGAGAAAATTACTGCGATGCATTCTGGTTCAAGTGTACGTGAAATTTGAATAGTATTAAAAAAATAATAATAATTGTTCCTTGGAACATATTATCATAATTATGAGACATTTAATTTACTCATGATCAAGCAGCGATTATCTGATGTTCTAAACAGTTGCATGAATATTGCACAATGAAAGATACCGTGAATGTGCAGAGTTAAAAAAAATAGTAGGAAAGTAAACACACATATTTCATTCGGTTTGTTTTTCTTTACGAGCAGACATCGATTATGCTTTTTATCACTATTCAGTCTTCTGACTTTGATAACTCATGATTCATGTTGCACTTATACAGCAATTAAAACGTCTAATTTATCCAACTTCACATCTACAGACGACGTGATAAGGCCTTCAAGAACGCGTAAAATGCACAAGTTCTTCATTTCCGTTAGGCGATAAAGCATTTTATAAATAGAAAGTATCCACATTCGTAAAGACTTCGATTTATTTTCTCAGCATCATTAACATCGCATATTAATTGGCTGATTATGCATCGCAACCACGCGTTTAGGTATAAAAAGATTCTTTGGATTAATGAAACATTTTCGAATTTTTTGAATGATTCAATTTATTGCTATTAAATTAACCTGTAAATTAGTACTGAGAATAAACTGAATAAATCTACATATATCTGAAAGTTGAGAGCAGAATAGAAAAAGGCAGTTGCATATTATATCGCGAGAGTATTTTCAGAAAAGAGCTCTTTTACAAAATTTATGGCTTAATGACATCGTAAAAACTTTATATCTAGATTTCTCAAAGTGCACTTTTATGGACACTTCCGTTGCATCGGTTGTTTGTACTCGTATAAAAGAGACAAGCATAAAAGAGATAATTAAAGAGAATGGTTTAACTAGAGTTTGAAATGGAGGTTTTGTACTACTTTTTTAGGTTTATTTTTACATTTTTCAACCTCCTTCGTTGTTTTTATTCTTCAGGGAAAGATAATTTTAAAAGCCGACTTCAAATTCACTTTGCAGATCAGATTATTATATAAGAATGATAATTCTTATTTAGTTTTGGGGCCGCTCAAAAATTACGTCACACTGCCAGGGGGGGGGAGGTTAACAGGTTTTTTGACAATTTGTGGCGAAAGGGTGGAGGTTCACGCAGAATGTGACATCACACAGGTAAAATATACGTGATTGTAAATAAGAATTTTTTGAAATACTTGAAAAAATGAAAATTAGTGATTTTATTTTACAAGTAAAGCATCCAAATACAGACTTCACACTCTTTTCCCTATTCCGCTCTTCACGCTTTTTTCAAAGTATTCCTCTTTCCCCCCCATTTTCAAGAAACTTCCCCTTTTTCTGGTTTTTTCGCATAAATTCGAACTTAATAAATATAAACCAATAAAATATTTCAAATATTTATCGTTGAAAGTTAATTCTTTCAACTGAAAAGTTTACTATTATATTTTTGGTTAGGAATTCATTTATTTTGGTTAAAAATTTGTTTTTTTTTGTTTGAAAATTAATTTTTTTAACTGGCAATTTAACTATTTTATTTTTTGTTGAAAATCGATCGTTTCAGTTAAAAATTCGACGATTAAATTGCTCCTTGAGAATTCATCTTTTTTTGGTTGAAAGTTGGAATACTTTGTTAAACATTCATTTTATTAGTCGAAGATTTTAATATTTTGCTGACAATTCGTTCTTTTTTAGTTGAAAATTAATTTTTTTAATAGAAAAATTAACTATTCCATTAGTGGTTGAAAACTGATCGTTCTTAGTTAAAAATTTAAAAATTTGGTTGAAAATTTATGTATTTTGTTGTAAATTCGTCTTTTATGGTAGAAAAATAATCTCCTGGTTGAACATTCAACGTTTTTGTGAATAATTCATCTTTTTCCTTTGAAAATTCATCTGTTTTGATAGAAATTTTATCGTTTCTGGATAAGAATGCAACTATTCGGTTAAAAATCAATTTTTTTGGTTAAGGATTCAACTATTTCGTAGAGAACTCTTGTTTTTTGGTTAAATTCAACTGTTTTTGATTTAAAAATAAAATCTTTATTGATTGGAATATCAAATATTAAATTTTTCATTAAGAATTCATCTTTTTGGTTGAATTCGACGGTTTTTTATTTAAAAGTTAAATATTTTCTTGGATATAACATAAACTATAATATTTTCCGGCGAGAATAAGTCTTTTTCGATTGAAAGTTAAACAACTTGGTAGAAAGTTGAACTTCGTTGTTAAAAATTCATTTCCTTTTTTGTTAAAGATTCATCACTTTTGTTGACAATTTAATCACTTTTGTTGACGAATTTATCATTTTGTTGAAAATTTGTCTCTATTACTATAAAGTTCAACTAGTTTGTTGTAAATGCAACTGTTTAGTTAATAATTAATTTTCCTTTGTTGGAAATTCAACTATCCGGTTTAACATTCATATTTTCGGGTTCAATTATTTAAATACTTTGTTGAAAATTTAATTATTCCGCTGGAAATTAAACTATTTTGTCAAAAAGTCATCTTTCTTGTTCGCAAATTCAACTGCATTCTAAAAAATTTGTCTTTCCGACTTGAAAATTCAACTGATTTGGTTCAAGTTTAATCTTTTTTGTTTAAAAATTGAACCATTTGGTTAAACATTCATCTTTATAGGTTGAAAACACAACTATTTAGTTAAAAATTTGTCTTTTTTGCTTAAAAGTTCAATTATTCGGTTATAAATACAAATTTTCGGTTAATAATTAGTTTTCTTTTCTAAAAATTATATTTTCGTGTTTAACAGTCAACTGTTTTCTAAAACATTCGACTTTTTAGCTTGATAACTCAACTCTTACTTCGAAAATTCATCTAATTTAGTAAAAAAGTTCTTGGTAGAAAATTAACCTTTTTGGGTTGAAAATTCAACTATTTTGTTGAGAATGCAATATATTTCGACTTTAAATCTAAAGCGTTTCATATTGAATTTAATATGGTACCTTGACATTAATTTTATTAAAATGAATTTATTGCTATATCATTCCCCTATTTTCGTGAAAAATCACCCTATTTCACCTGCTTTGGAGAGCATTTTGGGCCACTGTTGATTTCAAATTTCAAATTTAAGTGGAATTAAACAAGTTTGATCATAAAATTTCGATTAGAAATACGTATTATAAAGGTGGAGTCTTTTTATTAATTCATTTACTATCATTCAAGAAATAAAATATTAATTTAATTTTTAATGCTTCAGATTAGAAATTGTTCAATTCTTCAGGCTACAAATTAAAATCTTCTGTATGAATACAAAAATTACATTTTTCATGATTTTTTTAAAGATAAGTACTTTTAAATCAAAGTTGCACGATTAAAAATAGGTCAAAATCGATTTGTCAATCTTTTAAAATTTTATTTGTTCAATTTCTAAGATTGAAGAATTTTCACTTCCTAATGCATCTATACTTAAAGTTCTTCTATCTTGCTTCTTCCTTGTTTTTAATTTTAAACAGAAAAACTTTGATTTATTTCGTTCAAAACGCTTCGAATTGGAAATCTAAAAATTATGAAAAATCAGTAATTTATACTGGCAAAATGGTCCTTTTAATAGAATAATCTGTCAATCTTGATAATTGAATAAATTAGACACTTGAAATAACAGATTTGCAGTTGACAAAATTGACTGATTTTCCTGTTATATCCTGAGTTCAAGATAAGTTGATATGAGAATGAATGTGCACATTCATTCTCATATCCATTATCCACTCACATCCAGTTCATCATAATGACAGTTTTCATTTTTAAATTCGAAACTAAACCAATGTCATGATTAAAGTTTAAAAATTGTTCAGTTTTAAATGGTTCCTGTTTGAAATCGTTTTATTTTTCGCTTCAAAACAAACATTCATCAATTGTAAAACATTTCAATTAAATTTTAAATGGTCGTAAAGTATAGCAAATAGCATAAGGATTGGAACCTTTTGCACAATCTTTTGAGGCGAATGAGCTTAGGTCGTGTGAAAATTTGAGTGAATCTGTTTGAAGATTTAACGGTTTGAAAGGGAACCTTCGTCTGCCTTCGTCGTAGTTCGAATGAGATATGATGAGTGTCGTGCTTTATAGCTTGGAAGCCCGACTATAATTAATGTTAATAGCCGTAATGGCAAATGTTAATGGCAAGTGCCGACTGACTAATCTTAATTTATGTGACACTAAAACCACTTCCATATATTCCCAAGTTAATGTACGCGATAAGATCGCTAGATTAAGATATTATATGGCTGCGCCGACATAAACTGGTTGTTGCCTGGAATGTATCCCGAAGGTGTGTAACTGTAGATACTAACTGCTAAATGTTTAATTAATTTCAAGTATTTACAACTCGACCATCCCCGCACTAAACGAGTCAGATTAATATTGCGCTTGAGTGTCATTAATTTTTGCGTCGCAAGATAATTGGAGTACTGATCACAGCTTAACTGGCTTCCTGATTAACGGCCAGTTCTTATATGCGTATATAGCTAGTTTCCACGCTTTTGCAATCTACAGGTACATATACTGGGAACTCCCCTTCTGACACGATGGTGATGGCGACGTGGAAGTAGAATAATTGCGGGGCAGGAGATTCTAAAGTAATTAGCCCGCAGCACGTTCTGAAATAAATTACTCGCTACGTTAAGTACAGTGGCGCGGCGTGGCGGTTGCGTTGCTCATAAAAGACAGGAGAACAGGACATTTTCAGGCAAGCTCTATGTTTTTCAAGCCCACCGTAGACTCTGCAGCGGAAAGCGATAATGAAGTTTAAGAAAAACCTGTACTTAACGTAACATAAAATAATGCTCTGACTTTGAAATGTGTTAATTATCGCAGTCAAGCGTCTGCAGACGGGATAATTTGAAAGAGCTGCTGGAATAGTTTGCTGATTAAATCTGAATTTGAATTCTTCATTTCACAAGTTTATAATTACGGCTCTCTGAAAAAACCGATAAGAACTTTCTTCTTACACTCTTCGTTATTTGTTATTTGCATTTGAATTCAGAGAATCCTCACCAATTAAAGAGAAAGACTTTATAACCTGTATACAATACGATATTTTACAGCAATTTCCAAGGGTTGATCATTCTACTTTTGAGCGTACACTAGATTTTCAGATTTTTAAGATTTCATGGGATTAACAAACATTTCAAAAGACTTAAAGAGTTTTTTAAAAGATTCCACAGGCGTCGTCCATAAATGACGTCACACTGTTTGAGAAAGTTCACCGAAGCGTCACTATAATGTTATCAGGATATGGGAAAACTTGGAAAATGCATGAAAAGAAGGGGGATAGGGGTAAAAAATGTTATAAAATTGCGTGACGTCATTTATGGACGACGCTACAGGATTTCCCAAGGTTTAAAATATTTTACGGGATTTCAGAGATTTCATAGGAGGGTCAAAGGAAGACAAAATATTTCAAGGGATATCAAGGAATCTCACTTGAGCTTATAAGGTCTCATATGATTTCGCAATATTTCAAGTTATCTGAAAAAATTTCAAAGATTTTACATGTTTTTCAAGATATCAAATTATTAGGCCCATATCAAGTTACATGAGGCATGTCTCCCTAGTGGCATGTCTCACTTGAGGCATGTGTTCCCTGCGACACATCTTCTCTACTGCATCTCTCGCCAGCAGATTGCCAATTTTGCGGCAAGCCTCCCAAACCCAATTTTCAAACCTGCGCCTCGTCTCCTCAGCCGTAAGTGTCCCTGTGGCATCATTCCCTTCAAGAAAAAATGGAAGTCCTTTTTCAAAGTGGCAAAAGTGCATCAAGTCTCCCGAAACCAGTTGCCACATCTGCGGCTCGTCTCCCTGCCGCAAGCCTATCTGTGACATCTCTCTTCCAAGTAAACTTTTAAGTCTTCTTCCAAAGTGGCAAAAGTGCGGCAAGTCTCCCGGACTCAATTGCTACAGCTGAAGCTTGTCTCCCATCTGCAAGACACTTGCGGCATTTCTCACCCAAGAAAAATTTTAAGTGTTCCTCCAAAATGGGAAAAGTGCGGCAAGTTTCTCGAGCCCAATTTGTCACATTTGTGGCTTGTCTCCTCAGCCGCAAGTCTCCCTGCTGCTTTGAAGAAAGACTTGAATTTTTATTGGATGAGAGATACCACAGGGAGGCTTGTGGCTAGGGAGACAAGCCGCAAATGTGGCAAATTGTATTCGAGAGACTTGTCGCACTTTTTTCACTTTGGAGGAAGACTTTCATTTTTTATTGGAGGGAGAGATTTCGCAGGGAGACTTGCAACTGGGGAGATAAGTCGCAGGTGTGACAGCTGGGTTCAGGAGGCTTGTCGCAAAATTGGCGATCTGCTGGGAGACATGTCACAAAGGAGACATCCAGTGAGGGTGACATGCCGCATATGACTTGATATCGACCAAAATTATTTCAAAATATTCCAAGAAATTTTGAAAAATCTTGCAAAGAAGACATGCCGTAAGGGTGACATGCTGCACATGACTTGATATAGACTCAAATTATTTCAAAATATTCCAAGGAATTTTGGAAAATTTTACAAAAGGTTTTAAGAGATTTCGACGGATTTGAAAAATTCCTGACGATATAGCAAATAATTTCAAACGAAATTAAGGGATTTCAGATGATTTCAAAGATTTTATGGGAATTCAGAAGATTTAAAAGAATACGAAGGATATGACTAGGGATTTGGAGCATTTCGAAGCATTTCAAGGGCTTTTAAAAACTTTCAAGATATTTGAAAATATTTCAAACGATTCCATAGGGTTTCAAAGATTTTATGGAATTTCAAGGATTTCATGGGAATTCAAGAAATTTCATAAGATTTCATGAGATTTCACACGATTAAAAAAGATTTTAAAAAACAATAAGCTCAAAAGCTTCAAGAATTTCACGAGAATTCTGAAGGTTTCAAAGTTATTGAAGGTTACAAGGGATTTTCATCATTTCAAAGCAATTCAAGTTTATTCAAAATTTTCTAAGGAATTTCATAGGAGTTGATTCTTTACAAGATTTTACAGAATATCAAAGATGTTACTGGATTTCGAAAATTTCAAGGGAATTTAAAAGAACTCAAACGATTACAAGTGATTTGAAAATATTTCAAGATATTTTAAAATACTTCAAAGGAATATGTAAGGAAATTAATTGGTTATTGTTCTTGTGAAAATTTTTATTAATTTTAAAATAATTTTCTTGATGTTTATCTTATTTTTGATTGAATGAAAAAAATTTTAACGAAACAGTTTCTTTAATTTAAGACAAATATTTTCCTGAGTGTTGTAGTTTACAGAATTCTAAAGAATTTTGACGTTTTTATGAATTTTCATAAGATTCCATGTGATATCACAGGATTAAAAAAGATTTCAAAGATTTCAATGGATTTTTCGGACTTCATTGGAGGTGTACACTGTAAACCAGATAGCCTGACGGCTAACCCTTCGGCATTTTGTCACCACCATTTGTTACAGTTAGGGATTATTCGTGAATAGAATTTAATCAAATTAACATTTTTTAACAATAATTGTATTTCTTCCAAATGCTGGCAGTTGACAAGAATTTGAATGATCGTCATCAATATATTAAAGTATAGTTTATGGCAGCGAAGACGAAATATAAATGAAAATGTCATTATATTACCAGTGGAAGGATCCGCTGACTTCAACTTGGCTTCTAGGCTTCTCAACTGGGTTCGTGTTGCCTCCAACATTTGCACCGATACAGCCGTGATTATTTTCGTAAATTTTGCGCTCGTATTCAATTTGATATGATGATTTACCACCATCCTTGCTAGCGTCAACGGTAACTTTGTTCTTGTCGTCTTCAAGAGATCTTCGGAGACGCTGGAATATATAAATGATTGTATTAAGAAACTGAATATAAAAAGAAAATATGTTTGGTTTTCAATAACACATTATAAAATGAGAGTTTATTATTCGTGTATCATGTTAAGAAACATCATTCCTGTCCGTCTGCTGAAAGTTAATATTGTTGCGGGAGAAATGAAGAAAGCAGTTAACCTTGAGTTTCTCCGTATTCTGAAAACCCACGATTGTAGCTTATTTTAAGCTCGATTTTCAGTTTCCAGACAGTTTTCGCGTTATACTTACGGAATTCAAAGTTCCTGATTCACCTGGGAAAGACTTAGGATTGAAAGGTGGAATTCTCCGGGGAAAGTAAGAAATCCTGTCTGACCAATTCCTGTTTCTGGAATAGGCCGAAAATCAGCGTATGTCACTGCCAGTATCGCCCTAAACAGTATTAAAAGTGACAAGAGACTCCTCATATTGAATGTTTATCTATAAGTGCAAAAGAGCAGACTGTATCGAGGTTTTTTACGTAATGCTGTCTAGATATATGAGAAAATTCTACTCGAAAAAGAGATTCAGAAAAATTATGAATGTCATAATCAGTAGGGCTGGCCAAAAAGTGAAATTTTCGAAACTAGAAACGGCATAGTTCGGATGAGTTGCCTTCGGGGAACACAAATCAAGAGCAGAAAAAATTTGAAATTGATTAATATTTGGCTCTCACGTAACGGTGTCGAATAGGGCATATCAAAAAAAAGTTGTTTACGCGAAGTTCTGAAAGCAATGAAAACTTTCTTTTAAGAGTAAGAAAAACGCCCCTAAAGTTTCATAGAAAAAAAAAATTCCTCCTGTCTCCGCATCGTAGATATAGCTAAAAATCACAAAAAACGACACATTATTTAAATGTGATATATTGCTCTTTATTTGACAAGAAAATCAAATTTCCCGCTATTCCCTTAGAATTGCATCACTTTTGTCGACGATGTGACCATCATACGAATATTATATATTTCTTAAAATATATTTTGAATAAAATCAAATAAAAAAGTAGTCGGAACATATCTTAGCTTGTTATGATATCATCAAATTATCAAAGTATTACTTTAATGCTGATTTCTGACATTAGCTTCAATTTAGTCATCCTGTTTAATTTTTGTACCGAAGTCATTTAGATGATAATTATATTGATGTGTTCACGATCAGCTCGCTAATCCCCAGAATTAAAACAAACCTATGTACTGCAATTTTTGAGTGCATCAAGGTTTTGTTTACATTTTACCAGTGCACCACGGCTCACCA
>JAUMHM010000085.1:40704069-40716537 GCA_032362435.1 Melikaiella ostensackeni
CGATTCGGTTGATCGCTTGGCAGACGCTCCGCGCGGGAAGGCTCATTACTTTTCAATCAAACCCTGTATCGTTACACCACTTTTTTAGATAGGAAAGGGGTTGCATTTTTAGGGTTTCGTAGCCCCAGCCATTAACCCTTATGGTTTGGGTAGGGCGTTGTGGTTGTTTTTGTGAGGATCAGGTGCAAAAATAATTTTGGACCATAGTTGTGTTTCGAGAATTCAGTGTTACTATTTTCAAATTACAATTTATCTGTATCTAGTTTTCTCATCACAATGACATTTTTTTTTATTACAACTGGGGTGCATTCTTAAAACAAGGGTCGATTTGAAAAAATAATCCGTGGGTTATCGGAGAACAAAGAATAAAGCTAACAAATCTAGGAAGGCAATTTTTTAAATACTTCCAATCAATGTAATATTATCAAATTATTTTCCAGCTAGAAATAATATCTTTTTCATTCAAAATTATGCTTTTTTACTGGATGGGGCTTAGACTTGTGAAATGAGAGTTGATTTTAGAAAAGTAATGAACTGATGCATAGACCACTGGAAAGCAAAAAAAGAGCAACAAAATTCCCGTTAATATCTTCTGCTGCTCCTTTTTGATTGAAATTTCAAATTATGGGCCTTCCGAAAATTCGATGTATGTGTGTAAAAATTATGGTATATTTTTATTCGAATAATTATTTTTCAAATACGATTTTAATGAAAAATTCAATAAGTTTGGGTTTTTGTTCACTTACTATTTGAAAAATTGGCAAAAATAGGAGACATGAGCGTACAAAAAAGGGCTTCGTAGCCTATTTCATATAGTATTCAAAATGTTTAACTTCCCTCCCCACGCCACCTCTTGTAACCCCCACTTTCCCTTGTTTCCCCTTATTTATCCTTCCCCTCCCATCAGTCCACCCTCATGTACCCTCACTTTCCCTCACTGTCCTTCATCCCCCTCATTCCCATCGCTAGCATCCACATTCGTCATTACCAGCCCCTCATTTCCCATGCCCTCACTTCCCCGAATTGCCCCACCCCTCACTTCACCTCACCACACATTGTTGGCAAGTCATATTCATGGCAGGTCACATTCACGGCATCCCTCATTCGCAAAAATTCGAAATTCATAAAAAATGGCGAAATTGCGGCAAGACGTCGCTGTGATTGGTCACAGAAATAATTAAAGTAACCCTACTAATTTTTGCTAATTTTTTGTGAACTTAAAATTTTCCCTAATGATAGATGCTGCAATGTGACTTGCCGCAAATGTGATTTGTCGCAAATGTGACTTGTCGAAGTTTTTTGAATTTTTTGTGAACTTCAAATTTTTACGAATGAGAGATGCCGCAATGTGACTTGCCGCGATTTTGCTAATTTTTTGTGGGCTCCAAATTCTTCCGAATGAGAGATGCCGCAATGTGACTTGCTGCGAATCCAATTCGCCAAGAATATGACTTGCCGCTAATGTGACCTGTCACTAATGTGACTTGTCAATGTGACTTGCCGCAAGTGTGACCTGTCGCCAATATGACTTGCCTCAACGAGACATGCCGGAGGTTGGCATGATCTGGACCCCCTCACTTTCACTTACTTTCCTTCACTTCCCCTTATCTATACGACGGACGGACACATGAGCGAATCCATAATTCATGCCCAGGGCTATAAAAAACTGATAAAAATTTTTGGTGACTAAATTTTCACAGGACATAAAGCTGGGTGGAAATCTATAGAAAATTTCTTGTTTTACTGTATACATTATTTTTTAAAGCACGAAAATGCATCTGCTAACTTGATTATCATTAGGACAAGAAATAATTTTTGACACTCTCCATCAATACTAGTTGTCAATAGATTTATATGTTGAGAAGATTACCGCAAAACGATTATGCATGTAATTGTATCAATTTTGATATTTTGAATTCTGTAAAAAATTCTCCATTGCTCTGAGGCTTTTAAAAACTTTTCGAGCATTAGGAAACTACCGTACAGAAGCAACAAAATTTTCTCACTGTAAGTAGTCTGCAGTATCTTTATAGCCTCAGATTTCTAAAGCTAAGGTATTTAGGTTGAACTTTTTTATGCCTGAACGCTCTTAGCTAATTATTCGAATTTTTGGGTTTCATAGCCCCTGGCAGAAACCCTTATAGTTTCGTTCGGGTGTACATTGCTAGGAAATGTTATTAGTCCTTGATAAGAGTTGTTATTGATTGTCGCGAAGGGTTGTTTTTTCTCGTTGCTAGGAAGCTTTATTGATCGTTGCTAAGATTTGCTATTGATCGTTGTTAAGGGATGTTATGGACTGTCATCAGGGTTGTTATTGTCCGTCGCTAGAGAGTTTTCTGTTCCTAGGGAGTTGTATTGGTCGTTGCTAAGGGCTGTTATTGCCAGTTGCTAAGTGTTGTTATTGACAGTTGCCAAGAGTTGTTATTGTCCGCTGCTAGAGAGTTGCATTGATCGTTGGTAAAAATTATGAATTACCGTTGCTAAGGGATTTTACTGTCCGTTGCTTTTGAATTATATTGTTCGTTGCTAAGGGTTTTTATTGTCAGATGCTATTCCGTCGCTATGGAATCGCATTAATCGTTGCTAACTGCTGTTATTGACAATTGCTTTTTGTCCATTCCCAGGAAGTTGTTTTGATCGTTGGTAAGGGTTCTGATTGACCCTTGCTCAGGGTTGTTATTACCCGTTGCCAGAAAATGTTACTGCACGCTCCTAAGGGTTTTTACTGTCCGTTGCTAACGATTTTTATTGCCAGTTGCTAAGTGTTGTTATTGACAATTGCTAAGGGTTGTTATTTACCGCTGCTAGGGAGTTGAATTGATCGTTACTAAGGGTTGTTATTGATCGTTGTTAAGGGTCGATATTGACCGCTGCTAAGGATTGTTATTTACCGCTGCTACAGAGTTGAATTGATCGTTGCTAAGGGAAGATATTGACTGCTGCTGAGGTTTGTAATTTACCGTTGCCAGGGAATTGAATTGATCGTTGTTAAGTATTGCTATTGACCGTTGTTAAGGCATGTTATTGATTGTTGCTAAGAGTTATTATTGTCCGTCACTAGAGAGTTGTAACGATCGTTGCTAAGGGTTTTTATTTTCCGTTGCGAGGGAATGTGATTAGCTATTTCTGAGGCTTGTTATTAATCGATTCTAGGGAGTTGTATTTATCGTTGGTAAGGGTTGTGATTGACCGTTGCTAAGGGTTGCTATTAACTGTTTCCGGGGAATGTTATTAACCATCGCTAAGCGTTGTTATTGTCCATTCCTAGGGAGTTGTATCGATCGTCGCTAAGGACTGTTACTGCCAGTTGCTGAGTGTTGTTATTGATAGTTGCTAAGAGCTGCTATTGTCCATTGCTAGAAAGTTGCATTGATCTTTGGTAAGGGTTATGATGAACCGTTGCTGTTAGGGTTGTTATCACTCGTTGATAGGGGATGTTGTATTGGGGATGATGATGTATAGGGGATGATGTATTGATCATTGCTAAGGGTTATTTTTTTCGTTACAATGGAGTTGTATTGATCGTTGCTAAGTGTTGTTATTGACAGTTGCTTTCGTCCATTTCTAGGAGGTTTGATTGATCGATAGTAAGGGTTGTTATTGACCGCTGCTCAGAGTTGCTATAAACTGTTGCTAGGGAATGTTATTGAGCGTTTGTAAGGATTGTTCTTGTCCGTTGCTAAGGGTGGTTATTGCCAGTTGCCAAATGTTGTTATTGACAGTTGCTAAGAGTTGTTATTGTCCGTCGCTATGGAATTGTATTGATCGTTGCTGAGTGTCCTTATTAACAGTTGCTAAGTGTTGTTATTGACAATTGCTTTTTGTCCGTTTCTAGAAAGTTATTTGGACCGTTGTTAAGGGTTGTGATTGACCGTTGCTCAGAGTTGTTATAACCTGTTACTATGGAATGTTACTAACCGTACCTCAGGGCTGTTATTGTTCGTTGTTAGGGAGTTCTATTGATCGTTGCTAAGAGTTGGTATTTACCGCTGCTAAGGTGTTGAATTGATCGTTATTAAGGGCTGTTATAACCCGTTGCTAAGGGTTGATATTGACTGTTGCTAAAAGTTGTTATTTACCGCTGCTTAGGAGTTGCGTTGATCGTTGGTAAGAACTATGATAGACCGTTGCTAGGGGATGTTATTGATCGTTGCTAAGAGTTCTTATCGTTCGTCGCTATGGAATTGTATTGATCGGTACTGAGCGTTGTTATTGACAGTTGCTAAGGGTTGTTATTGCCAGTTGCTGAGTGTTCTTATTGACTGTTGCTAAGGGTTGTTTATGTCCGTCGATATGTAATTGTATTGACTGTTGCTGAGTGTTGTTATTGACAATTGCTTTTTTTGTTTGTAGGAGGTTTTATTGATCGCTGGTAAGGGTTGTTAATGACCGTCGCTCAGAGTTGCTATTACCTGTTGCTAGGGAATGTTATTGACCGTTTTTAAGGATTGCTATTGTCCGTTGCTTAGGGTGGTTATTGCCAGTTGCTAAGTGTTGTTATTGACAGTTGCTGAGGGTTGTTATTGTTTGTCGCTATGGAATTGTATTGACTGTTGCTAAGTGTTGTTATTGACAATTGATTACAATTTTCCAGGAAGTTGTTTTGATCGTTGGTAAGGGTTGTGATTGACCCTTGCTCAGGGTTGTTATTTCTGTTGCATGGGGAGGTTACTGACCGTTCTTTAGGGTTGTTAATGTCTGTTGCTAACGATTGTTATTGTCAGCTGCTAAGTGTTGTTATTAATAGTTGCTAAGGGTTGTTATCAACTGTTGCTAGGATATGTTTTTAATCGTGGCTAAGCGTGGTTATTGTCCGTTTCTATGGAGTTGGATTCATCGCTGTTACGGGATGTTATTGCCAGTGGCTGATTGCTGTTATTGACAGTTGCTAAGAGTTGTTATTGTCCGTTGCTAGAGAGTTGCATTGATCGTTGGTAAGAATTATGATGGAATGTTGCTAAGGGTTGTCATGAGCCGTTGCTAGGGTATTTTATTTATCATTGCTAAAGGTTCTCATCGTCCGTTTTTATGGAATTGTATTGATCGGTGCTTAGTGTTGTCATTGAAAATTGCCTCTTGTCCGTCTCTAGGAAGTTGTTTCGATCGTCGGTAAGGGTCATTGTCGACCGCTGCTCAGGCTTGTTACTAACCATTGCTTGGGGATATTACTGACCGTTCTTAGGGGTTGTTATTGGTCGTTGCTAACGATTGTTATTTCCAGTTGCTAAGTGTTGTTATTGACAGTTGCTAAGGGTTGTTATTGTCCGTCGCTATGGAATTGTATTGATCGTTGCTGAGTGTTGTTTTTGACAATGGCTTTTTGTTTGTCTCTAGGAAGTTGTTTTGATCGTTTTCTAAGGGACGTGATTGAACGTTGCCAGGGGATGTTACTAACCGTTCCTAAGGGCTGTTATTGTCTGTTGCTCACAATTGTTATTGCCAGTTGCTAAGTGTTTTTATTCACAGTTTCTGAGGGTTGTTAGTTGTTATTTGATCTACTTTCTAACGACTCAATATGCTACGAAACCCCTTTTTGTAGACGCTCGACACCTACTATGACTAATTTTTTAATCTTCAATTCATAATTATTAAAAGTTGATGAGTACCTATTTAATATTATTTACGTCCATTTCCTGTTTTTTTGCGTTTGTGTTTCGTACGGCAGCCTTTTAAATGTGCAGTTCTGATTTTTCTGATCTTTTGACCAATCTATCTAAAACATCTTGTTTGTATTGATAGTTAAAAAAATATTTTCTTATTATTCTGGCTTAGCTTATTGACTGGAAGTTTGTTTCGACCCGATATTCAACATCAAGCCGGGTCGGCTGCCATGCAGCTTCGCAAAATCCATTTGTCTCGTGTCGTTTGTAGTACAAGGAGCTTTACGAGCGGCAATTATCATCAAACTCCACCTCTAATTTCCCAGTCCCGTGTTTCGCGAACGATCCAAGGGTATAAATAATTTCACTCCACCCAAGCTGCTCAGTTTCAACCTGATTTAGTCGGGGATGGGGCAAAGACTTGGAATCTGGAAACCAAGGCGACTATAAGTTAACGTAGAAACCCGCTTAGTAGCAGTTCTCTGGAACATCGAATAAACATTCTTAGTTTCGAGTGGTCTCAACTTCTGCTCCCGACAGATAATAACTTTAATTCTTTCCCGATGACACGACTCCACCCATAACGTCTCTGGAGGTCCGTAACAAACTTTATTCGAGGACCCTTCTTCGGACTCTTCCCGAAGATCAGGAACAGTAAGAATGGAAGGTGACTCAAGAGCGAGTAATATTTCATAATTCGATTTCGAGCTTTGCTGGATGATGTTATTACAAATAAAAATTGTGAAATAACTTTCCTGCAAAATATCACCTTCAAGGTGCTCAATTCTTCACATCTAGGCCTCAATTAGAATTGTAGCTCAAGCTCCGTTTTTATGAATAAATATATAAGTGGGTCTCACACTAGTATAGCTGGTAAACAAATAGTAAATTTAAACAATTGTGAAGGTTCTATTGGTAACTAATCAAGTAGATATGAAAAATTCTGATATTTGAGATCAACAATCTTCCTCTTTCTACACCATTTTCAAGACTAGATAAAGTCTTGTAATCAGATAGTTAATGTTCACATTTATATTTAATTCCAAATCTGTGACTGATCAAATAAACCGCGGATTAAATTTTTCCAAATTAAAAATGAGATTCTGATGTTTGCGTTGGTAATGAATTAAGTATATATGAAAAATTTTGATATCTGAGTAAACTAATCTTCCTCTTTCTTTTTTGTAAAGAATAGATAAAGCTCAGTAATCAGACAGTTAATTTTTATATTTCTTCTTAATTCTAAACCTGTAACTGACTGAATAAGCAGCTCATCAAATTCTCAACAAAAAAAATTTATAATTTTGAAAGCTTTATTGGTAATAAATCAAGTGGATATTGAATATTCTGTTATCTGAGATCAAAAATCTTACTCTTCCTACACCATTTTTATGACTAGATAAAGCACTGCAATCAAACATTTAATGTTCACACTTATACTCAATTTCAAACATCTAAGTGATAAAATGAATTGCTGATTAAATTCTTCCAAAATCATTTCTAAGTTCTCTGTCGTCGTCTCCATCCAGAAAATATGGAGATCGTCATTCTACTCTTTACCTGCATTCTTTTTCTTCATTTTACAAGTGAGTGTGCTTTTGTACGATAATGTTAATGTTAAGAACAATTGAGGGCCGCCAACGAAAAGGGCTTACATCCGAAATCGCGCATATAACTATTGACCGTTAGGCTGTCTTCAAAATATATCTAGAATTTGGATTTTGAACATTCATACTTGTAGAGAATTTCATGGCACATCTTTTTTGTTGCTAAATATTTTTTGTAGTAATTTTAGTTCTCAAGTTATTCAAGAAATATGTAATTTTTTGCTACACAAAGTTTAATACGTTTTTTGAGATTAACTCGCCGTATCTTTGGCGCGTTCGAAAATATTTGTCTGAAATTTTTACGCAACATTCTTCAACATATACTGTGACTGATAGAATGTTAAGAAAGCTCAAGAAATACTGCAGGGCCGTATATTGAATTAAAAAATATATTCTTCCAAAATCCCAGATGTAAAAAGAGGTCAGCGGGGAAGTTTTTCAATATGGTTTATTGAGGAAACTCAAAGCGGGAAAGTTGTTCCTTATGATTCAAAGAAGTTTTCTCGAAAGTTTCAGATTCTTTGCTATCAAGGGCGGCTATTTATAGCGTTTTTCGCGATCGTGCGCGACCCTGCGCACCCCGGCGGAATACGCAAAGTAGCGTTCCCGATTTCGCACCTATATACTTTTGCTTACACAGACCTTGTAGACCTAACGACTATTTGGACATTATTGATCTTGATGTGGAATTGTAATATTGTAGTAGTGATCAAATTATCTTGAACGAATTTCATTCAAACATTTGATAGAACAAGATAAAATAATTGGTAGTAAGCCAAATATGAATCAGCTATCTCATGTGAAAATATTTATTATATGGTACGAAATAATAGCTACCAATCTGAAACTTCCCAGAAAACTTCTTTGTCTCATGAGGAACAACTTTCCCTCTTTGAGTTTCCTCAATGAACCATATTGAAAAAGCTCTCCACTGACCTCTTTTTACATCCGAGATTTTGGGAAAATATTTTTAAAAAATTCAATATACGGCCCTGGAGTAATTTTAAACTTTTGAAAGATTCTGTCAGTTACAGGATATGTTGAAGAAAGTTGCATAAGAACTTCAGACAAATATATTCAAACGCGCCAAAGATACGGCGAGTTAATCTCAAAAAACGGATTAAAATTTTTGTAGCAAAAAATTACGTATTTCTTGAATAACTTGAGAGCTAAAATGACTAAAAAAAATATTTAGTAACAAAAAAGATGCGCTATGAAATTCTCTACAAGCATCAATGTTCAAAATCCAAATTCTGGATATATTTTGAAAACAGCCTGACGGTCAATAGTTATATGCGCGATTTCGGCTGTGAGCCCTTTTTGTTGGCGGCCCCCCAATTAAGAAACACTATCAGAGAAAAATGAATTTGAAAAATAATTCCTCTTATTAAAAAAAACCAGGATATTTTTTTATCTAAAATTGGACAAGAACGCTTCAGCTATTGTGAAATTGATTTGGTAGCGGATAAAATTGATCTTTGATTAGATAAACGTGTTAGAATGTTTCTATCATTCAAGCTTCAAGGCATCTGTCTACTAATATTACCCTAAAAAGGATTCGTTCGAGGGCCTTCTGTCAAAAAATTGTATAAAGAGTTTCAAATAACTATTAGTGTCATAATTTATAAACTTATACTAAAAAAAGTGGCGAAATTGACAAAATTATAAGCTATAAACAAGTTTTGTTTTTGGCTATATCAAGCACTAGAACATTTTATGATATTAAATTGGAAGTGTTTTCCTTATTATCAGCAAATTCTCGGAATAATATTATTGTATATACACCTTATTAAAATGTGAGATGCACTGATTTAAAAAAAGTGTTATATGTAATTCTAATGTCTCTAACGAATGCGCGATTATCTTATGCAGTCATTATTTATCATTTTTTATTAACTATTCACCATTTGAATATTATTTGATTATTAATATTTATTTGTTATTGATTAATTTTAAATTTCTGACTAGATAGTGAAGCTAGGGCTGGCTAGCCGCTGGGTAGAATGTCTAGCCCTTGACATTACAAATGCTTTACAGTTCTGACCAGCCCCAGACTAGATTGTCTAATTCACGCCAGATTATAATTGAGGCGGTTCAGTCTAGGCTTCCCAAGCTCCAATGTATTTGCTTGCATTAAAGTTTGGCTAGAAGTTTTTTGGAAAAAAGGACCGAATGCGTAACTTTTTCCCACACATAAATACATTTTTGAGTCGACGAAAACGGATGAGGAACCACACAAGCGTTTCAAAAAACCGTATGCAAATGCTCTATTCAAAATTTGTAAAAAGTTATTGAAAGAAAAGTTTTTTTCGTGGTGAAACCTGTCCAAGAAAGATTTTGAAGAAAATAGTTCCTAGTGTAGAAAGGAATTTAAAATAATTCAATGAAAATGGGATGTCTTCATCGCTTCGACGTATTCTTGACATTTCTCTTTTTATAAGGATATGCACGAAATGATAAGTTTTGGATAATTTTTTTTGAGAATTTCAAAATAATATTTCAGGTTAGAATGGGGAAAAAAATGCATAAAGTTCGCTAGCCCAACTAAGATGTTGGTTTTCTCCGTTACACATTCTAGTTGGATTTTCAAGAGAAATTAAATTTCATATGCCATTTTTGTTCCTTTCCAAATGTAAGTATCTGTTTGTCCAGAATTCGTTGATGAGACAAGCCTCAGCTTTAACTTTTTTTCAGGACTATTCGTATTAAAAATTCCGGACGATTTAGCAAAAAGTGTTGGCTATTTGTCCCCAATAATTTATGCATGACTAGAACTTCTTTCTAAACCTTTTTCCAATAGATCATCAGGTAAGACCTTCAGATTTTTTCGCAGAAATTTACTAATTCGCGCATAACTGTATGAAGAAAGAAAGGCAAGAAAATGGCCCCAAATGGTCATTATTCAATTCATTGAATTAACCTATGTAATTCTATAATAAAGTAATGAACATCTGCATAAGTTCAAGAAAAAAATTTTGGAAATAATAAAAAGTAAATGAAGAAAATCAATCAGTGTATTCGAAAGCGTTATCTTTGCACGTTCTACTATTTCTTTATATAATCTATGTATGTACTAATAATAAACTATATCTAATTCCACTTGCTCTCCTCCATTCGTCATTTCATATTTTATATCCAAAATGCATGTATATATGAAGGCATAAATTATTATAAAATATATAATATTTAATTTTTCTCTTTTTTGTTCTTCATTGAATTTTATAAACATTATCACATGAAAAAGTAACACCGTCGAATACGCTGATTGATTTTCTTCGATTTTTTACATATTATTTCAAAAATTTTATTCATGAACACATGAAAATATCAATTATTTTATTACAGGATTACATTATTCATTTCAATGAACCGAATGATGACCATTTTGGGACATTCTTGCAATTTTTCGTTGTCAACCTCAGAGTTATTGTCTTCTTTGTCTTTTTTATTTTCAACTCTTTTTATTTTCAATTTTCATTTCATTTTATACCTTTCAGTGAATATATCTGAAAAAGTTTTATCAGGATACTCCAGGAATCTCTTCTTAAATACGTTCACACATAAATACAATGCAGTTAATACAATTTTTCATTTTTTATTCGTAAATATAATTGTAACTAAGCTCTGCAAATAGGCTAAAAATAATTTAACTAAAAATGGTATTTTCAAGACCATATTGGTAATCAGAAATTCAAAATACATCGCCAAGTCATGGTGAGGCCAACTATGAAGACAAATTTTTTTTCAAACTTGTAATCCTGACAGTTACATTTGCGAGTATTTTTATGTCCACTTTCGTGATTAACGCATGCAAATACATCGATTCATGTGGCTGGAAAGGGGTAGAGTGTTACTGGAAAGGAAGTAGGTGTGTGTTTCTACTTACCTATGCCCATTTTCTAGTATCACCCCTTCAAAAAAGACGCCGTTCCGTATAATATATTTTTCTTTACACTCCGGGTTAAAAAGAACCACTGAAGATGGGCTAGGGATGTGTTTTCACTTTCTACTACAACTTTTCTAACATAGAGTTTTCCAGTATAGCGCGCTTAACAAACACGCTACCCCTTGGCCCCAAAAATGCCTCTTTCTGCATTTTTATTTTCAAAAAGTAGTTTTGTCAAGCTATGACCTTGAAAATGAATTTCGCGAGTATTTTTATGGCCATTTTCGTAAACAACGCATGATAATTCATCGATTTACGAGGCTGGAAAGAGGTAGAGGGATACTGGAAAGGGAGAACGGGTGTGTTTCCACTTACCTCCACCCTTTTTCCAATATTGCCCCTTCAATAAACACTCTACCCCGTGTAATATCCCTTTCTCTACCCGCCAGGATAAAACGAACAATTGGAAATGAGGTGAGGGTGTGTTTTCACTTTCGACCAAACTTTTTTTTAACAAAAACTCTACCCCGTACAATATCTCTTTCTCTACCCGTCGAGTTGAAAGGGACCACTGGAAATGGGGTAGGAGTGTGTTTTCACTTTCGACTACACTTTTTCTAATATAAAGTTTTCCAGTATACCTCCTTTAACAAACAAGCGATCCCTTGGCCCCGAGAATGCGTCTTTCTACATTTTCATTTTCAAAAAGTAGTTTTATCAAGTTATGACCTTGAAAATTAATTTCGCGACTATTTTCATGGCCATTTTCGCAATCGACTACTGGAAAGGGAGTAGGGATGTGTTTCCACTTACCTCTACCTTTTTCTAGTATCGCCCCTTCAAAAAAGACGCCGTTCCGTATAATATATCTTTCTTTACACTCCGGGATGGAAGGGACTACTGAAAATGGGGTGAGGGTGTGTTTTCACTTTCGACTACACTTTTTATAATATAGCGTTTACCAGTATAGTGCCTTTATCAAATACCTGACTTCTTGGCCCCAAAAATGCCTCTTTCTGCATTTTTATTTTCAAAAAAAATTTTTGTCAAGTTATGACCCTGAAAATGAGTTAAGCGAGTATTTCTGTGACATTGTTTATAATCAACCCATGAAAATACATCGATTTAAGGGTTTCATCTCATGTGATGGGTCAAAAAAATCGATATTTTTTTCACAAATCGCTTCCTAAACATATCCAGAATTTGTGTGTGAAAGGATTCTTGTCAGTTCGGATTTGTTAAGAAGTGGCAGATATAGATAGTAGCGGACGCATTCTTCTCAAAACGCCATTTTTCACAATGGTCAATAGGATATCTTGAAAACTAATTGACCGATTGCCCTCGAATTTTTATGGTGTACTCAGGACATCGATAG
>JAUMHM010000085.1:40716547-40728139 GCA_032362435.1 Melikaiella ostensackeni
TCCAGCCCGTACTAGGCATAGCAGACTGATGGTAAGACAAGAGCTTTTTATTTCATTCATACTCAAACTTTCAAGCGCGTTTTTCTCAAAACGCCATTTTTACAATGGTCAACACGTCTCAAAAACTAATTGACCGATTGCGCTCTAATTTTTATGGTATACTCAGGACATCAAAAGTTCCAGTCCGTACCGAAATCACTGAGATATCTGCATTTCTTTTGTTTTAATTAAAAAAAAATACAAACAAAAAGGTGATGAAAATCTTGTTTTTATATTCAACAGTTCATCAAAAAAAAAAATATTCAAAATTTAGACTCAGTTTTGGTACCGGCTGTAGCCACAGATCTACCGATTAAAACGGTAGTTGAGTTTTTCATTTCAGATCAACAGATCAGCTGAAATCGTGTTGACCACCTCCCAACTTTTTTTGATACGGATGTCAATCCAGATGTCTACAGTCGATTTGACAGTGCATTCTAACGTAAAAAATTTTTTAATGACTTTTGAATAGTTCATAAATATACAGAAGAAAACCCAAGAGTTTGGCCTTTATTATTAGTCACAAAAAATTTAGAAAAACGTATAAGAAAAACACCTGTCACATGAGATGACTCCCTTAAGAGGCAGAAAAGGGGTAGAGGGCTACTAGAAAGGGAGAAGTGGTGTGTTTCCACTTACCTGCAACCTTTTTTCAGTATCGCCCCTCCAATAAAAACGCTACCTTATATAATATCTCTTTCCCTACCCATCGGACTGAAAGAAACCACTGGAAGTGAGATGGGGGTGTGTTTTCATTTTCGACTTCACTTTTTTTGATATAGCCTCTTCCAGTATGGTGTCTCTAACAAAAACACCATCCTGTATAATATCTCTTCTTCTACTCTCCGGGTTGGAAGAAATCACTGAAAATGGGGTAGGGGTGTGTGTTCACTTTCGACTACACTTTTTCAAATATAGCTTTTTCCAATATAGCCCCTTTAACAAACACGCTATCCCTTGGCGCCAAGAATGCCTATTTCTAAATTTTTATTTTTAAGAAGTATTTTTTCAAGTTTTGACCTTGAAAATGAATTTTGCGAGTATTTTTATGGATATTTTCGTAATAAGCTCATGAAAATACATCGATTTACGAGGCTTCAAATACATCCGAGTTATGTCCTTTCTGGAACCTCACCACAGTCACTCTTCGGAAATAATATATAATTTATACCTTAGTTCCACGGACGCAGCTTATCTTGTACTAGTTTTTTAATTTATTCTGATATGTTTCATGCAAATCAGACAATAACAGATTGCGATATCCAATACGGGTGAAAAAATTGCATTTAAAAATAAATTATGCCGATATGTCAATTCTGTCAAAAGTTACAGCGAGACATTGAGTACAAACAAAAATTTACAATCAAATGCTGCTCGTATTCTACTAAGAACCCCCACCGAAAATAACTGTTAACAGAATTTAATCTGAAAGTTTCTTCATTATGAAATAAAGATTTTTAGTTGATCTTAAAATCAATTCAATTATCTAAAAATTTAATTATTTTTCAGTGAATTTTGATTCAAAATATGGTACCAATTGATTAATTAGTGCAAATGTCAATAGTTGACGAAGGTATCCAATAAAAGTCCCAAAAAATTTGTTTGCGATATAATATTTGCGTGGTTGTACTCGGTTGAGATTGACAAGCGTTAATATTTATGTGCCTATGTCATTCGCACTATAATTATCTACATTTCGAAAAAAAAATCATGCAAATATGTGAATCCTATCAAAAGTTATGATGAGACATAAAGGACAAAAAAATTACAAACATATAAGTCTTCTTCTTGATGCTCGTATTCGACTAAGAAAACGCAGACTAGGAATAAGTCAAAGCGTTCAGATAATCACATTTTCTTTCAGTTAGTTTAAGTTTCTTTGGACCCTAGCAATTTTCTTTCACCAAATTTGTCTTGGGTAGGTTCCACCACTGCAAAACCTAGATTTTACTCATTTTTTACCAAATTTGAATAATGCATTTGCACACTGTTTTGGGGCCGCTTATCCAAAAAACTCCTAATCAAACTTTAACGCAAGCAAATGCATTGTCACTTGAGAAGCCTGGTCCAGCTTGGATCTAGACCAGCGCCAGTAGATTCATCCATTAGGGGTAGAAAAACTCAATAAATTTTCATCTTTTCTTGCAAAATTAGGTGCAGCGTCAACAAATCCTGTGGAAAATTCACCAACTCCACCAGCCCCTCCAGCCCTATCAGCCCTACCTGTTGCTATTCCTCGACGTTGCCGTATTTATTTACAAATGCCACATAACCTAATTTATTCTGGAGTTCTCCAAAATCTTCGTGAACGATCAATTCCTTTCTGGGCTCTGCATCCAAGTCAAGTAAATGGTACAGTGTTTCGTGTTTATGTAAGAATGCCCAATGGCAGTAGTTTTCTTTCAGTTATCAAGCCTCTTCCTCTAATTGTTGATATAAATGAGGATATTATTGGGGAACACCTGCTTCATAACTTTTTTATACCATTGAGAAGCCGAACTTTTTTATCAGCAAATCTTCAGCCATACAATTATCGTCCACTGCCGACTTCTCATCTCCCGTACGTTTTTGTATGTATGCCAGATGGTACTAATACTGTTTATGTGGGAGAGCTAGATTATGACTTCCGTCATCGTCCTATCTGGCTTCACTGAGAAAACTAGATAGGGGAGGCCGGGGCTAGAAGTTCAGATTTTTGGTTAACATATGAAACAACTCTAAAAAAATAGTTATTTGATTTACTATTGATTGATTTATCGTTGAATATCTTTCATTTTCGAATTTTAAGCAGATTTCTTCCATATGATCAATGGTTTCTTATTGAAAACCATTTATTTGTGGCAGTTCGGAGCGGAACTTCGAACTTTGTTGTGGGGCTAGTTTATTGTTATCGACCCGGGGTATGTTGTCACTAAAGGGTGAGGAATGCTTTTTCAAAGAACATCTCAATTTTTTGTTGAATAGAATACAAGAAGAGTATTCAATATTACATTTACAAAGGTAGTATTGTTAAAATGTCAAGAATTATAAACATCATATTTAGAACAATAACTCTTAACTCTAATAAGTCTGATATTGAAAAAATATGTTACTCTTCTTAAATATCAATTATTATATACTAACAAATATTGATATTCATTATTATCTCGTAAATATAATTATAATTATAATTGAGGGGTCGGATTCTATAACAGCATATAAATTTTTCTCGCTGAACGGCGTGGTCTCTGGATACTTTTCAAACAGGTTTCGAAATTTTAGTTGTGGAGTTCATATTCTGGAATAAAATCGAAGCGCGCATCTTTTTTTCTAGACAAAAAAGTTGTAGCTTTTGTCGGCTTCGAAGTAGACTCGAAAACCCCATTTTTAAGAAAAGAATTTTTTTCTCTTTTTTGACTTCAACTCGCCATAATTCAGAGAATACTTGAATATTTTCAATAAAACTTGCAGAGAATATTCGTTATAATCATCTATGACTAGTAGAGTATATAATATAAAAACACTTTTGTTTCAATAAAAGTTATAAATTCTTACCTGAGACATTGTATAAATCATGCATTCATATTTTCAAGCTCATGGGGACTCGAGCGAATTATGAGTAATAAAAATCTTCATAATTAAAAGATTTTTAATCATTAGATAAAGTTTTAATTTAGAAGAAAAAACACACTCAGGTTGTTCACGAAGGTATGAATATGTTTCCTGTGGAAAAAGTTATCCAAAATAAATCATCAATAAAAAATTATGAAGGTTTTATTTCGATCTGTCGCACAGTGGTGCAAATCTGGAATTTACTGTGCAAAAAAAAATAAAGACCTATGGCCTTCAACTTTAAATCGATTTGGAAGTTCTACCCTAGAATTTAGGAGCATTGAATTTTTGAAAAAATCACGAAGGGTAATTTTTAACTGCAATCAGTTTCAACCTATTTTTTGAAAACAAGGTCGCAGGAAAAGTGCATATTTGAGAAATTTTTTTTCCATCTCTTGACCGTTGTATATAGTTGCAACCAAGCTTAATTACAACATGTGTATACAAAGAAAGGAAATGTTTTTTATTGTGCGATTTTATTCTTTCAATCAAACTTTATAAGCCTATAAACATTTTTTCCATTTTTTTATGAAAAAAATTATTCGCTATTTAATATGTATCTAAGTCGCTTCTCACACTCACTAAGCTCAAAAAAAATTGATAAGATTTAAAATTTAGCTTTTCAAAAATAATTTCAGTAAGCGTATTGGTATATCTAATATCAATCGAAAGTGCTTCTGGAATTTAATTACTTAGAAAAAGGGATAACAATTTTCTGTCTTTCCACTTAAATTATACATAACAATAAACCTAAATTTCAAGGTTTAACAATTTTCTGGAGTTTTCAATGTTTGAGGAGCTACTTCTATAAATATTAGACGGCAAAGAATTATTTCAAATGAACTATTTTGATACACATAAGATGGAGAAAAACAAAATTTGTCGCGAGAAAAGGATAAAAATTCTCTATTTCTTAACTTAAATTATTTATGACAAAGCTAAATGATAAGTGTTAACACTATGCATACGACCGAAATAAGATCTTCATAATTTGTTATTGATGATTTGATTTGTATGTGTAATTTCTTCCATAGAAAACATATTTATGCGTTTCTGAACAACTTTCCCGTGAAAGGTTTTCTATTGCTTAAAATATGCTTGACTCCTCAGGAGCTTGAATACATGAATGCATGATTCATTCAATGCCTCAGGTAAAGGTTCATAACTTCTGTTCGAACTGATATATTGATACATTATTTAGTCTAATAGTCTTAGGACATCATAAGAAATATTTTCTGTAACTTTCATGAAAAAAGAATTCGAGAATTGGCCGAATTTATGTAGGCAAGATGAAGTCAAAGAGAGTAAAAAATTTCTTTTCTAAAAAGCGGGTTTTTCGGGTTTGCTTCCAAAACAGCAAAGGCTACAACATTTTTCGTTAATGAAAAAAGATGAACATCAGGTTTCATATCAGAATATAAACTTCTAGAATTGAAATTCGAAAAATGTTTGAAAAGTGTCCAGGGACCAACGCCTTTCAGCAAGACAAATTTATAGGCGGTTTGAGAATCTGACTTCTCAATTAATATAATTTTATTATTATAATATATTACATTATACTTTTATTATTATTTCATTAGTAATTTGTTAATATATTATATAGTATATTATTATTAATTTTATATATTTAACTTATATTAATTAATTAATATTTGCATCCTGATCTTAACTTAATCTTTAATAATCATAAATGTCAATTAAATGTTATTTAAAATAGCTGACATATTGACGTAATTGACTAAATAGTTGATACGTACTAAGAACATATCACTATCTCTTTTCATTTTGACAATAAAGCCATCGAAACAACTTACCCCCAGAACTCTTGTCTCAGCCTCCCCATCTAAGAACTAGTTATTAAAAATATGTTTTTTATTTCATGAGTATACGATGACGGATAATATCCATTTTTTCAGTGGTAGGCTACGAGAAATTCATTATATTATCTATTTAAAAAAATGTTAATATGAAAACTATGTAACATTCACGAATAAAAACATCATATTTTGAAAATTAATCTCACTCAATTTTACCTCAATCTATTCTAGCGTTTATATTTTTTCTCAAGTAAAATTAAGTTCAATGTCGAATCTGGCTGAGATACGGCGCTGATCAGTATTCCCAACCATGACATTTTCCAAGCCTCGCTCATCTGAATTTGTTTCACAAGTTCAAAAAAATTAACAGGTTGTCTAAAATAATACAAAATAAGAAATTAGACCGGTTTTTAGGGTTTCGTAGTAGGGATCCCAGAATCGATTCCGATTTCTCGGTGTAATCGATTCCTGACGTCCGAGAATCGATTATTTGGAATCGATTCATTTCAACGGAATTGATAGCAGATACGTCTCTTGGGGTTGGAGTCGACATCGATTTTTTAGAAATTAATTTCCATTAATTTCTTATCAATTTTTATCAATTTTCTTTAATTAACTTTTCAAACATTTCAGACGAAATATTAAATATGCAGTCTAATTTTCTTTGATTTTCATTCATCGAGAATTGATTCTCATCTTCGGTCCCGGAACCCTATTTCGTAGATCTAGACTTAACCATTATGGTTTCGAGCGGGTGTCCAAAGAAAAAAAAATTAGAAAAAAGTGGTATTTTATGAAAGTTTACTCGTCATGATATATTATGTTTAAATTTCCAGTGTCTGATCTAAAACTCACAGTACTTTCATTTTCGACAATATAATACATTTCTGATATGTTTCTTCTGTGATAATTATTTTCTAAATAAAATATTTTTACATTTTTGTTGTTAAAATCAATTTTGTGATCAAAATCTGTTGAATGCTTACATAAAGCTGTCTTTCTTTGTTTTTGTTTTGCGTAGATATATGTTCAGAGATTCTAGTTTTTAGAGGTCTCCTTGTCTGCCCCACATCCAAAATTCCACAATTTATACATTTTATACCATAGATGAGATTAGTTTTTTCAAACTTTGGAATTTTATCTTTAGTGGATTGTAACAAAGTTTTCTGAAGTTTATTTCTAATAGAAAAGACAATTGTAATATTCAATCGTTTGCAGATTCTAAGTATAGGTAGGTAAAAATCTTTGTGATATGGTGACACAAGCACTCTGGAAAAATCTATTTCTCCGTAAGTTTTGTTTTGATTGTATATTTACGTTTCATATAAGTTTATGTCTTCTTTCGATATTATTTTTAATAAATTCATAAACATAATTATTACCAATCAAGGTTTCATAAATAAAAACTATATTTTTCTCTTAAAATTCAAGTTCAGATAATATAATTGCTCTGTCAACTAAGGAGAAAACAATACCCTCTTTGTGTGAAATGTGATGATTGGAGAGGAAATTGACTGTGCGTCCTATGGTTTTTGATATCAATCGGTTTTGATATATCCTTTATTAAAGATTAAAGCTGTGTCTAAGAGATTGATTCTTTGGTTGAGAAATTGTTCTAGGGTGAATTATAGTTATTCACCTTTTTGATTGAAATTATCTAATACTTCAAAGAGATCATTTTTGTGGACACAAATGAGCGTGTCACCACGAAACGTTAATAGAATGTTATATGGAAGGATTTGTTTTTCAGGATATCTTCTTCCATATTTTGCATGACAAGTTCTGCCAATACTGATGATATTATTGATCCCATTGGGGTACCAAATTTTTGTTTATAAGCTATGTAGTCAAATTGTAAGCAGGCATTACCTATGAAAAATCTTATTGCTTCATCAAATTGTGCAAAAGTTAATTTCGTGTATTGCTGGATTAGGTTCCATTTTTTATTCATTAAAGTGTAAACTAAGTTTGGGTCTATATTAGAAAACATAGAAGCGGCATCCCAAGAGCAGATTGTAAAGTCTTTTGGTATATAGAAGTGTTTTATTTTATTGACAAATTCCCAACTATTTCTTAAGACATATTCTGAATTGTTAGTAATATTGCAGAGAATTGATTTGAAAAATTGTGACAGATTGTATAACGGTAAACCGATAAATGAAGTTACAGGTCTGAAAGGTTTATTGGGCTTGTGTAATTTGATCAAACTATAGATCAGTGGTGGAAAACCATTAGTGCATCGTAAGAAATTGTCAGCTTTTTGTCAATTGTAGTGTTATCCCACCATTCTTTGACCATGTTGTTTGAGTCACTCTGAATTTTGTTTGTAGGGTTTTTCATAATTTCATATGTGTTTTTGACTTTAACATGTTGTTACATTTTTGGTTTGTAATCTGTTTTATCCATAATTACTGTGACATTATCTTTACCTGATTTTGTTATCAAAAGGTTAGGATTATTCCGTATAAATTTGTTTGTTCTATAAAATTTTGATTCTAGGATTTCTGGTATGGATCTGATATTATGCTCGAGGTTAGATATTTTTTCATATCAAAATTCAAATTAGCTCTATGATGGTTTATCTCTTCTCCAGAGATCTTAAGTGTTCTACTTGCAACAGCCAGAATGAAATCAAGGAGGGGGATGGTTTTCTTATTGTAAGACATAACAAAATGTAAAAATATTTGATTTAGAAAATAATTATCACAGAAGAAATATGTTAGAAATGTATAATATTGTCAAAAATAAAAGTACTGTAAATCTTAGATCAGACGATGAAAATTTGAACACAATATATCATAATAGACTTAATGCTTTGACGATGATTCATTATAATAAGAGGAGGTGTATCAGGTTTGAATCGTGTGCAAAACTGCGAATCTTGCCGACGTTTCGTGAACATTGCAGTTCACTTCTTTGGGGCTAACCTGAAACTGAAGCTTCAGGTTGAGTTGTTCTTATATATACTCTCCACGATGCCTGTGATTGGCCAGAGCGCTCCCCGTGGGGACTAGTCGAAGCAGATTGGCCAATCAAGTCTTTTTCGAAAAACCCAGGAGGACGAAAAGCTAAATCGGGTTGGTATTATATCCATTGTCCCTATTGATGTTATTAGGGTGTTTTAAGATTTCGATTGACTCTCTATGCTTTCTTGGGAAAATATTTTATGTTTCTGGGATGACAGTTGTTTTGTCCATTAAAATGTTATGTCCTGTTTCGATATGGCGCTCAGCCAGTGTTGATTAAGTGAAATGTTTTAGCCTGACTTTGCTCTTATATTCTTTTACACGTTGGCTTACTACTGTCCCGGTTTCTCCAATATAGACTTTGACACAAGAGCGAAAGATTTTATATACTCCGGGTTCACTGAGAGGTGCCTTTTTATCTTTAGGATTGTTTAGAAGTTGTCCTATTTTCGCAGGTGCTTTGAATATGGTTTGGATATTGTGTTTGTTGAGAATTATTCCTATTTGTTCTGTGATACCTTGGATGTAGGGTAGGATAGTGCTCGTTTTTCTCTCTCTTTCTTTTGTAGGTTGTGTTGACTTGTTTCTTTTTAGTGTATTTTCTTATTGCTTTATCAATTTGTTTGTTTTTGTGATCGTTTTGTGTTGGAATTTGTCTAACGTTTTGTGATTCCTTTTGTAAGTTATCTTTATCTGTTGTGGAGACAGCTCTGTATACAAGGGAATTGATGACCGATTGTTTTTGAGATGGGTCGTCGTGGGAGGAGACATGTGGGTATCTGTTAGTATGGGTGGGTTTTCTGTGAACTTCATGTTCTAATGTGTTATCAGATTTTTGTTAACTAATACGTCCAGGAAAAGCAATTTTCCGTTTCGTTCAAATTCCATGGTAAACTGAATATTATGGTGTAATCGATTGATGAAATCGGAAAACTTGTGTAGCTCATCTATTCCATGTCTTCAGATAACAAAAGTGTCATCGACGTAACGGCACCAAACTTCCGGTTTAAGCTTGGATTAGTTGAAGGTTTTAGTTTCTAGATGTTCCATAAAGATATTGGCTATTACCGGTGAAATTGGGGATCTCATTGCTGCTCCTGAGGTTTGTTTGTAGAATTGGTTATCGAAAGAGAAGTGTTATTGAGACAGTGTTTTATCAAAGGTATGAGATCGGAGGGGAAGTTTGTAAAGAATTGAATAATATCGATTGGATCAGAGATTGATACTTTCGTGAAGAGAAATACTACGTCAAAACTCATTAGGATGTCGGAAGGTTGGGTGTGAATCTGCTGTATCTTCTTGATGAAGTCAAAAGAGTTTTGGACGTGTGTGATAGAGTTTTCTGTGAAAGGATTTAGTTCCTTGGTGAGGAAGCGTGCTTTTAGAAGAGTTTTTGTTTCGCTGACTATTGTTTTTGTGAGGTCTTTTTTAAGTTTTTTATATGTATCGTCAGTTAGAAGGTCCGTGATTTTGTTGATATAGTCTTCTGTATTCATTATTGCTGTCGTGTTGCCTTTATCTGCGGAAAATATTATGATGTCTTCATTCCGATTGAGTTCTCTAATTGCTGTTTTTTGTTGTTTTGTTGAGTTTGAGGAGGGGAATTGGGCTTGGTTGGCCGTGCTACGCCGTATGTCACTCGCTTTTTCGGGTAGAAGGTTATATATGTGACCTGTAGCGAAGAAAGGGACCTTAGTCGGAAAGGCAAGATTTTTCAGGGCAAGCTTTTGAAACAGCTGCGAATAATGTAGAATCTATGAGTGAAAGGTCGCTATGTCGCTTAATTGTAAGGCAGAGAATTTTTTTAGAATTTTTTCGTTTTGTTCATTAGAAAGAGCAACTTAATAAATATTTAATAGAGAAAAAAACCGAAAATCAATTTTTTCCGACTGAAGTCCCTTTCTTCGCGACAGGTCACATATTGTGGATTCCAAATTATTGATGATTTCTTCCTTCAGAATTTTGGAGGGTCTACTGCAAAATTATGTCCTTTAGACAGAGCTGAAATCATTTGATTGCTGATAGGAGGGTTAGAGATGTTTTTACTGTGCTAGTTAGTGGTGTGTGCTTTACTGGAAGTGATTTGTCAAATTTTGTTTTTTGTTTTTGAGTGGAATGATCTTTAATCCGTTGGCATTGGTCAAATGATATGCGGTCCATTGTAGACCGAATGTCAGATCTGAGGTCGTTTCATAGGAAAAGGTGAAGTTTTAATAGTTTTTCGGAGGTAGTGTGCCAGACAAATTTGATATGTTGTATTGTTTCTTTCAAAAGAAGCGAACTTGTTTTATGTAGAATTGATTTGGATTTAGATGTTCCTAAATGGTTTTTCAATTGTGAGAATTTTAGGACGATGTTGTTGTCTCTGCATCGTTTCAAGAAAGCTAAAGATGTTTTTAGCTCAGCTTGAGGAGACCTCAGCTTACTGAAATTGTTAGTTGTAGTGAGAAAACTCTTTCCGTAGTGTTCTTAAATAATAGATTCATGCTTTCACGATGATTCATTATAATAAAAGGAGGTGTTTCGGGTTTCAATCGTGTGCAAAACTACCAATCCTCTTACATTCTCCTCAGAGAATGTATTAGATTTGTGTAAAATTTGACCCCTCCCCCACGTTTTTGTCAAGTGTCCACGTTTTGAGACCCCCTGAACCCGGAAAACATGTTTTCACGAATGTGTCAGTCTGTGCGTGTCTGTGCGTAGATTTTTAGTTTGTGAGCACGATAACTTTCCAAAGAATTGATCGAGTGGATTGGCCTTTGGTGTACTCTTTTAGTGTCCTGAAATGAAGGCCATGTTCGTTAGCCAGCCGTTTTGGACGAAAATTTAAAAAGCGGGAGCATTTAAAAAATTTTTGAAACTACTTTTTCTCAAATTTACAAATTCCATGTACGGATATTAATAGTACTCAGAAAGTAAAACAATTTATTCTCATGACTTTTTTCGCTAAAAAAAAATTGTGAGAGTTACAGCATTTCCAAAATTCAAAAAAAAAGGATTTCCAGCCAAACAATGCACGATATCAAAAAAAGTCAAGAGAAGAAAAACGTTTTTTTTTGTAAGCCCTACAAGATTGTCATTACAACTTTTCGAATTTTTTTTAAAAATCGAAAATTCAAATTTTGAGCTAAATAACGCGGAATACAAAAGAAAGTTGAGATATCAAAATTGTTGCTTTT
>JAUMHM010000085.1:40780824-40796328 GCA_032362435.1 Melikaiella ostensackeni
GTTACGTTGTCATCCTCGTTGTCGGCGTCGTTGTCGTCGTTTTTGTCTACGTCATTGTTTTCGTCGTTGTCGAAGTTGTTTTCGTTGTCGTTGTCATCGTCACTGTCGTCCTTGTCGTTCTCGTCATTGTCGTTGTCCTCATCATTGTCGTTGTCCTCGTCATCGTCTTCGTTGTTGTCATCGTTGTCTTCGTTACGTTGTCATCCTCGTTGTCGGCGTCGTTGTCGTCGTTTTTGTCTACGTCATTGTTTTCGTCGTTGTCGAAGTTTTTTTCGTTGTCGTTGTCATCGTCACTGTCGTACTTGTCGTTCTCGTCATCGTCGTTGTCTTCGTTGCGTTGTCATCTTCGCTGTTGGCATTGTTGTCTTCGTTGTCGTTGTCATCTTCGTTTTCGTCGTCGTTATCTTCGTTGTCGTTGTTGCCTTTGTTGTTGTCGTTGTCGTTGTCGTCGTTGTCGTTGTCGTCGTTGTCGTCGTTACTGTCTTCATTGTCTCAACAAAATTTTCAATTTTTTCAATTTTTTTTTTAAATTTCAAATTCTCAAACAAAATTCTGGTATGTGTGGTATTTTTACCACTTTTCCTTAATTGTTTGAACAATTTAAATTTGTTTAAGCAATTTGTTTCGACAAAATATTCAAAATGTACACATTCTCAAAGTAACTTGAACTGTTCACTTTAAGTTGGAAATCAACAAAAACATTAACTAATTAGTTAATCGTTTTTGTGGATTTTCGATTAAAAGTATACAGTTCAAGTTATTTTCAGTCGTATCTTTCTGATATTTTATCCAAAAAAATTGTTTAAACGAATAAAAATTCTTTAAAGAATTATGGGTACGTAATGAAAGGTGTCAAAATAAGAGGAGCTAATGCAATATGTTTAAACCTTTGGAAAAAACTACATTTTTTGCCTCATTCCAGTCGAAAGTTACATTCGAACAATAATACATTATTTAAATAGTTAATAATAAAGTGAAACGACCGTGTTGATTTTTTATATTGCGTAATTAGTTTATCTCGTTGTGAGGTTACCAATCATTTACAATACAATGTGAAAAAAGAATTGTTTAAAAAAATATAAATTGTTTAAAGAATTAGTAATTGATAAAAAATCTATGAAACTTTTTATTTGAACGTTAAAAATGATCTGTGATAAAAAAAATACTGAAAGTAATATTGGCGACCAATAAACCGCAAAATACTTGATCCTCGTTTAGAGGATTGTGTTTGAGGATTGCTGGAAGGGGTTGTGGGAGTCAAAATGAAAAATCAATGCATACGTCACATTCGGGGAAGTGATTTTAAGAAGTCGATGTAATTGGCACTCGTTTTGTTGAAATGTGTTCCTTGTAGTCACATATTCGTAAAAACTGGGGTTTGAGCCACGTACTTTCAATGAAAAAATTGAGGGGGTGGCCGCGATCCCTTAACTTTGCCTAATCAAAAAAAAAATATGGACTTACTTTTCTGGGAAACCTGACAGAATGAGCCATTATCCCAAAGGAAACTCGAAGTTTCGTTTTTTTTTTTGGACAATCCTAGTGGCTACTGGGCTGGAAATCCGGGAAACCCGGGAGATTACCTTTTTTTGAGACTGGATTTTTTTTTAATCCTTAGTTTCAGTGAAAAAACTCTCCAATGGACTTAAATATCACTTGGTATCATATGAAATCATGGGAGATTGAATAATTTCTTATAACATTCAAGACTTGAATTTGAGAATTTTAATTTTCAAATAGATTATTTTTCGTTTGATGTTGGAATTGGCTAATCAAAACAAGAATCTATTCAATCTAAAGGATAAATATAATCCCCTGCAAGGGTGAATTTATTTTGCAAGTTTTTAAATTTTTAATTGTTCAATTCAGAAAGTTCATAACGTAAAAATTCATTACTTGACAATTTAAAAAACTCTGAATATATATTGCTTGAAATTCAAAAAATTTAATTTGAACGTTATCGTTCATTTTTTTGTATCGTTCATTTGGAAAATTGAACAATTCTCAATTACAAACCACTGAAATTGAAAAAATGTGAATGGATACGTTATATCATTGAATTTCCAATTGAAATCCTTTTTGGTTAAATAGTTTGAAAGTGATGACGATAAACATTAATTTAGTAGTTTCAGTTTGGTACTCTACAAGTTAAAAAATTTTAAACGAGTAGCGTACAGTGGTTCAGCAATAGAATTTCGTAGACAAATTAAGCTGCAAATCGCAATTATCAATCGACTCACTCTTTCTTTTTTTTTTAAATTATTTAGTGTAAAATTCCTAAGAAACGTGAGGTTGCTGATTTTTTTTTAATTCACAAAATATTATAATCATAAATAAATTAGGAAAAATGTAAGAATCAAAGTAAGATTTTCTTAATGGATTGAAAACACTAGAAATGATCTTAGAATTATTAAAAATTTATTCCAAAGTACTCACCGAATGTAAACCAATTGTTTTATAAACAAAATGATTATTAATTAAAATATTCACTAACAGATTCCCAAACTTAATTTATTTTTAGAGCTAATTTTTTTAAAAATTAAAATCAAATGGCGCTCAAAGCTCTATGATATTTAATCATAAATCTTTGTAAAAAATTAATATTTGTAATTTTTATAAACCAATTTCGTAAACAAACCTCAAGACCATCATTTTTGCCCGCAAAAACTTTACTATTAATAATAATATAAGACTTTTCATGATAAGAAAATTTCACAAGAATAACAATTTGTACTGTTAGTTATTAATTGTTGCTGTTAAAAACAAAATAAATTAAGAAAAACTATTTATACGCAGTCTTCAGTGAAAAAAATTGTTTTTTCTGAATATTTTTTAAATAAACAAAATAAAAAATCGGCGACCTTACGTTTGTTAGGCATTTTATACGGAGTAATTTTCAAGAGAGAAAAAGTGAATCGATTGATAATTGCAATCTGCAGCTCAATTTGTCCGCGAAAGTCTATTTCTGAACCACTGTGTAGCATGTGAAATTAAATACTTTTTAAAAATTAAATTTTTGATAATTATAAAGGGTTGTATTAAATCAGAACAAACAATTTTAAATAGCAAGCGTTAAAAAAATCACAATATTGAAATTGGTATTTTATAAGGAAAAATCCTTGTTTATTCCTACTTCTTACAGAATATTTTATTCAAAATTTGTATAATAACCTTTCGGAATCGGACAGATTCCCTCATCAAATTGCCTACTGTAGAGTATAAACTATTAAAATCATGTTGAGTAAAAATATTAGGCATAATAATAAGTCTTTAAGTGATACCTTTACTGATTTTTCGAAAATGTCGTTTTTAATTAACCTAAGTATTGAAATTATTTTTAGAAGCCTTTTGTATTGGCATTAGGGTCTTATTAGTATGTATCATTACATGCAGTAAATTGTTTAAGATATGAATTTGAAAAACGTCTCGGCCTCGGGTAAGGGCCCTCTTCTATGCCAGATGTGTACCTAATAAATTAAGAATTCATTTATTCTTTGGTATACACTATTTGGTATACAACTTATAAAATTGAATGTGCATGCATCGACTTATGTATATTTCTGATGCATGCATTCTTAATTCAATAAGTTTTATACCAAATAGCGTATACCAAAGATTAAATTAATTCCTAATTTATTTAGAAAACATATGGCACTGAAGAGGTCCCCTATCCGAGGCCGAAACGATTACCAAATTCATATTCAATACAATTTAATGTATGCAATGATACATACTCATAAGACCTTAATGCCAATATAAAAACCTTAAAAAACAGTCATAATAATTAATCACAATAATAAAAAACAAAAAAAATTTAGCAATGTTAAGAAATTAAAGTAGGAAGATATGAATATTTTATGTCTCTATCTTAAGGTATAGCTTAGAAATATCTTAAAAACTTTAATTATTTGAAAATAATTAGATTAACTTATCTTTTGAATAATATTTGGAACTTTATAGGTCACACAAATTAGTACAGTTGTAAAATTCGTTTTTATAACACGCTGACTTCCTTGGTGTATATTGCAAAATTCTGTTATAATATATTAAAGAGTGCTAACGGGGAGTATAAACTGACGAATTTTTAAGTTTTTAAGGCTTCGAATTTCAAGGTAATGATAATAAAATAGTTCAATTTCGAATATCAGTATATTAAGTTGTCAATTTTCAATACTTTTTCCGATATTTTGTAACTTTAAGAGCCACAAATTTAAAATTGTTGAGTTGTGTAGTTTCCAATAAATGTGATATTTTGAATTTTCACACATATTTAAAATATTTCACTTTTAAACGTTTTCATTTTTAAATGCAGAATTTTCAAAGTTTTATTTTGAAAATGTCAAATTTTGATTGCCCTGAGTGCATTCCGATTCTTCAATTTTGAAAACAGAAAGTTGAAATTTTTAATGCTGAGGTTTTAAAAGCCTTGAATTTCAAATTGTATAATATTAGAGGCTTTAAATGTAACATTGTACATTTATTGGGCAAGTATGCACTTCAGCTTCAAAATTATTTACGTTCCAATTCTTTGAGCTCGTTTCAAATTGATCAATTTTTTAATTAGCAAATTAGTTAGTTTTTAGTTTCGAATGTTTAATACTAAAATTAATGAAATTTGTACTCCTGTAAATAAAAATTGTTCAATTATGATGGGTTTCGATATAATAGTGTGCAATGATAAATGTTAATTTCATTCTCTCTTTTTCATTTGCGAAATGTCCTATTTCGAAGGCTATTATAAAGAATTCTTATAAAATTAACGTTATTGAAAGGTAATTTATTAAACGCTTACTATTTCACATGCTGTAGACGAAAAATTAAGTAACTATCAATGCTTTCAATATTAAAATCTAGAATTATTTGTAATTCTGATCGCTTTCAAATTTCAATTCTTTAATTTGAAGCAATTTCAATTTAAAATAAATACTCCACTTGAGAATTCCGTTTCTAATACTACAAGTTTCAAAATGTTTAGTTTTGAGTGCTTGAACATTAAATGATATGTGTCAAATTATTATAAAGAAACAATTATTAAAATGAGAATTTTAAAACTGTTTGAAAAGTCAACTGTTACCCTATGATATAAAATAATCCTCGAAAAAATCTGAAAACCAAAGAATTTCAAACGAATGCGATGAAGTGAAAAGTGAAAGGGAAATTTAATATACACGTATCGAAATGTCGCATACCTGTACATTAATTTTAATATGTGCCATTTTAGAATTCATATTTATGTAATAAAAATTTTAATTTCATATACAAAGTATATTTAGTTTCATAAGCCCTTGTATATTAAAATTGCAAACATTTCCAATAGTGTAAAATCATACCCAATAAAGCACAAAAGTGTAAAGATTTCCGATCTCAGCATGTTTTTAAACTCAGTATCATTAGAAATAAATGGATTGTAAATGTTCAGCTTTAAAATAGGTATTAGGCCAGACTAGGTAGTTGCTTTCAAGTTGGAGACAGTTATCATGCTTATCAGTTCTTAGTCAAAGTGTCGAAAGGGGTTAAGGGAAGCGGGCTGGGGATGGGTAAAGCAGAGAAGCATCGCGACAGAGTGCAGGAAGCGAAAGGGTTGAGAGTGCGACAACTTTAACCCCGATAACGGATGCTAGGTGGTGTTCTCTACTCGAGGGCTCGAGGAGATTAGATGCCGGCAATTAGCGGGAAATATGAGGAGAGCTACTTCCCAGGGTTGGTTCTCACTGAGTTTACAGGCTGCTTCGGAACGGTGGGTGCGGGGGTGCAGGGCTGCAGACTAAACATAGTCGCCTCGTTAACGGCGTGTTACTCGATTAACACACCGCTCCAACGACACTCAGTAAATTATACCTCCCGTTCACGCTACTTTGGAGAATGAAACGATGGTCCATTACGTAACCCGTTTATCAAGATCAGTCTCAAGATTTGTCTAATTAATCGACGCCGTAGTGATTTCAGTTTCAAGGAAGGCTTTGTTTCCAGATATGTTTATTTGATTGATACAAACAAAAAAGTATTAATAACTGACACTATAAGCTAATGTGACATACAGCTTGTTCATTGAAAAGTGGCTCTTCGCACTGACCAAGCAATATTAACAATAGAACAGGTTCATGGAAGAGTTGAAAAAATAAACCAAGCCCTGGAAAAGAAGAATTACACAGAAACATCACTGAATCCCTTGAAAAAATATAATAGAAAGATACTTTCCAGTTAAGTACTATTAGAAACTACCGATGTTCTCTAAGAAGTGTACCTGGTTCCTCTTTATACAGTCTCTATACTAGGAACCTACCAACATCAAAAGTAGTTGACACAGTTGCGTTAGAGTTTCTCAGATTCGGCAGTAGCATTAGTCTTCTCAATGGCCTTCTGGATTCCATTAGAAAGTACCGAAGTTCTCTAAGAAAATGTACTTGATACTTCTTTTCTATACCAGGAACCTACCAACATCAAAAGTAGTTGACACAGTTGTGTTAAGAGTTTGACAGATTTGACAGAGGCATTAGTCTTCTCAATTCCCTTTTGGACTCCATTAGAAAGTACCAAAGTTCTCTAAGGAAATGTACTTAATACTTCTATTCTATACAAGAAACCTACCAACATTAAAAGTAGTTGACACAGTTGTCTTAGAGTTTGACAGATTCGGCAGTAGCATCAGTCATCTGACTTTCCTTTTGGATTCCATTAGGAAGTACCGATGTTCTCGAAGGAAGTGTATTTGATTCTCTTTTAAACGGTCTCTATACTAGAAACCTACCAACATCAGGAGTAGTTGACACAGTTGACACAGTTGTGCTAGAGTTTGATAGATTCGGCAGTAACATTAATCTTCTTAATTCCCTTTTGGATTCCACTAGGAAGTACCGATGTTCTTCAAGGAAGTGTACCTGGTTCTTCTTTATATACTCTCTATACCAGAAACCTACCAAGATCAAGAGTAGTAGACACAGTTGTGTTAAAGTTTGACAGATTTGATAGCAACATTCGTTTTCTCAATTCTCTTTTAAATTCCATCAGGAAGTACCGATGTTCTCTAAAGAAGTGTACTTGGCTCTTTTTTAAACGGTCTCTATACTAGAAGCCTACCAACATCAAAAGTAGTGGACGCAGTTGTGTTAAAGTTTGACAGATTCAACAGCAACATTCGTTTTCTCAATTTTCTCTTGGATTCCATAAGGAAGTAACGATGTTCTCTAAGGAAGTGTACTTGGTTCTTCTTTAAACGGTCTCTATACTAGAAAGCTACCAACAGCAGAAGTAGTTGACAGCTGTGCTAGAGTTTGACAGATTCGGCAGTAGCATTAGTCTTGTGACTTCCCTTTTGGATTCCATTAGGAAGTACCGATGTTTTCTAAGGACATGTACCTGGTACTTCTTTACATAGTTTCTATACTAGGAACCTACCAATTTCGAAAGTAGTTGACACAGTTTCGTTGAGAGTTTGACAGATTTGACAGTAGCATTAGTCTTTCCAATTGCCTTTTAGATTCCATTAGAAAGTACCGAAGCCCTCTAAGGATATGTACTTAGTACTTCTTTTCTATACCAGAAGCCTACCAACATCAAAAGTAGTAGACACAGTTGTGTTAGAGGTAGACATATCCGACAGCAACATTCGTTTTCTCAATTTTTTTCTGGATTAATTAGGAAGTACCGATGTTCTCTAAGGAAGTGTACTTGGTTCTTCTTTAAACGGTATCTATACTAGATACCTACCAACATCAAAAGTAGTTGACACAGTTGTGTTAGAGTTTATCAGATTCGGCAGAAGCATTAATCTTATGACTTTCCTTTTGGATTCCATTAGGAAGTACGGATGTTCCCTAAGGAAATGTACCTGGTTCTTCTTTATATTATCTCTATACTAGGAATCTACCAACATCAAAAGTAGTAACACAGTTGTGTTAAGATTTTGACAGATTCGACAGCAACATTAGTTTTCTCAATTCTTTCTTCGATTCCATTAGGAAGTACCGATGTTCTCTAAGGAAGTGTACTTGGTTCTTCTTTAAACGGTCTCGATACTAGAAACCTACGAACACCAAAAGTAGTAGACACAGTTGTATTAGAGTTTGACAGATTCTGTAGCAGTATTAGTCTTTTGACTTCCTTGTTGATTAATGACTACAGCATCGAAATCCTTTAGAGACTTCGATAAACCACCCAGCAATCTCCGTGATATGGAAAGAATGAAACAAATTATCGTAACATTCAAATTTGCTTAGTCAAAGAAGAAATCCAGGAGAATAGTGCAATTAATGTTGAAAGACTGAAGTAACATCAAAATCTTTTAGTAGTGATATCGCTAGATAAATTTAAAAAATGAGGACTTAATTACAGCTGAACTTCAAAGTCCTAACTTCGAGGGGTTGGATTCGTGGAATGACATCTGTATCAGTTCTCATCAGTGTAAATCTCATTTGCGTCCGAGTGAACACAACCCCCCAATTAGGTGAATCCTCTATATCGAGTTTACCAGAGGGACAAATGAGTCAATTCATCCGAGCCGCGCTTAATATTAGACAGCTTATACACTTGATAGTGCGCCCTATTGCTAAAGTAGTACTCCTGGATTCAATTCGAAATTGGTAATCACTATTTTCTAATATAGTTCGAACATCATCATGTCATTCATCCAAATAAAGACTTACAGTTTCTACTACTTCCCAAAAGAAATTCATCAGCCTTCTCCTGTCTCATCCGAGTAAACTCAAAAAAGTATCAGTGGAATCCCAATAAGATTCCAAATAATGATCCTCGAAAATACCGAGTGTGAAAAAAATCCGAACTGAAGTATTAAACTTTTTCTAAAATTGTTTACAAGTCTAAATGGGTACAGAAGTACTAGAACAGTTCCATTTGATTTTTTCCGAAATCTTCACAAATTCTGTTCATGAGATTTATGTCAAAAGAGAGGCCCTGCGTTCCTACAAAGTATAAAACACTATTTTGAGAAAATCGGAATGGTCTAATAAGTCTCCTAGTGAAGACTATAAATCTTCCACTATATAATTTTTTCGGGCATTCAATTAATACAATTATTTATATTTATTACTTAGAACTATTAATTTTGTTATTTAGTTTAGTTTCCTCCTTTTAGTAATGAAAGGAAACAAAAGTAGAAATATTTTTTTGTTGTTGATGGCAATAACAGTAACGAAAATAACGAAAGTTTCGGTACACATTACGTAACGTGATGAAAGGGAACCCAAAAAATGTTTCATCAGCGAAACGTATTTTGTACTTAGTTGCACTAAGTCTTAATCTGCAGTTTTTTTGTGGCATAAATCCTGTAAGCACTTGTAAAAATTATCTAGTCCTTTATTCCGAACAACAATTTTTCTACAGCAGAATTGTTTTTGAATTTTTTTGTAGTTTTGCTTAAAAGAGCAAACTAGCATGTCAAAAACTTTGAGTGTGTATTCCCAAGATTATTATGGGCTAGAATGAAAGTGGGAATTAGAAGGCTATTTATTAGAGCATGCTACGCTTCAGTTGATGGTGACAGTAGTGATGTAGAAGATATCTTCTGGGACTCGTAAAAATGATATTCTAGGTACTTGCCATCCTGAGGAAAGAATCATCCTACTCGGTAATATGAATGGCTGAGTTAGTGTGCAATGCGAAGGTACGGCCAGGGTAATTGGTCATTTTGGAGCCCCAAAAACGATCGATGAGGGGATGAACTGATTAGCTTATGCTTAGGAAAGGGCTTGTTTATTACAAATACTTGGTTGAGACATAGAATGATTTACGTGTATACTTCGTCCAGAGATGAAAGCCACAGTATGATTGACTTTGTTTTAGCGGATAAGAGACTTAGAGGGCCAGTAAGAGATAGAAGGGTTATGAGAGGCTCTGAATATGGAACAGATCACTATCTCATAGTTTCAAAAATGAACTTAGGTGAAGAATGGAGGAGAAGAAGAATTAATAATAATATGAAGGTCGTCATAGAGAAGACTGGAAGACGACGTCAAGCAATAAAAATATAGAGGATGCATGGATAATACTAGGGGATAGCATCTTCAAAAGAACATCTGAAGTGTGCGGTAGTGCGGTTGTATGAAGAAAGGCTGGAGATGCTTGGTGGAATGATGAAATCCACGTAGCTGTTAACGAGAAACAGCAAGAGTACTCGAGAAAGCTGTATATTAAATGTATTAGCGATGAGGAGAGGACTAGATTAGAAAATGATAATTGGGATAAAAGCAGAAAAGCAAAGATACAAATCAAAGAAAGCAAGGATAAAACCAAAGCAGACGGAGATACAAAAATGCAAAACGATTTTGAAGGAAATAAGAAATTATTTTGGGAATGAGGTAAAAAGATTAGGGAAGGAAGTACTAGCATTGAGTTAGTCGGAATGAAGAATGCTGATGGTGAAATGGTATGGGATACGGACAAAGTGAAAGACTGTGTGAGTGATTTTTTCAAGAAATTATATGGAGGTGAAGCTATTGAGTATAAGAACTGTGACATAGAAGAGGATACGTAGTAAGTGGCGAAATATGAATCGATACCCGCGACATTATATCCGCAATTAAGAAACTAAAGAATGGTAAGGCTGCTGGTGTGGGTCGCATTGCCGCTGAAATGCTTAAGAGCGATGGCAAATTTTTGTTCGTGTAGCTGAGGGTATTGATGAATGTGTGTGCTGAGAACGGCGAAGTTCCAAATGATTGGAGAAAGGCGATTATCGGCAAAATATTTACCAAAATACTTATTAGTCAGGTCACGGGAATAAAAAATGAAATGATCTGGGAAGTCGAAAGTGGATTCAGCTTCAGACAGATAATAGAAAAATGTTTGAGAGTAAATAAAAATATTTTCTGTGCATTTGTTGATCTGGAAAAAACCTTGCATAAGGTGGATAGACCTAAGCTTTGAGATGTCCTGAATGAGTATGAAGTGAGTGATTGGCTTCTAAAAGGAATAAGAGCAAAATATGCGACCGGCTCCGAAGAAAGGGGTCTAGCGGCTAAAATCAAGTTTTCGAGGAAGACGCGTTTGAAGTTTGACAACACTTTTCCGTCATTCTATGCTCTTTCAGCACAATTTTTAGTCGATAATATGTAACTAGGGGTTTTTCAGATCGCTGAATTCGAATTTGAAGTACAAAATTTTTGATTGCCAAATGTCTGACTGAAAAATATTGCACAGCATAATTTCTTTATAAGTACTGTATTTGTTTGAAAAAAATTATTTAAACAATTAATGACCAACTGGTCGAAGAATTACCATCGCTATTTATAATCAGGGTGCTTTTGTCAATATTTTAAGCTAAAGTTACCCTCTAGACCTTTCAGTGCATACAAATGTATTAGTGGCGACTTTATTACCCCATGTCTACATTGTGGCAAGAAAATTGTCTCGTTCAACACTGTCTAACTTCGCGAAATTTTGAGCATTCAATCTAGGACAAATAGCATGTGAAAAAAATAACATTTCAGCATATTGAAACCGTCAAAACCTCAAAATCGATTTTTTAGCCACTAAAACCCTTTTTTCGGAGCCGGTCACATATGTATATGGTATTAAGTCGAGTGTAAGGGTGATTGATTTGATATTAAGCAGGGTATTAGGCAAGGCTGCTTTATGTCCTCCCATCTGTTCAATATATATAATGTATATGGACGATTGTTCAAGTATGGCTCTCTTAGACGGAGAAGGTGTTGATCTCGGGACAGTGACAGTGCGTGGACTGGAGTTTGCAGATGATAAAGTTGTTACGGCAGAATCATTTGATGATTTGCAGAAAATGTTGAGCAGACTGGATACTAGCATGAAGAGTATGGGTTTTAAGATGAACCTGATTAAAACAAAAATTATTGTGTTTGGAAGAAGGGGTGAGAAACCAGTATGCAACATTGCCTCAAGCGATGCCAGATAAACTCCTTGATCCCCGATTGTATAATGATGCTAGAACCGAAAAAGTTACGCTCACCCCCAAAGGAATTTGTCTTAATGGTATAATAATAATAAATCATGTTGACACATGGAGAATTTTTAACTTTTTTGGTACTTTAGTCTTATTTCGCGTTTTTGGGACATAAGTCCCGTAAGTACTTGTGAAACGTATTCAGTAATTGTAAACAATTATGAAAAAATTAAAACCTTTTCAAAAGTTTCTTTCCCATTTAGACTTTTAAACAATTTAAAAAAAAGTTAGTACTAATTTTCACTTATTTATCTCATAAGTGGTACTTTAGTGGGACGTTATTCAGAATTTTAATAGCATCCCCATTTGCACTTTTTCTTAACCGGGTTACTCTTAGGCTATTAATCTTTAAAAATCGAACAATCAGCGAAGCGTTAAATTCTTAATTTAGGTTTGCAAAATAAAATAAAAGAAACGTGATAAGGGTCAGAACGGCACTTTCGTCGGTGTTAAAGCACCTATATAAAGATCCTCTAATGAGCTGACAGAGGAGGAAGATAAGGTCTGGATTCAGGACTCAAGACACGGTTTCTGGGGCCTGCTGTTCCTGGATTTCGCTAGCTCGCACTTGCAGCATGAATCCCGATGGGTATCGCGTAATTCGACGGAAAGTCTCATTCCCAGGGCGTTTATATCAGACGCGCGGCGGCCCTGTCGCGGAAAGCTGACACTGCGGGGTCACTCGACTCGTTACGCCGCATTAACATCGTGTCCCGCTTTTTATCTCGCTTGTTAATCATTTGTTGCCCAGGCTTGTACGGCCTCTGCCAAGCGGCGACTCCGCTTCGTGTTCTGTCCTTTAATTACGAGCTTCACTCGCCTGGATGACATCGCGCGGCGCGTCACGCTGGTACACGTCAGATTACCCCGTATCAGAGGGAAAAACTGGACAGACATCGTCTCCTCTATGTGGCATTAATATAGACGACACGGACCACAGAAGACGATGGATCTGACGCGCAACAGTATATCTCCCTCGCAAAAAATATACTGGAACGAGTTTCTCCAGAAGTACCTTTTCGTATGTGTATTTGAGAAATGGCTTGTTGAAATTATATTTGGAAGATGCGGAATTTTTTATTTATGTTACATCCTCAATTCAGACAATTTTGTCGTAACACTTGAAAATAGACAACTCAGTTCATTGTAATAAAAGCAAATGATAGTTAATCAAGTAGTCAGGCGGACTCTAACTGAAAAAGGCTCGATCATTCGTCAAATTATGATATGATGCAAAATAATGTAATCAGATATAGCTACATCACAATATCTACACCTATATATAAAGCACAACTTATGATATCAAACATAATGATGTATCGAATATACTAATGTATCAAGCGCAATTATGCATTAACGTTCTATCAAGTGTGTCCCATGCCACATCTTGCTCAAAAGAGACTATTGTGGAAGTCTCATCCCTATCTCTGCTATAGTAATCCTGATCAATATAAACCCCAGATTCACCACTGGTGGTTGTCTTCACGTTCCAAGCAGTTACACCTTTAACATCGTTTCTGGATGCACGGACATCTTTGAATAAACTGCGAGTATCTACATCATTGATAAATAGTAAACTAGAAAATCGCTAAGTGAACAAAGTTCCTTTGGCTGAAACTTTCGGTCGTCGAGAGAGTCGATTCCGGACAAAGTCCGTCGTGTTAACGCTCGTGAGAAGAACTCAAAAGTGAATCTGACCCCGAACTCGTATCGTGCAATATTTCGCGAGACATGGTCCTAGATACTCATCTGTCGACTGAACTGCTATAAATGATACATTTTTTTCAAATGTGCTGTGTTTACTTCCTGTAAAATGGACAATATTCATGCACAGAAATTATTTTTTAGCGCTTTTGTAATAACTCCAAGAGGTTTGATGCAAATCAATGAAGAATTGGCTGAGATATCCAGTAAAGGTGTGAAAAATACTGTTAGTTCGAGAAAATATATACGCCGACTTTTTTTTTACTTGACGGCGAGTTACTACCGCGAATCTTGAGAAAGATGAAGAACTAATAAGGAAAACTATAGAAGCTGGAAAAATTACCGAAAAAAAGGAATCAAGATCAAAACCTACCAAACCGAAAAAAACAATTGATTTTAAAAAATTTGGACCTGATCTATACGAAATGTTTAAATGTCGTAATTAAAAATATTTTTGTATGAAATGTATTGTCTTAGTATTTTTTCATTACATTTAAATAATTTTTTACCTTTTTTTAAATTCAATTAAAGCAATAAATCGTTTAATATATTGCCCTTAATTAATAATAATCAAACATTACGTCCATAAGATTTCTTATAATTCGTATTCTTCCTTTCATTCATTTTCTAGTATTTTCATGTAATCCGGCATCTCGATATATTTCAAGAAGGCATCATCAAATGCATCTTTTCTAAATTCTAGATAACAATCCAGAGTTTTCTTTACAAGAGGTACATTTGAGAGTTGTCCGTGCTGATAACTTTGTATTAATTTTAATACGGTTTCTGAATCTGAAATTAATAATTTACCAAAATTTAGTTATGCGTGACTGAAAGAAGGAAGTAGTTTTTTAATGTACCTGGGGGCTGATAGGTGAAAACACATGATCCTCCCAATGGACCATTCCTAATTTGAAAAACGTAAGTACGTCTGTGCTTCCTTTTGCTTTTCCTATCACCCCTTGTCTATAATTTAGATGAGAATACACTCGATCGAAGCCACGGGTATTCATAACAAATTGTTTCCACAATTCTGTATATTTTCTTATCAAAGTCTCTTCCCTCAGACTTTCCACCTCCTAAAAGTAGCAAAAATGTGACAAAAACTTTAAAAAACTGAGTGATAATATCCATAATACCCAATTTTTTTTCTTTGATTGCTATGTTTCTTTATCTTCAGTACAATTTCGAGATGAACTTTAAAAAATTGTTATTATTTTTTCATGAAGAGCAATCATCACTGCTTCATTTTGGATGTCCTCATCAACTTTTTCTCTGTCATATGAGCAGTAATTATACATTTCATGGTGCAACTTCGCATATTGAATCGCTGGTATTTTTTGTTTTTCATAAACTTCTTTGAAGGCTTCTTTAATGAATTAATTTATTATCTTACTTTTACTTCCTTGATAAAATTTCTCTTTTGATCTGTTCCTTGAGTTTTTTCCGTCGTGATGAAACATTGCGCGCAAGGATTCGAAAACCTTTGTGCCCCTGCCTTCCAGCTGTTAGTTTCCACACGATGTATTCCAGATGAAATAGTAAATCTGATTTTCCAAAGGGGCATCATAAGTCTATGGGAAGTTGAATCAAAAGCTTTCTGGTAATCAATCCAGGCCATCGACAGATTGCGATTGTAGACTGCAGCGTCTTTGCAGACGTTCCTGTCGATTAGCAGGTTTTCCCGACAGCCTGCTACGCCACTTTTCGATCCACGTTGTTCGTTGATCTCTCTCCACCCAGGTTCAATTGTCTGAACAATCCTGTCGTTCAGAATAGCTGTAAAGATCATATACAGCGTGTTCAGACAAGTTATTGGCCTGCAGTTCCTTGGGTTGGACAAGTCGCCTTTCTTCGGTAGGAGTACC
>JAUMHM010000085.1:40796428-40812819 GCA_032362435.1 Melikaiella ostensackeni
GATGACAACTGCTCTGAAAAGAGATGTGTAGAATGATTCACCTTCCAGCCCAGTCAGTAACGAAGCCAGCGAAGGCGCGCTGGCTTGCAGGGGGACGTTAGGGTGTGAGAATGAAGCTGTAGTGTATCTGACGATGAACTGACATTGTCCTCATCAAAGCCGGCAAGCCCTCATACTTAACCCTGGCGAGGTATGAGGGATATCAATTTTGTTACATTTGTACGAAATATAAAATCCCGAAATACTGGAAGAAAATTACTGGAAAATTTCGGGACATGTATGCAAAATACTTCAACATTTAGTTTCCAGAAAGAGATGAAAACTGAGCTCCTCATATAATATGCCCCGCTTGCAATTTAATGTTATACAAGTGCGAAGAAAGTGAAAAAAATGCAAGCTTGAAGTTCATTGTACCAACAATTTGGGAAAAGCCACAAAATGAAAGGGATTGTTACTTCTTCATGAACGATGCGAAAAAATGGGGAATTTCTAACAAAAAATCAATAACTTATGATCAAACACTAAAGAAAAGCAGGCAGTTCTGGAACATGAGACAGACTGTTTCACAAGCAGCAGTGAAGATTCCAATTAAATGTGAAACATCTGATGACGAGTACACTAAATATGACACAAAAACGAGACATTCAGAGAGGTGGTCCCAAAAGGAATTGAATAACTTAATTCGAGATTTGGGATTACCTAAAGATGGCGCTGAACACCTTGCTTCAGCTTTGAAAGAAAAACGAAAATAAGCAAAAGGGACAAAGTCTACAGCTTATCGAACAGAGAACAGAATTTTCGGAAACACTTTCATTTTGATCAAGAACTGTCTTCAGTCTATTGCACGAAGATTAATGGACGTATGAACGAATTGAAACCAGGAGCTTACAAAGATAGAGGGTGGAGGTTGTTCATAGACTCTTCTAAACGAAACCTGAAGGCCGTCTTCTTGCACAGCACAAACGAGTATGCATCGATACCAATAGCTCATTCAACAAAAGTCAATGAAAATTACAGAAATATTAAAATCGTATTGGAAAAAAATCAAGTACGAACAACATAGATGGCAAATTTGTGGAGATTTAAAAGTTTTTACGATGCTTCTCGGACAACAATCAAGAAATACGGAGTATTCTTGTTTCTTGTGCCTATGGGACAGCCGAGATTGTAGTAATCATTATAAGAAAAAAATTTGGCCGAAAAGAATGTCACTGGAACGAAGATGCAGAAACGTCATTAATAACCCATTAGTGGAGCCATCAAAAGTCCTTCTTCCACCTCTTCACATTAAGTTGGGTCTAATGGAACAATTTGTAAAAGCACTAAATAAAGAAGGAGAATGTTTTCCGTATATAATGTCTCAGTTTCCCCAATTGTCCGATGCTAAGTTAAAAGAAGGAATATTCAATAGACCTCAAATTCGAAAACTGTTGAAAGACGACGTTTTCGTTACTAAAATGACTTTGACTGAGAAAAAAGCATGGCTTGGTTACAAAAACGTCGTTGAAAAAGTTCTGGGAAACGTTAAATGCCCAGAATGGAAAAAGCAAGTCTCGAGAATGGTCGGCAGTTTCAAAAAATTAAAACGTTTAAAGTGTTTGAAGCTACATTTCATGGATTCTCATGTTGAATACTTCCCTGAAAACCTTGGGGACTCCAGTGAAAAAAAGGGCGAAAGGTTCCACCAAGATATCAAAGTGATGGAATAAAGATATCAAGACAGATGGGACGAAAATATGATGGCGGACTACTGTTGGATGTTGAAAAGAGATATGCCTCAGAACAATAGAAAAATGCCGCTACGAAGATCTTTCGAATCCAAAAGTGTGCGTTATAATAAGAACAAATAGCTATTCTTCCATCGAAAGTCAGTGGTTTGCAGAACTATATATATATATAAAAGCCATGTCGTCTAGGGACTATCTAATTAACGGCTAGAAATTCCACTGATTCATCAATGAAAAGTGTGCTACTGAGGAATAAGTGAGAATTCCCTGATTTTGATTCAGGGAGTAAATTCATGCAAAACAAACGCTAACTTGATTTAGGTATCGGATTCGATGCCTGAAAGTACACAAATCTAGTTTTGTCCTGCAAAGCACCGCTCAGACAATTTTGTTTTAAGGTTATGTTCCAACTTTTCTAGTTATATCACTGAACTGATACTATATATGAATTCAGCAGCTTGAAATCTATAATAAAACCATGTTTCTCCATCATATACTCAAAAATTTGATTTTTTGAGGTTATGTCGGAAACCAATCATGAAAGGTGCTATTTTGACTTCAGATTCGGATTCAGCGACTCAAAATACACAGAAATACATGTATCTGGTCATAAGTACCAGACTTTTTTTTGTGTGGCTGTGTTTTCAATCAATGCACTTATGTGCTTAATTTCATCAATTAGTTCCACTCAATCAGTTTGAGGGATTTTTCTAAATCTGTCGTATTCCAATATAGTTGTTAGGGATAAAAAATAGCATTCGAGGAAAAATATTCAGAACTCGGAAAAACTTGTATGAGTTATGGGTTCTTACTGAGTCAGGGTGAGGGGCGAGAATGAAAAGGTATGAGAGGGAGGGTGAGGGGCATATGGAGATGGAGGGCGAGAAAGAGGGGGATGTGGGAGTGGGTGGGGAGAGGGTAGAAGGGGGAAGGGGAGGAAAGAGGTATGACGAAGAAAGAGATTTCTGGAAATTAATGAGAGAAAATATGATATATTGTGGGGGAAATGAACATTGTTTTAAGGCAAGGCAGGGTGGGGAAAAGGGTAAGGAGAATTAAAAAGTGAAGCGGAGAGGAAGAAATAGTGAGAAAGAGAGAGCACTTTAAAAACAAGAAATCTCTTTTCTTACGGTATCATTTTTTGCATGTAATGTTTTGGATCGAGATGAATTCATGCTGTCATTTTCAATGCAAGAGAGTTTCCCACCAGTGGTCTCATTTTAATACCACTCTAGACTGTCTTTCTGAGTCTTATTTTAATACCTGAAATGAGCCTTGAAATGATAGTTTGTTTTTATAGCGAGAAAGAGAGAGCTCTTTATTATATAGAGCAGCCCCAACCCATTTGCACCCCTTTTCTTCTTTGTCAGTTTCTTACTCAATTTTTTTGCTCCTCTTATAGTATGTACCATAATCAGCCATCAAATGTATACAAGCAGTATATATTTGAGATGGCCCCTTTGCACGTGTTGGTATAATAAGATGCTTCTGACTCTTGTGGCACGCCACTTAGCGCAAATAAATCTCTCTCTTTATAAATAATTTATTAAGGCATTTCGAGCCGCACAAGTCGCAGCATCGTGTTTGCTGAGTATGTGGAGGGCTCGGCAGCCCCTCTAACGAAGCTGCCCGCTGGTCATCACAGGGCCGCGCCAACATTTCTCGACCAGGCTCCGCAGGCAATAATGTCTAATCTAATTCAGCCCAGTGTTTGCAGGAAATAGAAAGCAGAAATCAATTAATTAATCGTAAAACCGCTGGATCTAATGAATGAACAGTGGAAGGGAAGTACGTTAAAAGAACACTAACTTGTTAGAACGAGATGTTTTAATATTTTAATGCTTTTAGTTCTCTTCACATATTGATAAGAGAACAAATTAAATTGAATGGGATGCCGTCAAATACCTAATAGTTTATTAGACAATCGCAGTGTGTCTGGAATTAAAATCCCTAAACTTTCCATGCAGAATGAAATATAATATCTTCCCACAGAAAACACTCTCTTGAATCTATTAGCGTCTAGGATAAATCATACACTAACTTGTTCTCCAGAGAAAGTGAGACTCAACTGAATGTGAATTTAACTCGTGAAGTTTATTTGCTTAAATTTAAATCACATGATGTATAAAATGTAATTTATGCGGCATAAGTGTCTGTTTCGAATACAAGATGGTGCATGTAATTTCACTTTATGCTATTCAAAATAGATTCTCTTTAAATAGGCCGATACAGCTGAATTTAATTGATATTTTATTAGCCAAAAGTCAGTCCCATTTTCAGATTTAACGTGAGAGATGCTGTGAAAAAACGAGCTCACAACTGCAGCTGGCATCTTTTAAATCAGAAATTTATGTCTTCTCGTTCAGCGAACGATTTTTACTCTCGTCTGATAAATTAACACGGTCGAATCGGAACCAATGTGTTGGCAAAAAAGCGTGGCCGCTACTTTACAACATAAACGACTAACTTTATGACACTCGCATATAGGGAAGGGATCAACAGAACCAGCGAAATTTACTTCTCTGCCCAAATAATTATTTCATTGACTAAGCTTATCAGTTAGGTGTAGTGGCTTTTAAGAAATATCTAGGCCCAATTTAAATGTACGAATTTTAAGGGTCCGGGTTCGGTCCTCTTACTAACAACATTTTTGGGGTTTGGTCCGGAATCTGGGCCCTTAGGACACCTTACGGCCCAGCCTAAGAGGATCCGATCCCTGGATTTTATTTTCAATAGTTTTAGAAATCTGTGAACTCACGTTCACAGTTGATTAAAAGGATGGTGAACCCTGACATCGGTTCACCATCAAGGAAGTAGTTCGGGCATAACCCCGCATTCAACCTCGACCCCTTTCTCACATAGAAGCCACAGAAGTATATTTTTTTACTACGAATTTCAGTGTCGCTTAAGCTCAGCGAGGACACCTAGCGCATCGAGATTATCGGAGGGTATTTACGAGAAGATAGCGAGAACCATTAAGCTAATCAGATGCCGCGAAATGGTTGGTGTATTTTCCGTACTGCGAATGGGTTGACATCTTTTATGATCGGCTTATCTCAACGACTGCAGCGCTCCTCGCGGTTCCATTCTGCATAATGCCCGCACGCTAGTTCTATCTCTGCACTTAATCGGTTGCAACAGCTTCTTTTGTAACGGAATCTACCTTTTAAATTTATACTTCGAGCGCCACCGAAGATATACGAGACGTTTTGTGAAACTCGTTAGATCTTCAGGGAATGATTTCCGAAGCTGATAAGACTGTCAGCAATTGAAAATTCATGAAAACATAAAATTGTGATGGTATAAATTTGTAATAACGTGAAGGTGTGACGTTTTAGTGAGAACATAAAGTTGCTAACAGGTTTTAAAATACATTCAGTGGAAGGCTGAAAATAATTGGAAACAAGAGTGAAAAAGTGTCACATGCACCTGACATGTCGTGATTGGTAGATTTGACAATCAACTTTTTAGAGCTCGACTTTTCAATCAAAGTGTCGACGTTTCTCTGTAACGTTTACGGATCGACGCGACGTCACCGTGTCGTGATTTCAGTGATTTACGCGTAGGTGGCGAAATATATTGAAAACTGAATGCCGCGTGCAAGCCGATTGACGTTGAAGTTTATCTCGTGACACCAGTCTACCGTCGCGTTGGACAGCACCGGATGTAGAGCGAACGTCGCTGGCACAATGCGGACAATGGAATTGTCCATCCGTCTGCCTCTTTGCACAATACGGCATGCCATGAAGTTTCAACTGCCACTGGCCACTAACTGGTACTCGCGGCGCCTCTTTATTAACGATGCGATTTCCAAGTAACACGCGCCACCTGATTGCAGAAAAAGAGAACATTATTGAATTTACTCTTTGTTGAATTTTAAAAAAGCGGCATTGAATCTTAAGTCTGAATTATCGCAAACATTTTTTTAGGCACAATAGTAATGCAATATATTTTTTTATAACACTCCTATAATTTTGGTCCATTGTCATGCCTGTGGAGCGAGACCACAAACTCGCTACCCAAACCGTGTGAGTAGAACGTGCGTTCTACTCACTAGGGAGTAGAAAAGTGAAGTCAAAGAATGGATATGGCTCATAATCATCTTAGTGTGTAATTATCGCATTGGTGAGAGCTATGTATTTTTGAAGGTCGATATCTGTAGCAGGGATAGTATAGCAGAAACTCTTGCCGCTCGCGGAGGTTGTTGGAACTGCTAAAGCTCAAGTCGCGTTTCGTATGTCAACAGTACGTCAACTGCCGATCGGCGGTCAGACGTTTGGATTGGATTACTGGTTTTGTGTATCCTGCTGCCTTTTTATCTCGACTCGAAAAGCGAAATTGTGGAATCGACCCGCAGTCAGGAAAAGTGCCCAAATCATAAGGAGTGTTAAAGAAAGTGGCGTGTATGACTCGGGAGAGATCTTTCCCAATTTCTACGACGAGCACTCGTCGTAGAAATGGAAATATCGCTCCCTACTTATGCAATATGTTATCAGGATTCCGTTATGAGAAGAGAATTGTTTTTTCATCCGAATAAAACAATATGTCAATGGAAACTCCAATACGATTCTAAATGAAGTCTCACTAAAAGTACCAAGTGTGAAACAATTCAGTACTAAAGTATCAGTCTTATTTAACATTTTTGCAACTTCAAAAGGAGACAAAAAGTGCTAGAAAGATCCACTTTATTTTTTCCAAAATTTTCCTGAGTGCTCCCTGGACTTATGTTCCAAAAAAGTACTGTTAAAATAGGACCAAAGTAGTAAAGAAATTGACAGTTCGTCCGGTTTCAAAATGCTTTTTTCGGGACAAAAATCCTATAAGCACTGTTAAGAATTTTGAAAAATATAAAGTTGAATTTTTCTAGTATTTTTGTCCCAACCAAATTTTTCACAGCATGATAGTTTTTTACCTCATTTGGGACATCAATATGAAATTGTAAAAATTAAAAAAAAATAGAGTGAGATTTTTCTATTACTCTTATTCCAAAAAAATTCTTTTTCACCTGAACGTATTTTGTATATTTTTGGTACTTAGTCCTTCATCAGTCGGACCTACCAGCAAATACGCAAATCTTGAGAAAAATAAACTGCAACTTATCTAGTATTTTTGTTTCAAAAACATTTTTCACAGAATAAATATTTTTGAATATTTTTGAAGTCTGAGTTTTGGACATCTGAAAGATATTTCAAAAAAAAAATTAAAGTGTGTAGAGTTTCATTACGATCATCAAAAAAATTTTTCTTTAAGTTGGTTGACAAACGTAAATTTTCTTGTTCTATGGGCATGTTTTTTCCATCTTGCTTATTAGTAAAATCCTTAGAAAATATAAAACAGCTTTTTTGACGTCAAAAAAGTCAACATAATCAGTTTTTGTGCATTATATAAAATTTTCTGAAACTAATTAATTTTGTTCAATAATTCGTCTATAGCAATTTTCTTCAAATGCCCTATAAACACATAAATAATAATAATAATAAATAAGCAAAATATAGTTTAGCGTACCAATAAAGTACCAGCTGCATATTTTACAAACCCGACTATAGTAATTGGACCTACTATCTGTTTTTTTAGTGCAGCAATTTTACAGGAGTTTTCTTGCCTTTATTACCAAATAAATTTATTTTAGTTCTGCTGGTTATTTACGTGTTTATAGGGTACTTCAAGAAAATTGCTATAAACAAATTGTAGAAAAAAAATTAACTTAGAAAGTTTGAAATAATAATGACAAAAAACTGATTATTTTGAGTTTTTAGAGGTAGAACAATCTGTTCTATATTTTTGAAGGGTCTTACTAATAAGCAAGATCAAAAATACACGCCCATCTAAAACGCCCATCTAAATTCCTTCAACACGAAAGGTGTATTATTTCATATCTGATAATGTTTGTTTTTAATATTTTTTCGATACAACCGATATTTGTCGAGTGTCTCGAAAAATACCATTTTTTAGGGGATTTTGACTTATTTTGGTTTTGCGGAGCATCAAAAAATATTTTGACTCTAATACAACTCTATAGTTTTCTTTCTTAGGAAAAAAGGAGAAAATAGGAGCTCAAGCATTTTAATTTTAAAAAATTTGTTTTTTATGCTATACCCTAGTCAGTACGGACTTGGTACTTTATTATTGAATTGTCTCATATCTTGTACTCCACTGGGACTTTATTCCGATTCCTAATAGAAACCCAATTAGTCTTTTTTTATATCTTATACACTTCAAAGAAAATTTAAGAACTTCCAGATAAAGTCTGCTTCCAATACGAAATTAAAATCAGGACAATTTATATTGATTCCCATTAATCGTATCTGATTGCAAAAAGCGCGTAATACATTATTTTGAAGTGACCCAATTGGCACGATTCCGTCAACGTAATCTGTTCTACTGGCGAATAATTCAAGGGCCATAAGTGAGGGTGAGGTTGTTGGAAGGAAGGAAGGAAAGGAGAACCTAAGCTAGCAAAGTGTAACAAACAAACAATCGTTAGCGCTTAAGTTCCCGAGCAAGAGCCGTAGGTGGCAGCCACGTCGGATGGGAACTAATGGCCGGCTGTCGTAGGGCGGAGGTCGCCCATCCATCACCCAGCACCGGCCACCTTCGTCATCCTGTTGAGCTCACCTCTTGCCCCCCTATACCTCGGACGCTAACTTACAGAAATCTATCTTACTACAAAGATCTACCAGAAAGCCAGATTCCAACTAAAAATTCTATTCTTATTTCTATCTTAAAATTAGAAAATAAGTTATTAAATGCAATTCGTACTATAATCTATTGTCTTGTCTAAGAGCATTCATAATCCTTCATCAGTAAAGTTTATTAACCCGCAGGTGCGAGAATTTCTCGAAATTTATTGCACCTTAAAGTAATCTTTTCAGTAAATAAATAATAAAATTCGAATGCAGCATTAAAAGATCCTGAATGATGTAATTGAAGAGAAACCGTAAAAGCTTTGCTGCACCTGCTTCGATATCAGACTGTAAGAACATCATTTGTAGCAGGGAATAGAAAGGACGCAGCGTGATGCGATTTATGCCAGCTTTTAGTTTCAGCTTCCCCCTGTAGACTCGTAATCGTCCAGTAAACTGGTGCTTCTCGAAGCTATGCTCTAGGACCAATAAATGTTCAAAGATATTGGGATGAGACTCTTACATTATGAAGTGAATTTTCAGTTACAGGCTGATTCATTTCCTTTTTCATATGATATAATAAGTGACTTCAAAGCGGACTTCAAAGATCTCCGCGATTTGTCAAGCTCGGCGCGGAAGACAGACACGAGAGTGGAGACATGCCTTGTCTGCCAGCAGAAGGCATTATCCGCAGTTTCCTTAGTTTTTTGTACTTTTTTGTCTCACGAAGAGCGATGTGCTCCTTTTTTTTACACCAAAATATTACACGCATAGCTCGCATTTCGAAATAGTGCTTAAAACTAAAAACTCCTTGATTGCGGTATCAGGCACTAATATAATGCAAATAGCAGACGACTCCGCCGTTGGAACCGCCATCTGGTGTGTTGGACAACAAATTACTGAACCTTCTTTTTCCACTTTCTCTAAAGAAATATCAAAGAACCATTCTCCTTACAACAAATTACACAAAATCAAGTCTTCAAAATGATTGACGAGGTCCTATTAGTTCTGTTTTCTTTTCTGAAAATATGAGAAATGGCAATTCTTTATGACCATTTTTTTTATATATTTTTTTCGCGTACGTTCGTGTACATCTTGTCATCATCTTGACAAGCCTCTCCGCCGATAATAAAGTGAACATATTTTTTGTGGTCGCTCGAGCAAACGAATCTGTACTTTTTTTTAGATTCGTTCTCTCCACCGCATCCGAAACGAGATGGCAGTGGCAAGGGAAAGAAAATATCGTAGAGGCTAAAAGACGTAAAAGACGAGGATTGGGGGTTGGTCTCAGGGCTAGCAGGGATTTATAGTCGAAGTCCGCGTGCAATCGTTTGGCCCATATATCACGGCTGCTCCCCCTTTACTCTCGTGAGGCTAAGAAGTTCGCCAAGCTTCAGGCAGGGTCGAGGGTGAAAGGCGTCGCTCGCTCACTCACTATTCTCCACCATGGACTCCTTTACGTGCTTGTTTCTGAAGGGCGTTTGTCCCGACTATCTGTCTATTCGTCTACTAGGACAGATCGTTACACCCTTCGTATTCACCCTTCGCTCCTCGTCCATCTTCCAACGATCTTGGTTTGTTCGTCCTGCTCCAATTTGCGAGGTGACACCTTCCCCTTTTCTTTTCGGGGAACCCCAAAGAGAATAAATAGGTTCAAGGTGGATGGAATGACAAATGTTGAAGTTTATCGAAAGGGAAAAAATCTAACGAGAAAAAATATGCTGATTGGTCTGTCAATTGTAGTTTGTGTCTGTAACTTAAGGAGGGTCGAGCGCGACAGGAAAGTCTTTGGACAACATGATTAATTATAAGTTAAAGAAGTATGAGTGCTGTTACTCAATACATATTTTAAAAGAGGAATTGTTTACTCTACTGGGCAAAAATTGAAATCATCAAGTGTTTTTGTTAATAACAATCACTGTCGGTGATACTTTAAAGCAGTTTTTCCATGCTTAATCTCTATAAACGATAGTTAGGATAATTAGGGGATGTGATGGGAAGTAAGGGGAAATGAGAAGAAATGAGGGGAAGTGAGGGGTGGGGAGAGGGAAAATTTCAAGGATCTCATTAAGGACTTAGTAGGCTACGAAACCCTTTTCTGCAGGCGACTGCTGTCTACTTTTACTAATTTTTAGAGATTAAACTTGGAAAGGCTACTTTCAATCTTGATACTGTAATTATTATCAAAATCAATTTTTTTCATTTTTTTGCTCGTAAACATTTTTTTTAGAATATGTAATAATTAAAAATATTAATATTTTCTCAAGTGATAATTAATTATGTTCTCCAATGACTTCCTGGCCGCGCTCGTCCCTCTTTAAAGATTTTGGAACATCTACCGAAAAATGAGGTAAAATACTTTTCCGGGTGAAGGCAGCTTTGTTCAGAAGGAGTTGCATTTTCATATTTTTTGAAAGACAGTAAACGAACTTATAGACTTTCTGTTGGAATACGCTGACAACATGCACACCTAGAAAAACACTTGTGAACAGACAAATTCAGCATGCAGTATTCTAGGAAAATCTTGCCTGCAATTCATTACAGACTTCCATCCGGGACCAGCGATCTGATTTTCCATTTTCCATTCAGTAATATATACACACAGTTATAAATTACATTTCTACATACATACACACACACACACATACACAGTGATTTCATAAACATTTTTTTGAATCAATAAAGCAGAACACTATTGTGAATACACTAGCCACGCTATGAAGGGTATTTCATTCCCTTTGTAACCATTGAGCTTATTCTTAAAATAGACATTTCTTAAACATGAAATCCATGTGTTTTTAGTAAATTTTCCAACACTTTCCGGCAACTATAAGGGTTCTGGTAGTTCCGAAAGTAGAGGTGACATTTTTTTACGACCTTAACGAATGTTTGAAACACATGCAATGTCCGAAATTTCAGAGTAGAGCGTCCTGATTTCAAAAATGAATCGCTGTGTCTATAAAATTACTTAAAAAGTTGTCAACTACACTTTTTCAACTTCCAAAACGCTAAAAGTAATTGGAAAAGGTGCAAGTTTACTTTCTATTTCTCAAAACTTATGGTAATGCAATTCCATGCGAAAAAGAGTTTTCACACAGCAAAGTATTTTACTGAAATTGGTTATTTCAACAACCTTAATTTTAATACGAGGTCTAATTTTTTTCGATTGTAATGCGAAAAATTATGATCAGTAGTTTGGTATTATGGCATGATTTATTAGCAAAAAATTAGAAAATCTAAAAGATTGATTAAAATGTTACTTTAATAAGGGTTTTACTTGTAATGAGGAAAAACTGAAAACTGCATACGAATGAAAAGAGTGTAGAGTCGACTAAGAACTGTACCTTATCGGAATGGAAACAAAGTCTATAGCTTTATGTCTCTGTTTGTTAAATTTGAAAGAAAAACTTCTAAGAACATGAACTCAAACAAAATCATCTTGTGTAACAGAAAATTGCACAAAAAGTCTTTGAAACGAGTAAAGTATGTTTCCAAAAATCAGTATGAGAGGCACATTAGAGACAAAAATGTAACAAATCTCTCCCTTTTCTTCTCTCTTTTTTCTTTTGTTACATTTTTGTCTCTAATGAGCCTTCCACACAGTTTTTTGGAAACATACTTTACTCGTTTTAAAGACTTTTTGTGCAATTTTCTGTTACAAAAGATGACTTTGTTTGAGTTGATATTTTTAACAGTTTTTCTTTCAAATTAAAAGAGGTATGTAACAAAATCTTATTAAATAATTGAACATCAATAATCAGTGGAGGATTATCTTGACCCTCGAAAAAAAAATTGTAAAATAGTTGTTGGTGAAGTGGTTTTGGCTTTGTGGTCCAGAACAATTGAATTCAATTACTAGTTAATAATTGAACCAAACGTTTCGGTACACAATAGTGACCCTTAAATAGAAAAATCAAGACTTTATTTTCTTTAAGATTTACTATCTATAGTACAGCAATGTGACATTGAATGAACATTGAGAAAAATGTTTGATTTGGACAAAAAAATAAGTTGTTTGCTATAGAAACGAGAGAATTTTTTCCCCCATAAAAATGAATTAATTCATCCAAAACCAAGATTTTGTTACTTTAACAAAATTTTGGTTATGTTCATAAAAGGCTGTTTGAAAGAATTAATTTTTGGTTAAGACAACAAACAAATTTTGTTGCTTCTATAGCAATCATATCGTTTTGTTGTTCAGACCAAACATTCTTCGCAGCAAAAATTTATTATGCATGTACACATGTGTAAAATAATTATTATTATTTCAAAGTGAATAGTTAGAATTCTGCTGCATTTGTAGAATAGAGGATGCATATATCTTGATAATCAACCTGAGAAACCAAGATAATCTGTGGATTTCCATTTCAGAAAGTTAAACTTTGGTTCACTACATCTTAAAGGACTTAAAACTCGGAAAAGTCCTTTTCGAGAATATAAACCTGTCGTCCATAAACTACAAGAGATTCGAGAGGAAGCCGTAAAGAAACTGTCACTCGACACTGTCACATTTGTTGCATTTAGTCTGCCAAGATCTTCCCACTGGCGTAGCTCAAGGTATTTTTTCCTAAACCTCTCTCTTCTTTTACAAGAATAAAATTGAAACTAAAGAAGTTATAAAAAATTAATCTTTTCTAAATACGTAATAAATATTTACTTAAATATAAAATTCTGCTGGGGAAGAAATCCTATAAAAAATTCAGCAACAACCAATTTTTTCCGCAGACATAAATAATGAAACACTCATCTATCGAATAGCTGCAAATTAGATTTACTGTCTGCTACTGACTATGAAATATAAAGTTTACGTGACCGACTTCCAGAACTTTCCCTCTTCATGAAAAATTGAGCATATTGCTTCTTGGAAACCACACGTACTAAAGCTTTCGATTAATCCACCCTAGGCAATGAATCTCTCGAATCCGAGAAACGGATGAAATTTTCAGTCATTTTTCTGAGCTTAGCATCTTCTTGGTGATCGATGTCAACAGCTGTGCTGTAATCGTTTCATCTAGCGACCCTTTAATCTCGCAGGCAGCTGAGCTACCTATTTCACGTTCTTGGTGGCTGACAGGTTTACATCGTGGCCATTTGTTAAGTAAGCAGTTGTATCTTTTAATTAAGAGACTGTCGTGACCCACAGGCGCGTAAAAACCGATTTACAGAACTTCTTAAATCCGTGTCGAAAAATATTACCATCACGTGTTTCCTCTCGGTCGTTATTCAGTCCCACAGCGAGGAGAGCGTAAAAGCACCAATAAAATACTGCGCTAAATACACAAGATATTTGTTTATATTCGTTTAAGTGAATACTAGAGGGGGATTTTAAGATACAATTCTAATACTTTTTCTCTTGAATGTGATGGAGAGGAGAGTTGTATTATTTTTCTCTGGGATTTGATGATTAAATAAAAGTTAGAGAGGAAAGAACGACTATAAACATTTTTAGTTTATTCATTCTTGGTAAAGGATTATTCAAATAAATTTATTTCATTCCCAAACTATTTTTCAAACTTTCCTTATTTAAGGTATTTCGAAATATTTTTCGATTTCAGTAAGTTACACGCGATCCTAACGTTTCTTTGATTTTATGTTTTGTGTTCTCGTGGGAACTTACATAAGACAACAAATTCTTTAATTCTTTTTTGAAAAAAGCTGGTCTTCTCAAAATAAGTTTCTTTTATGTCAAATTGTAAAGTCCATTCGAAGTTTTTATAAATAATATCTGAAAAACGGAGGTTTTTTAGTATTCTTGAACCGATTTTTGGATCTTTTGTATGGACTTGAAAATATTTCAACTTTTAAAAATTCTATGTAAAGAGTTCTTTGAATTCTATTTTTGAAAACGTATCTCCCTAAAATTTTTTATCATTTCTGTTTTAGGCGGCAATTGAATCAGGATAAGCTAAACGGTGCTAAGTGCAATTTTCGACGAAACTGAGTTTTCTTCAAAAATCATACTTTCTCGCTGGGTGTAAGTAGTTCCGAAAACGTCAGACCTCCGATTTTTTTTTAAACTACGTATACTCACGTATTTTGACGTGCTGATTACGAATATGATAGTGAAAATTGGCGCAAACTTGACTTGCACGACAAAAACTATTTTAGAAACTCGTAAGATCATGATTTTTTTCATTTATTTCCGTAAATAATGGGAACTTTTAAAAATATTCCAGACGAAAGTTGTAGATCTCGTCGAAATGCACATTTTATAGTCATTAACTTTTGCTGTAAAGCTGATAGTTTTCCAGAAAAAGATAGACAAAGTTTGAGGGTTCTAACAAGGTGGGTTACGATAGGGGTCTTGAGAGTCTTTTGGGTCTTTCTTCAGCGTTCGCGCTTTCGCGTGCGCCTTCGTTATTCTCGAGCATGTGGGGGCGGGAAAGCACCCTAATGACTGGTAACAGAAATAGGTTAGATCACACCACTACCCCTTTCCAATGTCTCGTGGGGGCGGGAAGGCACCCCTGTGACTGGTCACAAAAATACTTTAAGAAATATGACATCTTTGTGATTTTCCATCTTCAACTTCGAATATTTTTAAAACTATCACTCGTAGGCTAAAAGTGGAAGGAACCAAAAATATGCGCTTTAATGAGATCTACGATTTTTCAAAAGTATTTTATGTATTTCTGCGTATTTACTGAGATAAATGCGAAAACCCATGTTTTTTTTTAAAGTTTTCGTTAATGAGAATAAATTTGCGCCAATTTTTAGTATCATATTCGTAAATAGCGTGCCAGTATCCAGGAGTGTAGATAGTTTAAAAAATAATCGGATTTCCGACATTTTCAGAACTTTATCCTTCTCGCTTTTTTACGCCTATTTCAGTGAAAAAAGTAAAGTTTTGCAATTTTTTAACCTAAAATCTAGTAGTTAAATGTATTCAAATATATTCAAATATATCAACACTTTGACGGTCGTTATGGGATTTAAACAAGTATCTGTTAAATATTGACAGTTAATATTGTTATTTTATTATGAAGAAATAAAAATATGTATTTCATATGATTTTCTTGACAATTTATGTCATATTTTGATTTATAATACTAGGAAACGCTAAACGCTGCCAAGTCGATCGCCATTTCCGTTAGATTATTATTACGTACACATGTAGAGCTATCCATTTTTTCACAAAATGGTTATTAAGCTCATCCATCCACCTACAGGAAAAATAATGATTTAATGAATCAGTTGTAAATTGTTCCTCTTGAAAGGTTTTCTCTCTCTCCTATAAAATTAGGTTTATTGAACTAAGCAAATGGACTTGGAGGAAATGATATTCTATGACGTCACGAAATAACAACCGTTTGCCATATATTCTTTTCCGCCTTCTTATTTATAAACCAAATAAAATATTACGTTGAAACTTTGAAAAATAAAAGAATAGTACTTTGTCCAACAAGTGCTAAAAGCCAGGAATTGGTGAAGAGCACAGTAAAAAAAAGGATTATTTTTGTTGCAGAGCATTTTGCTCCAGCGATCATTTGACTCTCGAAATCATAATGATCTGTTCAATCGAATCATTTTGATTTGCTTTTAGGGTCATCTGTCAGCATAAGAAAAATGGCCGCCAGTTTTTGATGCAGATGTGATAACCTAAATATTTTGTCTATGTAAACGCGTGCAAGTAACAACTAAACAACAGAAGATATATTCTGTTGTCAAGTTCCGTTATTTTTTAACTTTTCAAGTATACTGCATGATCAGAAATCATAAAAAGCTCGCATATGAGCTAATGTACTCCAAGAATGTCGGCCATCTTGGCTTGACTTGATTATACAATATACATGAACCTGAATCAAATCATTATGACCTCAAAAATCGATCATGAATTCCGGCCGAACAAAATGCTTTTGATTTCGGTATCATTTTTGTTGCATATCAAAATGATATTGATTCCCGTATCACTTTGAACATTATTTTGTACTGTGAGTGTGCAGTGTGCATGCACACCAGTCACCAATGTCTGGTCTTCAGCAAGAGTTGCACACAGTATTTTTTACCACGACTGTGTAGAAAAGTCGATTTGAGAGAGTAG
>JAUMHM010000085.1:40817201-40845297 GCA_032362435.1 Melikaiella ostensackeni
ATTTTTGAAACTAACAGGTAGTGATCTGTTCCGCACTCAGAGCCTCTCATAACCCTTGTATCCCTTACAAGTCCTCTAAGTCTCTCATCCGCTACAACAAAGTCAATCATACTGTGACTTTCACCACTACACCAAGTATACATGTGGATCTTTTTATGTCTGAAATAACAAAGATTTCAGAAAGATTTTAAAGATTTTAAATATTTTACAAAGATTTCAAGATTTTAAAGATTTTCCAAAGATTTCAAGAAATCTTTTGTGATTTCAAAAGATTTCCCAAAGGTTTCAGAAGATTGCGAAATACTTCAACGCTTTCAAACCGAGTTTCAAACAAACTTTAACTTAAACTAAAATCTTACATAAATGAAAGAGCTCACAGAAATTTCAAACATTTCAAAGAGTTTACAAAGATTTCAAAAAACTTTTGCAATTTTATTTCAAAATATTTCACAAAGATTTCAAAAGATTGCAAAATACTTCAAAGGTTTCAAGCAAACGTTTACTTAAAGTAAAATCTTACATAAATCAAAGAGCTCACAGAAATTTCGAACATTTCAAAGAGTTTACAAAGATTTCAAAAAACTTTTGCAATTTCAAAATATTTCACAAAGATTTCAAAAGATTGCAAAATACTTCAAAGGTTTCAAAAAAACGTTTACTTAAACTAAAATCTTACATAAGTCAAAAAATTCCCAAAAATGTCAAAGATTTCCAGAAATCTTTTCGTTACTCAAAGCATTTAACGCTCAAGCTCAGGCCTAACTCTCCGTAGCGAGATTTAAGATGTTTATACATCAATAATAAATAAATTCAATAAGATGATATATATATATTAAAAGAAATTCAGATGGAGAGTATATATTTAGCATAAATTTTAATTGTTAAGCAATAACTATTAAATCATTTTTACAAAAGCGCGTGATTTGAGACAATAGCGAAGTTTACTGACATACCTGTATTAGTACGGGCCACAATTTAAAGATTATGGAAAGTGTTCTCTTAAACTGAATAAGGAACCTTTTCTTCTTGACGGACACATTTACTGGAGAGTGCACGGCGAATAATTGTCAAAATCAGGACTTTACTTTTCAAAAAGTCACGAAAAATTTTTTTAAAATTACGAAACGTCTTAAATCCGTGCAGAAGCAATCCCGGGATACTAATAATTTTCATAATGATCAAGTCAATTGTTATAAACAAATCAAGTTAACAAGTGAACAGCGGAGTGGTTTGATAAACGAAAAAAATTGTTTCAACTAAAATAGCTATATTTTATCTCTAGCACAACATTGAATGCTAAACTTGCATGAAATGTAAAAAATTATTATTGTTATAGGCAATTATGATGAAAATATTAAAAGATTTTCAGTTTTTTGCAAATTTCATCCCTTTTTTCAGTTTCATTGCTCGATATGCTCATAGAAGTTGCAAATTCACATTATCAGTTGTCAAGATATAATAATAATTATTTTTATGAGTAAATCGGAAAAACTACATTGTTAATTAATAACAATCGCGATTGTTATAAACGATGAGACATTTTTTGTATTAAGTTTACATGCAGCCTCAAGAAATATGAAAAAAGGACGAAGAAGCAAAAGAAAATCGAAAAAACAAAAGAATCGCGATGAAAGAAATGAATATCGACAATTTCTCAGCGACTGCCGACAGATGGCTAAGGATCAATGTGCTCAAAAGTGTATTCTACTTCTTCTGTTTCATAGGCCAACGAATGGAGCCACTGGATGTTTTTTCGGTTTTGGTGTCGACCATCAAATCTTGAATTGCCTTTTTTTTCTCAAAGATCGAAATGAAATCTACTTTCTTATGAAAATTTTTTGTGTACTGAAAGAGGAGCACCCAAAAAGTTCATAAATCAAACTTAAACTTCGAGAATATCCGATTTTCCGGCTCATTAGAGACAAATGTACAATAAATTTAAAAATAAAAAGAAAAAAGAGGGAGAAAAAGAAAGAGTCAACCGAAACCAACCTCACACTCCTTATTTTTTCCGTCTTTTTTATACTACTGGGGACCAACATGTTTCGAAGTCAAATGAGACTTTCTCGTTACGGGTAATTTATATGATAACTACAGTTATAAATAATAAAACATATATTAATTAAATTCAAAAATTACCTGGAAATAGAAATAAAATATTTTTTATTATCAAATGAAGTTTGGTGAATCTTTCCATTTCCTTTGTTTGTTTTTTGAACTCAAAACATATTTTCTTGTTAAAATTAAATTAAATTAATTAAATTAAATTAATTAAACCAAATTCAAAGAGATTTATTAAATTTATTGGTATTCTCATTGAAAGTTTCTTTGTTTTTTTTTTTAACCCAAAACATATTTTCTTGTTAACATGATAGAAACATTAATTAAGTTTTTGATATAAATTCTTTAAATCATGATAAAAATTCTTCACCGAGAAGAGAATTCAGTCATAGCCCTAAATATCAAGATTCAGAATTTTGTCCAAAGACAGAATGATGAGATGGTGAAATACTCTTATACTCAATTAGGAAATTCAATTTTAATTGTATTCAATTATTATACCTTAAATTATGTACATCCTTCTGGAAACCCTATTATATTCATAATAAGTACCAGGATGGCATTCCAATTATATTAACAGTATATTTGGAAAAACAAATGTATAGTCGACTGAAAAATATATTAAATATATCTGAAATCGAAAATATCTGTGAAAATCATAAGATTAGAGAATAATGTATATAAAGTACTCAATGGTACATAATAACAGAATGTACACATTGTGTATATGGCATCTTCCTCTGAATACCATTTTTTGTCGGCAACGAGGGTATCATTTCTTTTACCTGAATGTATGTCAAACCTTTTGACAACCTTGTTTTAATTAGTGGTAAAATTGAAAGAACCTGAAAAAAACTATTACAAGGTTTATGTAAACAGAACATGGGAAATGAAGGAAATAGATCATAGTGCCAAGATCAAATTTCGCGGGTTGATTTAGAACCAATCTATTCAGATTATTTCATTCTTTAAAAAAGAAAAAGTTTATAATCCAAAACAATAATATATTTCTAAAAATTGCTAACTTCCTCAAGTTTGTAAACTATATTTCAATAAAATATGTATCTTTTTAGGTGTTAATTGTTAACTTAATTGATGAAAAGACATCTATCTTACTTAAATATAGTTTACAAATTTGAGGAAGTAGCAATTTTTAGAAATGCGTTATTGTTTTGGATTATTACTTTCTTCCTTTTTGAAAAATTGAATAATCTGAATAGATTGCTTTTAAATCAACCCACAAAATTTGTCTCTTTTTTAACGCAGGCACTCACCGATATTCATTTATCTCTTCATATTTCTTTTCCTTCATTATTTTTTCCTAGTTCTTAAAGTTTTATGTATTTTTTTCGCTTCTTCAATAAACAGTTTGTCCAGTACGTGGTGCTTATTGATATTCATTTATTATACCATTGTATCTTGAGATCTTCCTCTGTTTTCAACACAGGCATCCACTGATATTAAGTTATTTTTTCGTGTTTCTTTTGTTTCTTTTGTTCATTTTTCCTAGTTGGCCTTTGATTATTCTCATCTCACGAGCAAAAATGGATACTTTCAAAATTTCCAAATGAATTATGTACGATTTCTTGACTCACGATCGCAGTAGGAATGTGGAAGAGCTTCTGGACTATCGGGAAACGGAGTATAATCTAGATAGTGAACAAATGAATGCAGATCGAAAAAAGGTAGTTCGTCAATCCTACCCTCTTTTTCTAAAAAAAAATGGAAAAGTGTGTTATACATTAAGCAGATTTTTGACGACAGGTTTTAAACGTAGATGGACAATGATTTCATAGTAGAATTTTCGCAATATAAGTAAAATCGTGGAATGCTATAAGCAAACTCTTGGATATTGATAATAAAGTGGAAGAAGAAAGCGATAACTCTCTGACACCGTTCATTGCAATTGAAGCTTTAGCTTTGATCAAAGAAGCAAAGTTGACGAAACCTCAGTACTGGCGTATTCAGATTTAATCAAAACATTACGTCTCAGTTAAACAGAAAAAACAGTGTTACCCTGAATCAACGACAGGAACAGAAAGATGAGTTAAAATTATCACTCAATCCTTCATAGACCACACTGTAACGCGGGTACTTAAAGACCCCAGTATTAATCTTCCGGAAGTGACGAGAAAGCGAGCTTGTTCTATGATAATGCGATTAAAGTATGGATGTGATGGTACCTCAGGATATGACCCGCGTAAACAAAAATGCGATAGTCCAATCATATCGAATAAGTCGATGTTCACTGTATCGATGGTGCTACCAGAATTATGTTCAGAGGACACTAAAAATACAGCAATCTGACGAAATTCACACCCTTCCTCAACAACGTATTGCAGACTAATGCAATACGATTGTACGCCGGAAACGGAAGAACAAACTATTTCGACGGTTTCATCCATTAAGAAAGAAATTGAAGAACTGAAGCTAACAAGAGTCGTAACAGATGCAGGCATTTTCGTTGTCAAAGCTGACATGTAATTGGCAATGGTGGATGGTAAAGTTTGCCAGGCTTTGACCAAAACACCATCTGCAGCAACTCGCTACATATGTGGAGTTAAGCCCAAGGAGATGAACGATTTGCATAGAGTGGAAGAGGAACAAGAAAACGCAAGCAGCTTCCAATTTGGACTTTCAACTTTGCATGCATGGATTCGCTTTTTGGACTGTGTTGTTCACATAGCCTATCGCCTCCATTTTCGTACATGGTCAGCAAAAACGACTGAGCACAAAGAAATGATGCGAAATACTGAAAAGCGGATACATCAAGCTTTTAGGATAAAAACTGGCCTGATAGTGGATATGCCAAAACAAGGTCCAGGTAATTCAGATGATGGGAATACTGCGAGAAGATTTTTTGCAGATCCTGACCAAGCATCTGAGATTACTCGCGTTGATAAGCACTTATCGAAAGGTTTGCTTATATCTTGCAGAGATTAACTAGTGGCGAAACAACTAATTTAGACGACTTAAAAAAATACGCATATGAGGCAGCACAACTATTCGTACGCTTATACCCTTGGTATTACCTGTATATGCCTGCTTTTGCTTACAAAATTCATCTAAGTGTCTCACAGATCTATTAAAAATTTATCTAACGGTGACAAAATTGTAAATCGGATGAAAACTGAAGGCTGTAGACTTTTTTCAACAGTGAATTCAATTCTTAGAATAAGCTCTGTGCTGAACTTCACTCCGAATAGTATATTGTGCGATGAGGGACAAAAGCAGCTGATTCAAGACAAGTGTGAAGTTGGCCGCTCTTGTCACATAATGCAGACGATTCTTTTTGCAACAACCGCATTAAAGATGAGAGTTTTTGAATGCCCGTGAAGTGGGTCAAAAGTGAGTTGATTTTTGACTGTTTGACGAAATAACATTATGTAAACATTGCACGCCAAAGACTGTCACTTTCCTGTCACTTTGAAACTGACTAAAAGCTTCTCTAAAACTGCGTCAGATGGCGCCACGGAAAGCACAGTCTTTAACACGCTAAAATTACTTCTGCCCCTGAATCACTGGGGTAGAAGTACTTTTACCTCGTTAGAAACAACCTGACGTCATCACTCACAAATTGGCCATTTTAGTCACGACAAACAGGTGTAAAAGCTCGCATTTTTAATGCGAGCAGAAAAGATATGTTTGATACGTGTTGCAGAAAAGATATAAGACTTTGAATCCATTAATTTTAAAATACAAATATCAGAAGACGGTTTATTTTCAAATATTTTGTCGATTAAAAATGAAAAAAGCGAAGTCATAAGTTTCTTTCAAGTTACAAAAATTATCCAAAATGTATCGTTTCAAATTAAAGAGAAATCGCAAGGTGACTTTAGTTTTGGTTAAAGAGTTGAAGTGAAATTCACGTGGTAAAAGTTGAATACTCGTTAAGTCAGTGTGAGAAGTTCAAAGGCAGGTGTTGCGTTTATACCGGCAAGAATGATGCATATCCAATCATATGATTAAATATTTTTTATAAAGTTATGTTGAAAGAGTTGTGAAGCTAGAGGATGAGAGGGATATGAAAAAAAAGACAGAAAGAAGAAACGATTCCGTAGCACGACACCGTTGCTTCTGGTAATCGCCTGATTGTAGGGAAATTATTGCTTGGGAATATGACTGGATTAAGGACGGCAATAAAATTTTAACGATCCTCCGCGTAGATGAAGAGGTTGTTCCTTTCGGAGCTTAACGATAAATATACCTTCCACATCGTATTTTTCTTCTTATGTGCGGCTTTTGGAGGCGTACACCTTAGCCGGGGAGAAATTGTTTATTAACAGGTTGGAAAACAGCGAGGTCAACAAGGTCGACCTCCATTTCTATACTTTTAAACATGCTGTTTTTTTTATCGAGACGAGAATTAGTCGCGATTACTGTAACTGGAAATCAGCGAGTAAATTACCATGCGAGGATACACCATCTCCTTTCCCATAAAAGCCCTCGTGACGCATGAATGCAAAAAAACTTGTTTTTTATGCGCTCTACTGCAACACTCGGGACACATGAGTTCACTTGAACATGCCAATAAAACACGTAGAACATTCTTTTTCATCTCATAATGTCAAAGTATAATAAACATTCAAGGAATGTGGATAATTTTTTAATATATTGCTCAGAATGCTAGGTTGTTAATATTGAATAAAAATTGCCAATTATATTTTTCTCTCAATTTTAGATGCAATCCTGTGCGATACCTAAAATGAAATTCCTAAATTTTTCTAATTAAAATCTGGTGAGAAATATACATTTTTTTTAAATTTAGTGATGTTATGAATCATGTAGGTAGTTTAAAGTAGAACTAAAATGGTGTTTTTCTTTTATGTGAAATAGTACTTCACAATGATGTTATAAAAAGTTTACAGCATTAAGTTTTATCCGATTTCAATTTTTTTTCATCCAAGAGAAATAAATTTACAGGAGAACTATCAAGGTCGTTTTTTAAATTAATTTTTGTTCATTCTCAATTTTTTAACGTAAAATATTAGAAAAGGACTTTTTTAAGAGAAGATTTTCTCTCTTAGCAGCAATCACTGAAAGCTATTACCATTTATAGTGTAATAAGATTGGATTTGCTAAAACTTCAAATTAAAATTGTCTTTCATTTGTTGAGAAAATGATACACTTTTTTCAGATTTAAAAAAAATACTTTGAGGTCGTTACGAAATAACGCTGAAAATACGTTTTTTTAAAACTCTTTTCAAATACTCATTTCTATTGCAATTATTCCATTTTACGCAATGCATGAAATCATTTATCAACGTGACACGTGGAACTAAATTTTTTTCCGCTTTGAACAAAAATTAAGAAGGGTGTCAACACAATTAAAGCTACAATCTTATGGCAAATTTGAGATTAAAAGGTCAAATGCGCCTCCCAAATATGTTTTAAATGATGGAACTCGCGGAAAATATTACTTTACTTCATTGACAACAATTGCTGGCGTTGGAAGAGAAATTTTTTATAATACTTGTCCTGAAGTTATAAAAACAATTTTTCATGTAATTATTATAAACTCGATAAAATTCCATCAAAAGAAGGGCAATGACATCATTCTTATTATTTTGAATTAAATATAAAAAAGCAGTTCCGAAATAATAAATCATATATGCGATCGGTTTTATATGATTGAAGTCTAAATATAGATATTAATTTTAGTTTAAATTAATTTAATTTAATAAAAATTTGTACACTTTAATGATGTGAAACCTCTTGCATATTCTCCAAAGAAATATAAAATAATGAGATATCACAGCTCTTCCTTTTATAAGATTTTTCCGATTTCATAATTTAAAAAAAAAAAAATTTAATTATACATAGAATCAGTAATGTTGAAAAAACTGTTCTTACACGGGAAATTATTACCAATGAAGTAAGTATATATCCCGCAAGTTTCATTAATAAAACAACATGTAGGGCTAATACTTGATTTCGTATATTTACAAGATGAAATAATTGAAATTGTAGAAATGAAAATTCAAAGTAGGTAAATTATAATTTAACAAAAACATGTACTTTGTAAGAAAAAACTTTAATTATTTTCAAAATTGAAGCCTCAACAAATTTGGAGAGGCTCAAAAAATAAATGAAATTACATTTTCAAATAAGAAAAAATACCATTTATAATGGTTAGTACATTAAAAAACAAGGCCGGATATATCCAACTGACATTGGCATTGCCAAAATGAACGATACTACATGGGCTACGATGAACAGGTGAAGTTTTCTTTAAACCACGGATGAGAGGAAAGAGCGCCAAAGCTCATGAATTCAAAAAAACTCAGGATTAAATTTGTAATAGAAGGTAGTTTATGAATTCAATGCACAATGTACTTGTAAATCTGGATGATATTCATTACTTCAGTCTGAAGGTTTATTGAAATTTTAATATTTTTCTTTATAAATATTGATTCTGTAATTCGTCTCTTATAAGTGTTAAATGAATTTTTATTCTGAATTATAATTTAATTGAGTACAAATTTAAGCTTGCAAGTAAAAACTAAAAGCCGAGCTAAAAATCCGAGAAGGTTGTAATTTTTCCCTTTAAAAACAGTAGACGAGCTTCAAGTTTAAGAGTCTCTAAACACTAAAGTGTAAAGAGGTTTGCAAGTCGGCAAAACGTATACACGATTCAAAAGTATCCAAACAAAGGAGAGCGAGCAGAAATATACCGTGAGGTGCTCGACGCCGTTGTTTCCACGGGGCATTTCCTCGGTGGTTAAAGAGAGAAGTATGGTATACGAAAGTGCAATATACCATAGCAAAGGATCATAAAACAGGATATAGGCGTGAAACGAATTCCGGGCACAGTTTATGTGCCGGAAAATACGGAGGCTTTCACGGAGCGATGCGGCGCGTCACAACGCGACTCGTACTCTTGAAACCCCATAGAAAATAAAGTAAAGCCACTAATTCGAGCGAGCTAAGACTCTTTATGACCCCTCGTGCCAGAAAAGGCTCTTTAAGGAGGTACGATGTTTATGCAATGTCAATACGATTTTCCCTAATTTAAAATATTGTATAAATGAATATTTTTTTGCGTGATTATGAAAAATTTGAAGTAATGTACAGCTGCTAGTTTTGAAGAAAATTAGCTATAAAGTTAGTGATTTCTGCATGGGGTGCGTACTATTCGGGTGAATAGTACGCTGGTTCGACTTTGACATGCTCTTGAAATATTATTGACGTCTAGCAAACAATTTGTACAATTTATAATAATTGAAAGTTTAAATTCTCTTAGTTGGATTATGTGACAAATCAACCACATTTCTGTATTTAGCGCTTGTTTTCTTTTTACAAGCGCTTTATATTTTTTATTTCTTTTATTATTCATTTGCATATTGCAAAAGTAATTGAACTTACACAAAGTATACTATAGTAATAGTAGAATAGTTCAGCTTATATCGTTTTTGTGATATGGGTGAAAATCAAAAAATCAACACAATTCGCTTCAAAACTTTTTTTTGGAAACGGTATTTCGTTTCCAAGTGAAATATTTTTTCTTCATTAGTCCTAACCCTAATAACGATTGAAATAGTCATAAGATAATAATAATTAAAATATAAATAAAATATTTCGAAGTCGTTGAATTTTCAACAAAATACGTGTATTTTCAACAAAAAGGATAAATTTTCAATAAAAACAGACATATCTTCAACAAAATTCATGAATTTTCGAATAAAAAAGAGAAATATCCAATCAAATAGTTGAAACTTTGACTAAACAATATCAATTTTAAACCAAATATGGAATAGTTGAATCTTTATTTTAAAAAATGAATGTTCAAACAAAAAAAATTTTAACAAATAGTTAATTTTTCAACGAAAGAGATCAATTTTCAACTAAAATGATGAATCTTCAACCAAAAAAAAAATCTTTTTAACACAGTAGTTAAACTTTTAACCAAAAAAGGTGAATTCTCAATGAAAAAAGTAATAATTGAAATTTCAATCAGAAAAGATTTTCATCTTGAATCAAATACAGTTGGACTCAACCAAAAAAGACGAATTTTTAACAAAATACATGAATTTTTTTTCAATTGAAAAAAATCATTTTCAACGAAAAAAGATGAATTCTTAAAAAAAAATGTAATATTTGATATTTCAACAGAAAAATATTTTTATTTTTAATCAAAAACAGTTACATTCAACCAATAAATAGTTTTTCAACAAAATAGCTGAATTTGCAGTGACAAAAAAAAATCAACCAGATTATTGAAAATTATCGTGTTTTTTTCAAGAATTTATCTCTTTTAGTAGAAATTTGATTTTTTTTTGTTAAAAATGCAACTGTTTGATTGAAAATAATTCTATTTGGTCTAAGCATTCAACTAATTTGTCTAAAATTCAACTATTCGGCTGATAATTAGCTTTTTTGTTGAAAATTTATATTTTTTGCTCGAAATTTCAAGTTTGATAGAAAATTACATCATTTTGTTGAATATTCAACTATTTGATCAAAAATTATCTTTCCTGTTGAAGATTTATATTTTCGCGTTCAGAATTCAACTGCTTTGTAGAAATTTGTCATTTCAGCTTAAAAATTCAACAGCTTGGTTGAAATATTTTTTCTTTCTTGGTTGAAAATTCATCTTTTTGGTTAAAAATGCAACTTTTTGGTAGAAAATTCAACTATTTGGTTGCAAATTAACTTTTTTTTGGAAACTCATATTTTCGAGTTGAAAATTCAACAATTTGGTTAAAAATTAACTATTTTGTTGAAAATCCGTCTTTTTTGGTTAAATTCAACAGTTTTTGTTTAAAAATTTGAATCTTTTTTCGTTGCCATATGACCTATCACATCTTTCCAATAAGTTTAATAAATATATCTTGCATTTTGTTAAAAGGCTGCCATGCACAGATACACATAACTTTATAGTGTTTTCTATTTTAAAACAATAAAAATCTTCATACGAAAGTGAATTTCACATTTATCTTAAAGATTTTTGATTTTAACAAGAAAATGGATAAATTGTACAAACAACATTTGACAACAAAAAATGTTTTATTTTTATTCTCAGGTGAAATTTGAATGTATGTAATTAGTATATGTTTCATTCTTTATAACTCTAGTTTTTCTATAAATTACCCCTGATGAGGAAATCTAAATTGGCTTCGAAAAATGTTGGTCCCCAGTAGTATGAAAAAGACGACAAAAAGAAAGAGTGTGAGGTTGTTTTGGTAGACTCTTTCTTCTTCCTCCTTTTTTTGTTTTGTACATTTACTGTACATTTGTCTCTAATGAGCCGGAAAAGCGGGTAGTCTCGAAGTCTAATTTTGATGTGTGAACATTTTGGGTGTTCCTTTCTCAGTACACAACAAAAATTTTCATATGAAAGTAAATTTCTTTCCGACCTTTAAGAAATATTACATTTTTCGTTGAGAATTTATCGTTTTTGGCTCAAATTTAGACTACTTGGCTGAAAGTGAAACTACTTTGATAAGAATTCATTTTTTGGTTGATGATTCATCATTTAAGTTAAAAATTCATCTTTTTCATTGAAAGTTTAACTACTTTGTTGCAAGTTCATATTTGCGGGTTAACAATTCCACTCTTTTGTTGAAAATTCGTCTTTTTGGTTTGAAAATTTATTTCTTTCAGTAGAAATTTCATCATTTTTAATTAAAAATGTAACTGTTTGGTTGGAAATGATGCAAAGAAGTTTGATTTAAATCAATATAAGTCCAGTATTATAAAAGTTACTTTTACAAATTAGAAATCATTGTTATTGAATTTTATATTAAAATGTTCTTAAAAATGTTAGCACGCTCAAAAAAATTTCCTGACAATTTCAGGTTTTCCAGGTTTTCCAGGTGAGTAGACACCCTATTTTATGTATCTTCTCTTACTGGGTACAAACGTATTTATGAGAGAGTATAACAGTCGTAACAAAGACGTATATTATTGCATATGAGATGCAACAAGCATCTCGTCTTCATTGTTATTTATGCCTCTTTTGATATTTATTTTTATGTTGCACTCGAAATAACGTGTATCACAAATGTTTTCAAAGAACACGTCCAGAGAAGATTTCCGGAACAATAATTCATCCGCTATGTGGTCAGTCATTGTCAGACTTCCCTTGCATTTCGAATTGGCCTATTCGTGCCGGTCGCGGGTCAAATTTGAATTTCGAAATGCGGACTGGTTATTCCAGTGCCGTCCTTCCGTCTGCCCCATTTCATGTTTCTTGGCACATTTTACGATTCCATTCAGCAGACTGCTAACGATATATTATACGAGGAGGCCCTCTTCACTTCGTGAGTAAGACGGGTTGTCGTTAAAACGTCAGATATGCATAAGAGAGTGAGGTCAACTGAAAGCAATTCAACGTCAAAGCACTATATATGCAATATCGAACCTGACGTTTCTCGTTTATCGACTAAAACGTAATAAACAAAAATTTGTATTGCCTCTTTAGCGTATCTACGCAACGATAATATTCAAGTTATTGGATGGCTTGTCAGTCGGGAACGCGCAAAATGTAGTGGAATATTGCTCTGTGAAGTCAACGGCTCTCGTTATATGAAAGAACCGACATTTATAGCGAAATACTTAGAGGGTGTTCGCATATAACTTACACATACACACATCTTCTGAGTACTTCTCATCCACACCCTGCTGTTAATGGACGACTCATCATTCACTTACTGTGCATTTAATGACATTCTAGATTTACACTTTCGGGATCAAGTTTAGCGTTATTTACATTATCATTATACATCAAGGATAAGAGATTTCTCTTTTTTGTCTTTCTTCTATGTGAATGTGTACACTGTTAAAAATGTTCGTGACTTTCACAAAGCAAACTGGTATGGTCACAGTAACCAAAATGATCAAGTTGCATACAATATGGATGCATTGTCCAGTTTTGTTATTCAGGCATCTTTTATTTACTTTCTTAGTTCCAAATAACATAGTTACCACAATCACACACTTTTAGCTACAGGCTTGTGTCTAACACAATCACAGTGTTTGGAGCTCCTCCTGTTTTTATGGGTACCGCTTCTCATCTGGTGGCTTCCACTACCACCGTGTTTGTGGCTCATCATCTTTTGATTGGTGCGCATAGATGCGCAGATTCACGAGCGCTAACGCACATCACGTCGCATCACTCACCAGGCCCGACGCCATCATGTCCGGTCGCCTGCCAAATTGTTTCTTGTATGCAACAAATACAAGTGGAGGTTGAGTGCACGTGCTAAAGTGCTGACATATTTTGTTTGCAGTGTGAATAACTTTATGCTACCGCATTTGATACATATATATAAGTAGAGAACAATAAATAAATGAACACATATGTATATGAATTCAATACATACATTTTAGATTGTCAAATTATGATACTACATGAAAACAATGAAATAAATGAAACCAAACCGGAATAGAACTTTGTGCTTCAATGGACAAGCAGATACTAGAGTCTGAAAACTGAGGACAGAAGGGCCAAAACCCTCAGCCACTGCATAGCTACCTGAGTGCAAGAATTAGTTTCTGTCTAGAGTCTGAAGTATGAATCATCCTTGTTACCAACACCTTTTCTCAACGATGAGATTATTAGAGTACTGTCTCTTTAAATAAGTCCGCACTCCCTCCGGAAAGTTGACAGCTTTATGTGATTAAATGGTTTGGTGAGCATGTCTGCTATCATTTTCTCCGTTGGACAATAGATGTATCTGGTCAGGTCCTTTTCCTTCATAACCTTCACGAAGTGGTATTTCATCGCAATGTGCTTGGTTCTGTTACTGAATTTTTGGTTATCAGCAAGTTTCAGACAATTTTGATTGTCTTCTTTTATATTCACTGGAATGTCTTGTTTTCTTCCAAAATCTTCAAGTAACCGCTGCAACCCGAGCTGCAACCAGATTCTTTCTTGAGTTGCTTCTGCTGGAGCAATGTATTCTGCTTCTGTAGATGATAAGGTAACGCAGTCTTGTTTTTCACAGGCCTAACTCACGGTTGCTCCATTGATTTTGAACACATATCTGCTGTTGGATTTTCTGGCTTTGTTATTTTGCGCCCAGTCTGCGTCGGCGAAGTCATCTAAAAGAACGCTTTCATTTGTACTTCCGAGTTTCAGCTTCAGATCCTTCGTTCCCTTCAAATACCCAGCAACTATTTTTGCTTCATTCCAATGAACTTTTGTTGCTGTCGCATTATGTTGGCTTAATATTGAGACGCTCGCCGCAAAGTCTTGTCTGGTGTTGACTGAGACGTACAACAGCATCCCGATTAACTATCGATATTCCTGGTTGTCGTCCATAAGCTCGTCATCCTCAATCTTTAAGTACCTACCCTGTATCCAGTGGTATTTTCGATGATTTTGCGTCTTCAAGTCCGAACAATTTCAAGATCTTCTCAATATATCTCGTCTGGCCGATACTAAACATTTTTTTTTCTCATGTTCAATCTCCATTTCAAAGTAGTGATGTATTTTCCCTGAATTTATATTACAATGTCATCGACATTTATAACTAAATAAAACTTCCCATTCTTCCTGTCCTCGACGTACCGGCAGGGATCTGCCGTTCCTTGAATAAATCCGCGTCTTCGTAGAACTTTGTCGACTTTCTCATTCCAGACTTTCGTTGATTATTTCAACGCATACAGGCTATTATTTAATTTACACAGCATGTGCGCCTTTCCTGGAAACTCGAATCCTTCTGGCTGTTTCTTGTATATTGTTTCCTTAAGATCTCCATTCAAAAAGGCAGTTTTCGCATCGAAGTGATGAACGTTCATTCCTTCCTTCCAATCTGTCTCCGGTGTGCTGGTGGATCTTTCTCCAGTGAAGACTTCCCAAAGATCTTCTGAAACCAGTAACAACTTTAGTTTATATTTCCATATCTGGTAATTGTCACTGCTGAGTTTCTCGATTTTGGATTCGGTTTCCGTGGATTCACTCATCTTTCACCCAATTTGTCCTCACGCAATTGCTTAATCCTTACCCGCACTCACTTATTTATCCTTATGTGCACACTATATTTTTATACACTCACTGTATCCTTATGCACTCACAATTATTTCTTCATTTTTCTTATCAAGAATTTGTCTATCCACTCAAGTCTTCACGAACTGTCTCTACCATAAATAAAACTGAATGCCTGGGCCCATAACCTGTTAACAGTGTAATTTACATCATGCTACCGCATTTAACATATATGATTAGAGAACAATAAATAAATGGACACATATGTATATGAATCTGATACATATATTATAGATACTCAAATTATGATATTACATGAAAAGAATGAAATAAATGAAACTGAACCGAAGTAGAACTTTATGCTTCAATGCACAAGCAGAGACTAAAATCCGAAAACTGAGGACAGAAGGGCTAATACCCTGAGCCACTGCATAGCTACCTGAGTGCAAGAATTAGTTTCTCTCTAGAGTCTGAAGTATGGATCATCGTTGTTTCCAATATATTTTGATATTAACCATGGATGGACAATGGCTAATTAAGAAGAAATGTGTTTACAGGTCTAGTCATTCAATTTCTCTTTATTCTTGTATTCTTCTATAATTTAAATAAAATATTATGAGTAATTGATGCAGATGATTCTTTTCTTTTATCAGCAATGCTGGTTGTGACAGATAAATCCTATTGATGAGAACGTTTACTGTGTAGTTGTAGTAATCACACATTATTAGAGATAACTTCCACTGTTTGGTTGTGACAACCGCAGTGTATGGTTGCGACAACCACACAGTTGAAATCTTATAACTACGCTCTTATACAAAGGACTATGTGGTTGTAGGAACCACAGTTGTAGATGTACCATATTTTATTGTTCTTCATGGTTGTGACAACGATATTTATGGATCTTTCTTCCATACAGTTTCCTCCTTGTTACAACACTCGCATGATACGAGTGTAAGGCAAAATTACAGTACCAGTATTGGAAGGTGAAATTGCAATACGTGTATTTTAATTTCGAAGAGAATACGCGCCGGTTACCATACAAATATTTCAGTTTCACGCTACAATACCTGTATTGTAATTTTGCCTTACACTCACTGCAACCCGTCTGGCGCATGCGTGATGATCTATTTAAGTGAGCTGAGAATTGCGCCTTGTAAGTCAAGTGCGTAACGTACTCGACTTAGAGCTTGGCGGTTAGGGTTCGATTCTTCATGCCTGCGTATTTCAATTTTTTTTTAAACTTTCTTCCGCAATATTACATTACATGTATGACAATATTACAATAGCAGTATTTGAAAACTATAATATCACGTATTAGAATGTTACCGTACGTCTCAGAATTAAGCAATATAAAATTTTAACAGTGTATGGAACCAATCTTGCCATCTTTGGTTTAAATTTTTTCCCTTTTCGAGAAAGTGTAGAGATTTATTTGAGAGCAGGCAGAAAGGTATCGCTATCAAAAATAAATGAATTTAGAATTAGAATATTCATAACGAACGCGAAGCAAGCGTTCACGTCCCTGGATTTTTATCTTCGCATATTAAAACATAAACTAATAAAAATCCATAATAACTAATTTTGAAATATTATGACTTTAAAAAATTGTTGGAGCGAGTTGAATAATTCAAGAAACGATTAATTCTAGTTAGTAAATTATGTTTGAAAAACTTATTAGTTGCTTAATTTTAATATTTTCATGGATGACCATTTTTTCACGCATCTGCACAACAAATTTTTAGATAATAAGAGATAAAAAATTTTTTAAACAATAAATAATAATTGATAAATTCAAATTGAAAGCATCTGAAATTTGAAAACAATATAATAAACGATTTTGAAGTGAAAATTTTCCAAATCAAACAATTCTAGATCAGGTAAAACTTGGAAAAAAGACATTTCGAATAGAACGAAAAGGAATTGAACTTTTCTTATTTCTAATAAAAGCGTTCAAATTTCAATAATTTTGAATTGAAAACTTTTGAATCTAAAAATTTTCAATTTAAAGAGATTAAAATTTGTCCATTTGAAACTGAAAACTTCATTAGATGTTTCAAAGACAAAGCTTCTGAAATTCTAGAATTTGAAATTCTTATTACACAAATAAATCATAGTTTAATATTATAATTGATGAGACACAATTTTCTGATCAATAAATAAATTCACCGTCATTTTCACCTTTCAAAATGGAAATATTTTTAACTATAAACCTTTAAAATCCAATTATTTATAAGAAAAACTTTTCAATTTAAAATTGAGAAAATATTTTGATTACCAAGATTTGTGATTTTAAAACTTTTTTATACTCTAACCCTTTTAAATTTCAGTTACTCTAAGTATATTTAAATCGTTTCAAAATTCACATTTTCCAAATTGCTAATTATACTTTTCAAAATTTAACCATTTGAATTTCAATTGCAATATAAAAACTCATGAAATAGAAAAATTGAAAATTCAGCGTTCAACATGAAAATTCAGAATCTATTTTGATTTTAAACAACACAATTTTTAACTTTTTAATTTGAAATCATTTAATTTTCAACACTTCATTCAGAATTATTAGTCATTCTTAAATTCCTCCAATCAAATATTTTGACACTTTAAATTAAAAAAAAAAGAATACAAAACAAGATCGCTCTGATTTCAATTTTTTAAATTGCACAATTTTAAGCCTTTCAAATCAAGCTCTTTTATTTTAAGTTGAGTTTGAAATGTTCAATATTTTGGAACATTTTCAAAAAAAAAATACTACAATTTTCAATGCCTACTTCTAAAATCTTCTCATTTTTAAGGCTTGAATTTGAGAAATTACTTTCTTAATTTTTTATTGTTTTGAATTGATCCTGAAGGCATTTGATTCAAAATTGTTTGATTACACATCCTTTAAACTGAAAATTGTACAACTATCAAGTATTTCAATTTGATATTCCACTATTTCAAAAAATTTAAAGAACCAGACAATTTTTCACGTTTATCATTAAAACCAAACAATTTAGATTATTTAAATGAAAATTTTGCAATTATGAAAGTTTGATAGTGAAATTGACCTGAAATTTTTAATATTTGACTTTGAAACTACCATCGATTTAGGAGGATTTCAATTCAGTGAGAACAAAATTTTTTTAATTGATATTGAAAAAGTCATGAACTGTTGAAGAGGATATTAGCCGGTCAAAACCTACTGAATACTTATTTTTGCCAATTAATAATCAAATGTTGATTATTTAACCCTCTCCCTCGGTAAATATATGTCCCAACGACAAAATTTTGTTTTCATAAACTATCATCCATTATTACTTACTTCAGAATACGACACTATTTCAAAATGAAACATTTGAAATTGTACAACATTGTGAAATTTGAAATGGGAAGCTTCCAAAAATTAATAAATTTCAAACCAAATATTTTCGAGTCTAAGCTTTTAAAGGAAAAGAATTTTGGTTTCAACACCTCAAAGATTAAACTGCTGTAGAATTGCGCATTAAAAACTATAACTTTATCATGAAAACATAGAAATTTTGAATCTAATAAATATTATTAATAAGTATCATGTCATGTAGTATCAAGTGACATTCAAAGTGAGCGGATAGATTTTTTTACTGAAAATGTGATTTCTGTCCCGAAAAAAATTACTGTCATTTTCACTGTTCAAAATTGAAGAATTCAAAATATTGTGAACCTCTAAAGTTTAATTATTCTAAAAACCTTGAGAATTATATGCTTTCTAATTGGAAATTTTCAAAATGATTGAATTCAAACTTGAAGCATCAAAAATTAAACACTTCCAAACTTCGTTTGAAAAGGAGTTTATAAATTATAGCATTTTTATATTAAGATCTTGACGCTAAGTCCTTGAAAATTATTAATTTTTGAATGATGCATCACGATTTTTGGAATTAATGAATTGAAAATCAACGATAAGGCATTTCCATGCAAGAGGAACAACTTCATGCTGCATAGGGTAAGAAAACAGTTTTATAAGATGTCAAACTGACGTATACTAATAACACTACTTTACAAATTTTTGGTTCATTACGCGTACCTAAAAGAAAAAGTGTTTCCTAGGCTAATTTTGGGTCGCTGAAAAAGAAAACGACACTCATTTATTCTTCTGAAGAAGCATTTTTGAGATATTTGCAAAAAACGTCTTTTTCCATTTACTGGCAGAAATCTCGAGAACGGTTGATCCAACTAACATGAACTGTTTATCATTCGGAAGGTATGTTCTTCTTCTTTCCGACGATATACTGCTTGTGTCAATCAGATTAAAATTGATTGGCTTATAGGCGATGAAATTCGAAAAAAATGGAACAACTGAAAGTGAGTGATTTTAAAATAAGGACGAAAAATCCACTTTTTTTACTTTCATCGCCTATAACTCGAAAAATTTCAATCCAGTTGACGCAGACAGTATGCAGACGGAAAGTGGAAGATCATACCTTTCGAATGAATCACAATTTATGTCAATTGGATCAACCGTTATCAAGATTTGTGCCAGTAACTGAAAAAGAGCAAAAAACACGTTTTTTTGAAAATATCTCGAAAACGCTTCTTTGGAAAAATGAATGAATGTCACTTTCTATTTCAGCGACCCACAATTAGTCTAAGAACCCCTTTTTCCTCCTGGTACATTTTTCATGCAAACTAGTGTAATCTCCTGTAATATGTCACATTGAAATGACAAAAGTCAGGCGACATAATTAGGTAAACTAACATGGGCCACATATGGCTTGTAAAGCTTTTGCAGATGTTTGTCCTACTCAGGGAAAATTTGTCAGGGCTCTCTCAGATTTCTTAGACTTATTTTCTCGGCATCAAATCAAATTAACATAACTCATTCACTTTCAACTTGAACAATAATATTTTCTCACTCAAGCCAGAAAAACAACCAAAACCTCGTCGGAATCCATAATTATTCTTCTTTCAAGCGTTGCCTTACGTCTTCACACTGTACAATGCCATTTAAAGAGTTTAATTTTGTTTAGATTACGGTGGCGCTGATGTCACACGGCGCGCTTTTTCGAAATGCGAAAAACGATTACATAAATAATGTCCAGTATTACTACGATTTTTGCAATTGAATTAGTGAAATGAAAAAATTATATGGTTATGTAAAAGAATTTTAACTCTATTCGCAACTTCCCTTTAAGTAAATTTTGTAACACTGTTTCTTAATCCATATAGTCAATTTTTTCATTGAAATAATAATTAAATCAATCATTTTTTATTTGGTTGTAAATAATCAAATATACCCCTATTTTAAAGCTCCATTAATGCCCAATTATAATCTAATATCTTTTATTCAAAATGGAAATACTAACCAGGGTCTTGCCAGCGCCCCTTTTCAAATGGGGATAAGTAGAGCAATTTCTGCTCGGGATGTAGAAAGAATTATTCAAGATCAAAATGAATCGTTACAATTTGTAGAAACAAAAAAAAAGTAAAACCAGAGAAAGCAAGATTATTTTCGTTGAATTTGATTGAGGCCAGCTGAGGATAAATTATCAATGTAAAAAAATTTGGTAAATTATCATAAAGTGGGACTTTGACCTGCAAATTCAAAATTTTAAAAGATAAGCGGGATATAAAATATTGTTCAAGAAATAAAATCTAATTTCTTATGAAAATTTTTGTGTACTAAGAAGGAACACCCAAAAAGCTCACAACTCAAAAGTAGACTGGGACTACCCGCTTTTTCGGCTCATTAGAGACAAATGTATAATAAATGTACACAACAAAAAGAAAAAAGAGGAAGAAAAAAGGAAGAAAGAGTCATCCAAAACCAAACTTACACTCTCTTTTTTCTACGTCTTTTTTATACTACCAGGGACCAACATATTTCGAAGCCAATTTAGACTTCCTCATCAGGGATAATTTATAGGAAAACAACAGGTACAAAAATGAAGAATTGTTCTTTTTTAGTACACAAAAAATTTTCATAAGAAAGTAGATTTTATTTCGCTCTTTAAGGAATATTTTTAATCCCGTTCTACAGTGTGGCGATTCAATTATATATTTAATTTAAGCCGCCAAAATTTTGTTGACATTATTCAAGATCGCGCCTAGTTAATATGAAATATTTTTCACATTAAAACAGCTTCTTTCTAATCACACTGGCCACCAAACCATCGTGGATTATTTAAAAAAATTTTATGTCGATTTTTTTGCATATTCGTTGAAGATAAACTTATTTTTTTAGTGATGTGTTGAAGGCAATTTCGTTGAAAATGAGAGAAATGAAAAATTTTTCATAATTTTGCCGGTTTATGAAGCCAAAGTTGATTTTTTAATGATGATTGAAAATATTTCCTAGAAAACTTGAGAAATGAGAAATTCTTTGAATATTTAGTTGACCGCTATATTGGTGTTGTTCTTAAATTTTTAATTTTCAATTCTACCATCTCCTTTAAAATAACACTGGTCCCCATTGAACGCGACATATCGTTTCCGAAGTATTTTTTAATGCTGAACATGAATATGCCCTCCATTTATTGCTATCAAGTGTAGTTTGATAGATATTTGAAACTCAATTTTTTAATAACAAAATTTCTAACCATTTTTCTGGGCGTCAAAACAAAAATTTTTGAGACATACGTCAGGTCATTTCAATGTGTTTATTGATTCAGATTTTAAATATCACGTTTCTTTTTTACAATAGATGAAATGAATCTTAGAATAATCTCAAAAAGCTAAAGAAAAATGGAAAAAATTCATGAAAAATTAATGTGCTCTATCTTAGTTAATATTTAGTTTTATAATATAAACTGTTTATTTTTTTATGCCAAACAGTAATTCCGAATGGGTCAAAGTTCAATGACGCATCAGCCTATATGCCTTAAAGCACACAAGAAATTACTTACACGGTGATAAATACAAATCCAAAATCTTTCATTGACTTCTAGAAGTCTGTCAATTCATTTTCACGTTGATTTTTTCGGGAAGAGTACTATATACTTTATATTTGGAACTAGACATACAGTACCATATGTAATAAAATTAGCAAATAGTCATAGATTAAATGACACAATGGTATGGCAAATCCGAGACTCAGTCCCAGAATTTCATCGTGAAAATGAATTACTAAACTTCTAATATTCAGTCTTATTTTCTTAAATTCACTACTTTATATCGGGTGCTCAAAGATAGATTTTGAATACGCATTTTTCTTCGTGTATCCTAGGATTTTTTCGATCGCGGATATCAAATCTGAAGTCAGATTTTCAAAATTCAAAATGGCTGATACAATATGGCAGACCAAATGTAAAAAAAATTAAATGTCAAGAAACTTAATGTGATAACTTAAAGTTACTAACTCTGGGATTTTTTGGGTCACTGTTAACGAATCGAAAGTAAGATTTTCAAAATTCTAAATGACTGAGCTAATATAGCAAACCAAACGTAAAAATAGTGTGTTTATTTTCATGGAATTGGATCAGCCATTCGGAATTTTGGAAATCTGACTTCAGATTCGTTATCAACGACACAAGAAACTCCATAGTTAGTAATTTTAAGTTATCACACTAAGTTTCTTGATATTTTAATTTTTTGCTTATTATCCGTCATATTCGATTAGCCATTTTGAATTTTGTTTTGGCCTCCAGAAAAATTGTTAAAATTTTCTATATTACAAAATTGAGTTGCAAATATCAATTAAATTACATCTGATGGCAAAATATGGATGACAGATTCGTGTTCAGCATCAAAAAATGCTTCGGAAATGACATGTATTTCAATGCTATTTTCAACGATACGCATTTTCATTTTCGTATTTTCAACAAAACGCATTTTGAGCAATATTTATATATATTAATATTTTTGTTGACCGGTGAAAGTCATTATTTTTCATTTCAATCTCTAACAAGTCTCTGTTAATTACTATAGAAAATGAATTTTTTGGTTTAAATTGTTATTGGTTAGCCATTGTGACATTTTTGAAAATTTCAAGTAATGCAAAATTAAGATGTCTGAAGCATCAATGCAGTTTTTTTCGTAGGTGAATGATCGTTTCGAATGATAACAGAAAAAGTCATGTAAATTTTACGTTTTAGCACAATTTATTCTTTCATATTAATCTTGCGGAATACTTAAAGTGTTTCGTGCAACGGACAAATCTTCTCCGATTGGACTTAAATTAAGAGTACTTTCTATTTTGAGGCATTCTATGAAATCTCGCGAGTAGGAGTTATCAATTCCAAAAAAATAAATGTATAAAGAGTCGTATAAACATAAGAAATAGAGAACTGTTTCTACTGAAGTTGTTTTAAGTTTAAGCTTTTCTACTTTAAAAAAAGTAGAGAACTATAAAGTATAATATGTGAACAACAGTATCAAGTTTTCCTGCTTACAAATGTATGCCTTATAAATTATGCCAATCATGATGTTCACCTTAAGTATACGACCTGTGATTCCACTACCCCAAATTTCATTAAAATTATAATTACTGTGATAAAATTAAATCCAGAAGACATGAAAGGGCCAACAATTTCTACAACAACCCAAGTATACGACGCTTCTGATCTAGTCTAGACTTAATTGAGTCGAACGGCCTGGTGCATTTGCTAAGTCGCATCTGGTTCAGACTCAGGATTTTGTGCTAAAGGGATTGTCCTCAAGCCGCAACGACAACCCTCTAGTCTTTGCTCTATATGCCCCGTAGTCTATACTCTATAGTCTACACTCTATAGGACTACTAAGGGTTGGACGACGTCGAGACGCACCTCCGTGAATTACGCTCCAGATACGCCGTGGACAGAGCACGGTCCTCATCTTTATGGTGGCCATTAATGTCCAGTGCAAGCTCTCCCGTGGCAACGAACGGGTCGGTCCGCCTTTATGAGGTCTATGAGGTCCAGCGCGGTGCGTCAACGCGCCTCTGAAGCTCTTTATGGGGTCCCATGTCCTCCTTGGTGCTTGCTGCTGAGCGAGCGCCCCGCGTCGTGCTACGCTCCTGGAGACCCGGCAAACGAGTGTAGCGCATGATTTAAGGGGGTCTCGGAGCCCACCCTACGTGCGCCAAGGATATGAGTTACTGCGCCATATAATTCCATAATTCAGATTCATACGCAGAGTTTACGGCGTCTGGATAACAAGCAGACTGCGCCCGTTGTTTTACGGCCGTCCCTCCCCTGCCGTACGTTATGTCGTGCTACCCCTTGCCACCCCAATTCACCCCCTGTCTCCACTTGCCAACCCGCTTCACCCCTGTCGGTATTTGCACTCGCCGCCACTTCAATTCCTAAAGCTTCGCGCCCTCGACTCGATTCTGGAGCGCCCAAAATATACCCTCGCTGTCATCCCATCCCTCCCCTTCCCACTTTCTTCATCTTTCAACGCGTTGTCTCTTTGAAGCTCAGCCCCCGCAAAGCGTGAGTGCCACTTGTGCTCTATGTATCTTTCGTGCTCTTTTTTCAATGACCCGGACTCTCAAACTCTGCCAGCGTGAATAGATGAGGGTGGAGAGTCTCGAAAATCAAATGTGGAATGAATATCTAGTTTTGGTGAGAGTAAGTGTTTCGTCAATATTAAAGAAATATTGTGGGTTGATTTAGAACCAATTTATTCTGGTTATTCCATTTTTCCAAAAGAAAAAGGTGATAATCCAAACCAATAACACATTTATAAAAAATTACTAACGTTCTCAAAATGAAAAAAAAAATATTTACGTAAGACAGATATCTTTTGGTAAATTGAGTTATTCATTAACAACCTCAATTAAAGGGAATCTTAAGTATTCATAGGCAACCCTGCAGACTGGAACCAATCTTTGCTTAATGTCTCTCTTTTAAAATTTCTTATAGATCGAAATAAAATCTATTTTCTTGTGAGTTTTTTTTGTGCACTGAAAAAGAACGTCCAAAAAGTTCACAATTCAAAAATGAACTTTGAGACTAACTGTTTTTTTGGTTCATTAGAGACAGATGTACAAAAAATGTACGCAACAGGAAGAAAAAAGAGGGAGAAAAAAGAAAAAGTCAACCAAAATCATCCTCACACTCTTTCTTTTCTCTGTCTTTTTTATACTACTGGGGACCCAACGTGTTTCGTAGCCAATTTAGACTTCCTAATCAGGGATAATTTATCGGAAAAACATCAGGTATGAAACTGATGAATTGTTAGATTAGAAAAACATTGTTTTTACATACATACTTACATACATTACTTAAAAACTGAAAATTTGACATAATCGAATAATTCTAAATAAATCCCAAATTTAGATCCCTTACTTTTTTGATTGGAATTTAATTCTCGCAATTTCCAAACTATGACACAAAACTAAAGAAGCCATCATATCCAATCAATGATTCCATCCTAAACTCTGTTGCATCTAGCAAGATCTCTTTTCAATTTAATAGCCCTGTTACCCCCCTCTTTATATTTGTCAATGTTGAAAAAACACAAACACTTTTGTTTAAGATTATTGTTATTTTTTGACTCTTTTTTATATGATAGGAAAAAGTTCACAAAAAACCTATGCTATATAGTAATAAATTTTTATCCGGAATAGAGAGACCGAAGCGAACTCTCTGATGTCACGACATATACTAAACTCTGAACCCAGAGAAATTCTCATATTTTAACGAAAAGCATTTTGGATACACTTGTACAAAGCTTGCGACGTACGACTAAGAACTCGGGCGAAACTGTCATTCTTTTCGGCAGAATCGTCCCAATCCCAAACTCTTGTGAAAGACGAGTGTTAGAACATTTTCAAACGACTTCATGGAATTCATTCAGATCATTTTAGCCTTTAAAATCGAGATTTAGAGAATACATACTTCTGACAAATTTATTTAGTTTTTATAAGTATCAATATGACATTATGTTTATATTCACAAAATGTTCAATAAAGTCAAGAATAGAGTAGATATAAGAAAATCTCAAATAGATACAGAAAAACACATAAGCATCTGAAAATGATAAAATTATAAAAACTATAAATATGAATGTTGGTCAAAATACAGTACACAACAGTGCATGATAATATATGCACATATTGTTAATATGGCATCTTCCTCAAAATACCTTTTTTTGTAGGTAACGAGGGTATCGTTTTTTTCCCTGAATGTATGTAAAAACCTATTAGCGCCCTCATTTTTTGATAAGTAACAGGTTGCATTCTTATTTTTAATAAAAATGAAAAATGTATGTAAAACCTTTTTCAACCTTATTTTATGATAAGTACCAGGTTAACATTTTAATGATATGTAAAAAATTGAAAAAAAACTGCAAAAAACTGAAAGTTTATTAATTATATTTGAAATCAAAAATATCTGTAAAAAATCATAAGATTAGAGACCATGTAAATAACGTACTCAATGGTACATAATATGCTCATATTGTTAGTATGAAATCTTCCTCAGAAAGCCATTTTTTGTAGGCAACGAGGGTATAATTTCATTTACTGAATGTATGTAAAACCTATGGCAACCTTATTCTTTGATAAGTACCAGGTTAACATTTAAATAATTTGTACAATTGAAAAACCTGAAAAAAATATTAAAAGATTTGTGTGTACAGAAAATGGGAAATAAAGAAAAGAGATCATAGTGCCAAGATCAAATTTTGTATTTTGATTTAGAACCAATCTATTTAGGTTATTCCATTTTTCCAAAAAAAAGGTAATAATCCAAACCAATAACCCATTTCTAAAAAATTAATGACGTTCTCAAAATTGTTTTGAAAATTTTTTAAGTAAAACAGATATCTTTTGGTAAATTGAGTTAATCATTAACAACCTCAATTAAAAGAAATCTTAAGTATTCATAGGCCACCCTGCAGATTGGCACCAATCTTTGCTTAATGTCTCTTTTTTAAAATTTCTTAAAGATGGAAAAAAAATCTATTTTCTTATGAAAATTTTTTGTGTACTGAAAAAAGAACACCCAAAAAGTTCACAATTCAAAAATAGGTAGTCTCTAAGTCTATTTTCGAATTGTGAACTTTATGGGTGTTCTTTTTTTCAGTACACAACAAATTTTCATGAGAGAATAGATTTTATTTCAATCTTTAAGAAGGATAAAAATTAGTAGACACCCTGTAATTTTGAAAAATGGCGAATTAAGTTGAGGAAAACAGAAGTTGACAGATGATGACCCTAATTCACAATATTACTGACACCTCTCATACACCATTAAATAAACATGCCATCAGGAGAAGATTCCAGCTCAACTATAAACAACCTCTTTGCGGTGTAATTCTCCTCGAGGAGGATCTGGATGCGTTAGTGAGATCTTAGTCAGCCGAGGGGAAAGTAGAAGAGACCTAAACGGAGCAATCTTCTTCTGGCTGTTAGGGCGAGAGAGTGGGTGTCGCTCAGAGTCGCTGAGGGACAACACGAGGATGGCTGTTTATAAATGTATAAATGTACAGGTCTGAGCAAAGCCGTGTAGTGCTCAACAGCTGAAACAATAAGTGCCACACCCGACAGGGAAACGGTTCATTTACTGACTGAGATCAGTCACGAAGGCGCGACTCGTGGAAGTCGCCTGTCACGGGGCATCAAGGGTCTCTCTGAGGTTTCTCTCTTCTTTTTTTCCTTCTTTTTCTTTTATTTTTCTTTCCTCTTTCTCTATCCTACACAGCCCACACTCCCAGTGTCGATGAGGATGAGAAGAGATGAAAGGAATCTCTGTTAAGGAACTCAGAACTCACTCCCAGCAGTTGGCTCCGTTTCGCTTCACGTGTTTTTAGGGTTACGCCTTTCATTCATTTTTCTGTGCCTGTGGTAGTAATATGAGATTTCTTGTTGTGCAATATAAAAAGAATTTCGAATTTGTGATATATTGATAGTGTTCCAGGATGGTCACTGGATCGGGAAAACGGGAAATGACGGTGAACTTATTTTTTATAGAGTTGACCAAGAAGCGAACTTGAAAGAACGGAATCAAAGTCTATGGCTTAATGTCTCCGTTTAGTAAATTTTGAAAGAATCTTCAAAAACATAATCTCTAACAAAGTCATATTATGCAACAGAATTGCACAAAAGGCCTGAAAACGAGAAATAGTATATTGTGTAACAAGTGCGCAAAGTGAAATATGTTCTCGCTAGTGTCACATACGCAGTGACTCCAATCATTTTTAAAACTGGTCGGGCGAAACTTCTTC
>JAUMHM010000085.1:40873219-40892172 GCA_032362435.1 Melikaiella ostensackeni
GAACTCATCAACTTGTTCTATCCTCTCTTCGTTTAAGGCAATGTTGCATACTGTTTTCTCACCCCTTCTTTCAAAAATGATAATTTTTGTTTCATTTGCGTTAATCTGAAGATCCATACTCTTCATGCTGATATCCAGTCTGCTCATCATTCTCTGCATATCGTCAGCTGATTCCGCTGAAACAATCTTATTATCTGCAAACCCCAGTCCACGTACTTTCACTGTCCCGAGATCAACACCTTCTTCGTCTACAAAGGCCATTTTTAGACATTTGTCCATGTATATATTGAACATCCATGAGGACATAACGCAGCATTGCCTGACGCCCTGCTTTATAGTAAACCAATTGCTCAATTGTCCATTCACTCATACACTTGCTTGACTACGATTGTATATTGCTTTTATTGCTCTTAGAAGCCAACCATTCACTTCATATTTTTTCAGGACTTTCCAAAGTTCAGATCTATTCACCTTACGAAAAGCTGTTTCAAGATCGACAAATGCACAGAAAACTTTTGTTCAATCTCAAACTCTTTTCTATTACCTGTCTTAAATTAAATATCTGATCCGAACATGATCTTTCTGGCATGATTCCACATTGAACTTCCCAGATCCTTTCTTTAGTTATTCCCATTACCCTCTCAACCAGTATTTTGGTAAATATTTTGCCCACGGTACTTAGTAAGCTAGTCGCTCTATAATTAGCACAGTCACCATTATCACCCTTTCCCTTGTACATTGGGACGATAATCGCCTTTTTCCAATCATTTGGAACTTAACCATGCATAGCACACACATTCATAAATTCGCTCAGCCACACAAACAAATATCCACCACCGTTCTCAAGCATTTCAGCCGTGATGCCATCCATACCAGCAGCCTTACCATTTTTTAGTTCCTTAATCACGGATATAATGTCGTTGATATTGATTCCCTTCCGTTACCTACAACGGGTTTGTCTAACGTATTCTCTTCAATGGAAAGGTTGTTATGCTCCTTAACTTGACCTCCATACAATCGCTTGAAGAAATCTCTCATACAGTCTTTCACTTTGTCCGAATCGCATACCATTTCACCATCAGCATTCTTTATTCCGACTACCTCAGTACTAGAACTTCCTTCCCTAAATCTTCTCAACCCACTTCCAAAATAATTTCTTATTTCATTCAAAGTCATTTTGCATTTTTTTATCTTCTTCTTCCGCTCTGATTTTATCTTTGCTTTCTTTAACTAGTATCTTGGCTCTTCTGTTTTTAACTCTGTAATAATTTTCTACTGTTTGATGTTCTCGAGTATGCTTGCTTTTTCTCTTCGATAGCCACGCGGGTTCCATCATTCCACCAAACATCTCCAGCCTTTCTTCCTACAGCCGCAGTACCGCACACTTCAGATGCACTCTTGAAGATGCTATCCCGGAATATTATCCATGCACCCTCTACATTTTTATTGTTAAATTCTGTCTTCCAGTTTTCTTCATGATGTTCTAAATATTTATTCAGCTTTCCACGATATACCAATTGTACTTCTGGTTTCTGCAAATTCTCTATTCTAACTCGCGTCTGCTTTGGCTTATTATTAGTTCTCCTTCTCCTCCACCCTTGACATAGACTCATTTTTGAAACTCATTTCAACTCATTTTTAAAAATTTTGAGGTAGTGATCCGTTCCGTAATCAGAGACTCTCATAACCCTTGTATTTCTCACAAGCCCTCTCGGTCTCCCGTCCGCTACAACAAAGTCAATCATACTGTGACTTTCGCCTCTGCACCAAGTATACATATGAATCTTCTTATGTTTGAACCAAGTGTTCGTAATAAAAGAGCCATTTCTGAGCATAAGTTGATCAATTTATCCCCGTTACCGTTCGTTTTTGGGTGTCCGAAATGGCGCAGTACCGTGTCGGTACCTTCGCGTTGCACACCAATCCAGCCGTTCATATCTCCAAGTAAAATTATTCTTTCGCCAGGATCGCAAGTCCCTAATATATCATTTAACAAGTCCCAGAAGGTATTTTTTACATCCCTCTTGTCACTATCAACTGGACCGTAGCACGCTATAATATTTAGTCTTCTGATTCCCACTTTTATTTTAACCCATAGTGATCTAGGTGATACACGTTCATACTTTTTGACATGTTGTTTTGCTCTCTCTTTCATAATCAGACCGATTCATTGGGTACCATTTGATTCATTATCCACTCCTGACCAAAGTTTGATTCCGTTCTCTATGTAATTTACTTCACATCCCTTCTTCTGTGTTTCCGGGACACCATTCATCGCCTGAAACTTTTACGAGGACATGCCTTTCGTCTGTAGAAGTGTCCATCCTATCCGAGGTTACACTATTATTTGTATTATTCATTGTTAAAAGTATACACTCAACTACAACTTGATGCGAGAAATTTATTCCATAAGTATAAAATCATGTCCAAATCAAGCAGCAAAATCGTTATAAGGTGGAGTGTCCATTCATAACGTCAGTCCAACCAAACTTCGATAATGCAAAGGAAAGCATGAAAACCAAACCAAAATCAAAAGAGTTATGATCGGTTTGTGTTGTATACTGAGGAGAGCATCAGTCTCCTGCAGTTTGGTCTCGAAGATGAAAAAAGACCATTGAATGCTTTAAAATGTGACAAGAATACTCAACGGTGAATAAAAACTTAACAAGCTCATAAGCTTCCCTAAATTCTCCTTTTAAAAAGTCCATTTTTAGAACTCTTATAAATCTCCAAAGCCTTCCACAATTTCAAAAACTTTCCATAAATTTTCTCAGAACTCTGTATAAATTTCCAAAAGTTTCTATAACTTTCCATATATTTGCGCAAGATTCCGTACTTTTTAAAAATTCTCGAAAGTTCCTGAATTTACATACATTTTCGAAAGTGTCCGTAAATTACCATAAATTTTCTAAAGTTTGCACAAATTCCTATAAATTTCCGAGACTTTCAGAAACTTTCCGGCAATTTATCAGCAATTCTGGAAATTAAAAGAAATGATTTGTCAATTGATAATAATAAATTGGAAGCGATAATCCCAACAAATGAGATCTGTGAAGTTTGTGTATATGGAAAACAAGCTTGCCTTCCTTTTTCAAAAGTTAGGGACAGATCTCATGGCACAATACCTTCATTTATTATTCACTCCGATATATGTGGTCCAATCACACCAAATACAATAGATGATGAAAGGTATATCTATTCTGTGAAATACTTATGCGTAACTTCGTCTCCAGAATGCTCCAAAATGTTTATATAAACAAATGAACAAAATAAAATTTAAAAATCGGGCCTGAAGATGTGTTGAAGCATTTAATGGTCAACACTTCTGAAAAAAACATCGAAAGCGGTTAAGAATTCTCAAGTGTAGTGGATTATGAACAGTAAATTCCCGATAACACCGATATGAATTTATTTTGAGTGCTGTTAGAAATTTTTGATCATCTCCTACTAAGAAAGTTTTTGAGTACAGGAGAATAAAAGTCTCAACACTTAGAGTAAATTCAGATCGGTGTCACTGCGAGTGTGGTTTTTCGAGAATGTTACAATCCCATCCCTGGGTCATTCTGTTGATTGAACAACAGTGGGGCCAAATACTTTGGTTACTACAGAAATTTGTCGATCTTCCCAAGTACGGGAGAGAAAAATGGTTTCAACACCCCTTTACAGTAAATTCAGATCAGTGTTACTGCGATGGTGATTTCCTGAGGATGTCTGAATATCATCCTTTGGTTCATTCAGTTGCAAGAAGGAATAACGAAACAAACCAAAAAAAATGTATAAGGTCAACGAAATACTGACATTTTTTTGTATTATAAACATATTCTCTATGCCACTTTTCAATCCAAAAGAAGAAACACTGGCAGTACCACAACATCGTCCAGTAGCAAATGACCCGACTCATCCAGAGACAGAAACAGAGATTCAGCAATCAAGAAGGCATTTGAAATGGACATACCATATAAACAGATTTGTTACGTGTCTTTATTTTTTGGCATAGGAAATTGGGCAAACTGCGAGGAGAGAACATCATCGTCTCTTCTTACTCAAGGACATGTATCTAGCCAAAAGAATGAAAGAACAATCTAGCAAACCAAAAACGTTCAATATCTGTCGAAAAATTGCTTTCGGCTGTTGAAATAGCTACCATCAAAATGGAAGTAGAACAACAGCCTCCTATCGATGAAAATCCTATTCAAGGTGCGGATAATGAAGAGCCGATTGAAGCTGAAGGCGTAGGTGCTAGGGACAACGAAGATCAAGTACAGGATCCACTAGAACAACACAATGGCATTCTCCGCCAAAGGTGTACATCACGAAGGATGTGCATGAAATACTAGAGCACCTAAACAGCAAGGTTTTGCCAATGCATTTGAACGCAGAACTAACTGCGTTACATGTGCAATATTGGATGAGATTATAGATTCTCAATTGCACAGACTTGATATTCTTACTGCTAGACTGCGTCGGTATAATTAGAGTAGCACAAGAAGGCAGCACAATCAAACCTTTTAGGTAGATGAAAGAAGGTTCTATCGTAAACTAAGTAAAGAGCAAAATATACAGCAAGGCACCGAAGTTTCTTAGTTAGGAAATAGGCTGACTACAGGTTGGGTGTTTGGAGAAAACAAACAGAAGCAACTTAAGCGATGCGTGGTTCCAACAAGAGAAACAAAAGGCAAGCAATCACCCTGTAATGACGAGGATGATAATCAACTGACCAGAGACTGTAGCATGTGATCCATGTCACGAAGCAGTTTTCCCATGACATCCACATGAAGTAGAACTAGATAAATGCAGAATACTGCGTTTAATAATAGGAGAATTAAGGACTGCAGAATGGGAGAACGAGAATGAGGATCATATCGAGGCAATGACTTATTCTGAAGAGTTTTTTCAACTTGGCCAAAAAAATCAGGGCTATTAACACCTATTCCATCTCTGTCCCCGCGTACTCTTTTGGGCTCCTCGAATAGTCAAACACCAACCTTGAAAGGATGAGCAGAATCATCCGCGTTGAAATCACCGAGAATCGAATGCACCACAGTAATTGGCCGATTAAAAGGGTAGTTCTACCACGATATACAGGGAGTAGTTGTATTGTAGATGTCAAGCAACTGTGTAAATCACAACTTATGCAGTTGCGACACTATCTTAACAGCAAGCGAGATGTTGCGCTTCACAACACTATCTGTGAAGCTGATCTTGACTACACGCCCTTGAACTTGTCCTCAGAAGAAGCCTTGGATATTGTGGCAGAAACCATGGAGGAATTAGAAACGCAATGGAGACAAGCTATCCAGGGCGAGCACCTTACAACGGTAGAACAACATGAAGTGGGCGGAGAGGTACCCAATATTTGGGTGAAAAAGGGCTTCCTGTTTCGGAAATCGGAGGGATTCGTGATAGCGATTCAGAAAAAGATTGTCAGCACCAGAAACTATCGCAAGAACGTATCATATCAAGACGTGGTTGACAGGTACCGATTACGTGGCGACACCAATGAGTCCATCGAGCACATTATTGATGGTTGTCGCGCAATGGCTCAGAGATAGTACAGGCATAGACATAGTGATGCAGCGAACATTACACATCAACAACTTGCCCTAAACCTAGGACTCTTAACTGAGTAGGTGCCTATCTATATAAAGAACCCAGTAGCCGTTTCAAAAAACGAGAACTACATCTTACACTGGGATGTTTCTATCCAGAAAGACCATTATATCCGAGCCAGTTGACCCGACATTGTGATGTGTGACAAAAGTGAAAGTAAAGTTTACATTATGGACATTGCTTGTTCACTTAACCGTAACTTTCAGGCAACCTACACAACTAAGATCCATAAAGATAGCGAGCTAAAAAATGAAGTAATTACAATATGGAGTAATGTGAAACATGCAACAATTCATCCTATTGTGATTTTGCCTTTAAGCAATGTGCACGCAAGATACCCTGAATATTTTGAGCATCTAGGAGTTAGTAGGGTACTGGCAGTCGCTCACAAAGCGGGTTAACTAAACATCAGTCGCGCTGTAAGAAACTTCCTAGACCACCTTGATGTAGGCGACTGGAGTGTTCTGATCTAAAGCTTAATTTTACCTCAATACAACATCTTCGCAAGAACTTTCAAACATCGTTTTCACACATCAACAGGCACTTGACATAGTCCGTGACTGATGATAGAAAAAACCAGGTTCGCCCGAGAAAGAGTTGCAATATAAAAAAAATATAATAATGATCTTCAAATTCATTCATTCACTTTGTCCACACAGAAGCTCATACGTTTTCGATCCTTTGCATGGAAATGGTTAATAATTGATTTTCAACTTATTAATATTCTGCATTTTAGACTAAAATGAGTAAATTTTCAAGAGTATGATGCAAAATTTGAAAATGATTAATTTTTAATTACCTAAGTTCACGATCCTAATTTAAGACTACTTCAGTTTTAAACGATGTTCAATTTTACAATTTACAATTTAAAATTCTTCAATTTCAAATGGTTAAGATGAGAGTGAATTTTTTTTCGTACAGATATCTCACTTTTTAGTTTGGAAAAATCTATGCCATCCCTTAAAATATCACTAATTATTATTATATAGTACCATTAAAAAAAATCCCTTTCAAGGTAAGCGTAACTCTTTCGGTTCTAGCCTCGTTATACTACCGAGGATCAAGGAATTTATATCGTGTGGGTAAGTAAGGGACGTACAGGAGCAGGGATAGGTTTTAGATCCCTCTACAAGTCGCATGTTGTTCATTCAGACAACACACTCGTTCTCAAACACCGCTTCGACACAGATCGCTGCTCAATCTCTCTAGCAATCACCCTAGGTGAACAGCTTCGCAAAGCCTCTATACTAATCCACTGAAAAAATCTCTTCACGCGGGCCTATTAGAATGCAAAATCTTTCGTCTCAGGATCAATCTTCTTCTTAGAAACAATTGTCCTTCATTCATTTCTATCTTTGTATACAAATTTTGATTCCGTTACATCCATACATCGTTTCATGCACGCTCTTGTGTTTCTACGAGTCCTTATATCCCTTCGCTTCAGTCTCATTCACACATTCGAAATATTCTCTCTTCGGTCTACCTCGGGGTACGCTACAACTCACCTTACCTTTATACACTTGCTTCATTGAACATCCTTCATTCATTCTCTTAACATGACCAAACCATCTAAGCAAATTTCTTTCACTCTTGTCAAACACTGTTTTGTCTAACCACATTCTTCGAGAACCCACTCATTACTGACTAAGTCCATTAGCGTTTTCCAGCACATATTCCACAGGAACTGCATGCCAACCACGTTCACTTTACTCCAATCCTTTTCTTGATACGTCCAGGTCTCGCTACCATATTGCACAATGGGTGCAAGCACAGAATTATATATTGCAATTTTAGCTTTATTCGTTACATTTTCACTTCTGGTAATACATTGTATTTGCCGATAATCTTTCTACACTCATTTATGCGTTTGGATATCTCTGCATCTATCTTTCCATCAGCAGTAAATAAATGTTTAAGATACACGAACTCATCAACTTGTTCTATTCTCTCTTCGTTTAAGGCAAAGTTGCATACTGTTTTCTCACCCCTTCTCTCAAACACGATAATTTTTATTTTATTTGCGTTAATCTTAAGACCCATACTCTTCATGCTGATATCCAGCCTACTCATCATTCTCCGCAAATCGACTGATTCTGCCGTGACAATCCAGAGATCAACACTTTCTTCGACTAAGAAAGCCATTCTCAGACATTTGTCCATTGAAAATAAATTCTTCAGCTTCAAAAGGTTGAATTCTAATATGTGTTTCTAAATTACTTGATTTTTAAATGCTCAATCAGAAACGTTACTTTCTTGAAGTATAAAAAGTTTATTATTTTGCTTAGGGTTTTTCCTGTTAATACCTCAAAATTAAACAATCGATATATTATTATGACTCTTTTAAAATCCAATTGAAAAAATTCGTCCTCACTACAGTTTCGATAAGGTCCTTCACGGCCTTTCTACACTTTCTTAACATTTTCAGCTACGGGAAAAAACTACCACATAATTGCTATTATTTAATAATTTCTTATTCGTAAAACAGCACTAAGCGAAACTAAGAGCAAAACTAAACTACAAGAGTGGATCACTGTAAAGAGTAGGCCAATTGAATTTAATAGAATATGTAGAAACAAATTTCTTAAAGCTTTTGATTACAATATTCGGCACAACATTTAGCATAACATTTAGCATTGAAAATTGCTTATTTTGATTGATATCACTGAATGGACCCGGGAACAACTTCACAGAACACACACAAATAATGCTAACAACTGTCACTTTTGTTGGGTTAGGTTTGGCAAAAGATATTGTGTACCAACCTTTTGTACTCTCCGAGATCCGAAAGTGTCAATAAATGTCGGTTCGATCATTTTTTCCAAAAGTTCAAATAATCTTCGCTGTTTCATTCCATTAAAATGATTGGAGCTTGTCGTCCATCAGTGATACTTTACAATTATGCATGAGGAAATATTTTTTCATCTTTAATTTTTTTACAAGAAGCAGTGACCTACTCTTTAATGAGTAGTGTGAAAAACAAGCTTCGAAAATTTTTCTTGAAAACATTAAAGACAGGTGAAAAATTGATTCATGAACTGCTTTTTCTGTGGAAATAATTAAATAAATAGTTAGGATTTTTCGTGGTTTTAATTACCGTTCTCAATTAATTATTATAAATTTGATAAAACTTTTGGAAATTTTAGTGACTTATTCTTGCATAGTTTCTCCTACACTATAAGTTTGTTACTTTTTAAAGGTTTTGAAGCTGTACATAATAACCCCTGCCAAAAATCTTTCACGTCCATTTTCAAGTGTTATTCATTTATTCGTTTAATCATAACTTTAAAATTGCTCGTAGCCAATGAAAGGATTTTTCCTCTTTCCGAGAATAAATCCAACAACCGATATTTCATCATAAGGACAGCAATGCATTTTTCCGATTTTGCATACCCAGTATTTGCGATATCAGATGATGAGTCATATATATTATTTATTATATGTGTATCTGTTACATATAATTAGTTATTAAATTATTTAGCTTGTTTCAGAAAAAGTTTTGAACTCCTAATATTTAAAAATTTATTAGTAGGGATTTTCAAATTCTTTATGTTTTCAATACCAGAAAATTAAAAAAATTTACTGCTAGTAATAACAATAATAATTGTAGGAATTTGGGTGGCTCAGGCGTTTAGGCGGTCGGACTTCGAGTTTGAGCATTGGTCGGCACGCCGCTGACCAGGATAGGTTATCCTGCCTTAACAGCCCTGTGACATACTTTCAGGTCAACTACCTGGGGCTTTAGCTAGACCGACCCTTCCACCTAGGGCCCTTTGTTGGGCAATAGGGCAAAATTTCAAATTTTGAAATTCTTAATTCTGTAGCCAGCGATCTGAAAGTGATATACTTGGAATCTACGATTTTTTCCAATTCCAACAAAATAAGATTCACCTAAAGGATGAAAATTTGAGAAGTAATAAATATTCAGCTAAAGTTTCTTAAATTAAACTCTTTCACATTTTCAACATTCATAGACTAACAATATATCTTTGGAATCGGAAAAATTCGTAGATTCCAAATACATAATTATGAAATCGCTAACTGCAAAATTTAAAAATTTTGAAGTTCCTTATTCGGACCTGCAATTTCCTTATTTAGTAAAGTAGTAGAAAATTAGGCCGGGTCCGGCCTAAACATACCTGAAAAGCAAGAAAAAAATTTGTCGAACACTGCGCTAGAAGTCCGAGGTTCGATTCCTGAGGTAGTACATCTGGCAATTTGTCTATGTACTTTCAGTGAGGTTCTGGTGGTACGGATCCCACCGTAAGCTGTAGTTACCACCACCATGCATTTGACTTCAACCCAGTCCGTGGATAATGGGATGAAAAATAAGAAAGCAGGCTGCTCAATATATCATGTGGGTATACTACTCTCATCAGATCACTTAACGCACTAAAGTCCAACTCAAGAACAAAAAATGCCTTTGATATATTGAGCTGTAACCATCTTAAGTCTGAGGGTTCAAACCAGCACCGCAGGGTCCCCCTGGGAGCGATTGCCATCCATGAAAATGACACCGGCTCCCAGTAGAACCGCGGTAAATCACACCCTTGGCCACGCCTCACAAACGTGAGATGGGCGGCCAATGTATATACAGGTTTATAAATTTCTAGGGTTGGGGGGGTCAAACTCTGTTGATCCCCTCCCTGGCTACGCGCTTGTCTCGAAATTTACCTTTTATTTATCATTCATCGTCGAAATGTTGTAAAATATTCTAGAATAGAATCGACGACATGTCTAACATGTTACGAATTAATATTCTATAATGTTCTGAAAGAATCTGCAATCTTGTACGTTTTACTCTGGAATATTCTGAAATTTTCTGGAATGCTTTAGAATTTCATTGATCAAGCTTTCTCCGAAATTCTCTGCAAATTCTAGAATGTTCTAAATTGTTCTAGAATCTTCTTCAATTTTCTATAATGGTTCCCAATTTTCTTGAAAATTCCCTAATTTCTCAAATATTCTCTGAAAATTCTATATGTTCTGATTGTTCTAAATAATATTTGGATTGTTTTGAAATGTTCTATAGAATATCTTAAACTTTCTGTCCAGCTCCAGAATGTTCGGATAATTTCTGAAATATTTTACAGTTTTAGAGTCTAAAGTTCGGTGTCGATAATGTAATAAAATATTTTGCAAAAACTCTGGAATATTTTAGATATTCTAGAATCTTCTTGATCATTCCTAAATATTCAAGGATGTTGTAAATGTTCCCCGGTTGTTTTACAATATTCGAGAATCTTCAACACTGACAAGTAATTTGTTACCATTCAGTGGTCTCTTTAAAAAAGTTATTTTCTGAAATGTCTCGATCCAAAGAATTGTAGTTGTAATTATATAAAGAAGGTAAAAAAAGTTTATTTAAGTAATAATGTATTAAAACATGCTATGACTTACAGAGAGAGAAATTAGTCTACTCAAGGCAAGATTTTCAGTTAAAATGGGGATTGCTGAATTTTCTTTAGAGTTCACAGAATTTTCAGTAATTTTACAAAAACTTACGGATATTTTCCGTATTATTTACCGGATTCTTCATGTTTGCAATTCAGCAGTTCAACAATTTACGTGTTGTATTAAACGGCTCTGGAAAAATCAATCTTTTATTGCGTAAATTATACATGATATAAGATTGAGAATTAGATTAAACGTTACACAGCGAAACTGAGTCTTGAATGGGTACATAAGTGGATAATTGGTTATATTGAAATTATCTTGAGCGTAATAATGACAAAAAGCAAGCATCATCAAGCATTAACATCAATTTCCTTATAAATCGGCAATATTGCGATTCATTGATTTAAAGTATAGTATATACACCAATCTTTGGAATTTTTCTTTTTAAACAATGATAGAAAGTATAGTACATTTTTCAATTTGACGGCTAGAGAGTTGATTTTCCCAAAAATTAGGAGAAGATTTATTAAATTCTTGTTTCTTTGTGAATTTTTATTCCAGGGGGAAAATTTTGACTTCAGTTTAGACGTGGGATGAGAGACTGCAAAAATAAGGTTCATAAACCTCTCCAACTAACCTTCGACTGTTGTCAGACTTTCGTATTTCGAAATGAAAAATATAATGAAAAAATGATTTGAAATTAAAATAATTTATTACAAGTGAGCTGTGTAATCTAAATCTTAATTATGCACTCCTAAGCAATATCTAATGACTATTTTATATATCTTTTATGAAATATCTTTCTTTCATTCAGCATTGTTTTTTCAACATGTTTTATTATATAATAAATTATAGCGGGAAGATGTACGGAAGAACTGCGACGCAACAATATAATTCTAAAAATTATCAACCTTACGACTACGGTAGAAATTGGGAATTCTTCAACACAGCTTGACAAATTTTTTACACTTATGATACCTCGTGTATCAAATAAAGATTCAAAGAACTCCGACAGTAAAATTTTAAAAATTATCAAACTCACGACTTCGGTACATTTTTGTGGTACCTTTAACTTGTACGTCCTTCACGTTTTATGTTGGTTTCTAGAGAAAAAATAACTTTATACTTTCAAAATGTGTTTGAGCATAAAATATTAAAAAATAAAAAGGATCAGATAAGGTGAAACAGAAAAAAAGAGGCAAAGAAACGAGAGTAAAGATTATAGAAGTTCCTTTATTTGCTATTGAAAATCTTTAATTAAATAAGAAAATCGATCAGTTAATATCAAAAATATTCTTAATCCTTTCAGGTTCTCATATTTTAAATTAAAAAATACATATATTCTACTCAAAATGAACTACGATTACAATTTTGACATGAAAGACACTTAACCCAAGCAACCACAAAAAAATATTTAATGGATGCGATTATCCACTTCTGCAGCATTGTGAACTACTAAAAATGTGTTAATTACGTTTAAAATTAGCAATATACAAAATTATTTTTCTTTTCTTGTTAATATATATTCTATCTATTAAAGGCATTGCCTAAAAGTTAAAGGAACTAAAGGATTGCATACATTGATGTATCTTGATGCGCTGATTATGTATACTGCCATGAATTTTCCTACAAATGCCATTATCTAAAAATAACGGGTTTTTGAAAGTTTCTTCAAGTTTTAACCTTGAAAATGACATTTGTGTATATTTTCGTGGCCATATATGTAGTCAGCGCATTAAAATACATCGATATATAAGGTTTAAAAAATGCAAAAAATGTATGAACTTGTATTTAAAAAATTCCCAATCTCTATCGAAGTCGTGAGTTTCATAATTTTTAAATTGTTGCGCCGGTGTCCTATGCATTTTTCCGATAACATTTAGTATACAATAAAACTGTATATCTCTATAGATGTATGAGTACTAAAAAATGTTTCTCGATCTCCTCCGACATTGTTGAAAAGTTTCAGCAATATTTTTATTATGTTTAAATTAATCCACATATACGAGGTTTAAAAAATCTTTCCACTGCACATATTTCCAGTTCTCAATAATGGTTCAAAAATTAGATTGCAAACTGTACAAAATTATTGAATATGTTAGAAAAAATTGCTATGTCAGAAATTATTGTTTACATAACTTCTTTGCTTACCATTAACAATTTACAGTGTACGGAGAATACTTCGATTGAATATTTCTTATTATTCCCCTAGTATCCAGTTGAAAAAAAACTAACTTCATCCTAGTTTTACAATTTACAATTTGTTGTGAAATGATATAACATGATATGTAAATATCGATTAAAAATTGTTATATAAAAATATTACCCGAGAACTTATTAAGTAGAAGTTTTATACGTATAAAAGGCGGTGCACGTGCAGCCACAAATTAAATACTTATTGTTATAACTTCATAATTTATTAGATAATTGAAAGTGAAATAATTTTTAGCATTATTTAAAATTTTCAAAACGTGGGAATTATTTAATTGACTACAATTGACATGTAGAGTGTAAGAGATTGACGAATTAATGAACAATGCGGTTTTTTTTAATTGCACCAAAATTATAATTAGTTGAGTATCTTCTTACTAGTTTTTTAAGCATGAAAGCTGTTTTTGTTTGTGGAAATTGATATGAACAAATGAGGGAAAAAAGTCTTTGAGAAAAGAATTTAAGCACGTGACTTCTTTCTAGTTTTTTTTATTTTGTGCCCACAGAATTTTATAATTAATTACTACTTGTAGACTAGCTAGTGACATTATATTTACGGGTGTTATCTATAAACCTCCAAATGCTTCCTTCGGCACTGAACTGGAATCCGAAACTTTTGCGCATGTTACTAATTTCAATAATCTCTTAATATTAAATATAAAGTCTCCTGCACTCAACCAATCAGTTAGATTAAAATGCAGACTTGAAATTTGTGAAAAGTGGATGAGCTCAAATTTCAGGAGCACCTAATGACCTTCGACTGGGAGAATATGTTACTTGAGGTTGACATTAATACTAAACTTAATTACAACTTCACACGGGTCTTAATTACTTATGTAATTATTTAATCCTAGCATTTGACCAGTTCGTGTCGTTCCACATTCCTCATGAATATAAAAAATCGGCTACTTGGATTATCTATGAAATTAAAAATCTTGTGAAGGAACGTGACAATATACGCAGATTGGCTAAACGAAACAAAACTCCTATAATTCAGGCTCAGTTTCACAGACTAAGGGATTTAGTTAAAACTAAAATTAGGGACGAGTCGAATAAATATAGCTTTAACTCTATCAAAAACAGAAATAAAAATGAGAACATCTGACATTTATTCAAACGATTATATCTAATACCTCCGACGCATGAATCTTCTGCTAATAACTTCCCTCCTAATGAACTCTTAAAAGCATTTTTTACTTTGCCTCCATCATTTCCTATCAGACCGCCTGTTCTGAGTCCTCGTTTCTCAACTTTTAATGATACCTATTTCTTTTTTTCCGACATAACACCGGAAGCTCTTTTGGAGTCGCTGCTAACAATCAAATCTAATGCTATGGGAACTGATGGGATATCTATTAAGATGATTCGACTTGCTCTTTCAGTAACTTTTCCTGTCCTACTCCATATTTACAATAAGTCGCTTCAGGTCGGTATTTTCCCAGATAGTTGGGAAACGCAATAATTCATCCTGTCCCTAGGGTCTCTAACCCATTCTCTCCCACAGACTTTCGTCCGATCTCTATTCTTTGAGCCATCTCCAAACCCTTGGAACGGATAGTCCACATGCAACTTGCTGAATACTTCGATACGAATAAATTAATAGATCCGATGCAATCAAGCTTTCTGGCTAAGCACAGCACGGCAACAGGAACTCTTAAAGGTACAACTGATTTTAAAATTGCTATCGACGAAAAAAATATCACAATTGTGGTATTATTTGATTTTTCTAAAGCGTTCACTATGGTTAACCATGAGCTTCTCTTATATGAAATAAGATCACTTAAACTGTCTAACTCAGTTATTTTATGGTTTGAATCCTATTTATCTAATCGATCTCAACAAGTAAGAAATGATAAAGGCGTACTGTCTGATTGCCAATGCTTTGACTGCTGCTTTGTCTCGGGTGTATACTGGTGGATTCAGATTTCATCCACACTCACAAATAGTTGCAAACAGTCCTGTGGATTCCGATTAAACTACGCCAAACACTGAGCTGAAATATCTTTTCGGTTGCGCTTTTGATCGGGAGTCAGCAAGCGTGGCATCCATCTGACATACAACTTCTTAGTCTCCAGTTTTTTGTGCAAGATGTTATAGACTCGTTCAGTGGAGATGCCTGCAGCCACAGAAATCTAACGCACCTTGATTAGGCTATCTTCTATAACCATATGATGAATTTTTTTCACCATATCCGATGTGGTAACCTCATTTGGGCGTCCGAAGTCCGCTTCATCTTTAGTTGTGGTTCGACCACGTTTAAATTCGTTTATCAAAAAATAAACGGTTTTCAAAGAAGGAGCAGGTTCCCCGTCAACTTCATCTAGCTCGGTTTTGATCTGCGCGGTCGTCCAATTTTTTAAATAAAAATGTTTTATCACTGCACGAAACTCTCCTCTATTTTTTCGAAAACTCCTGACACGCTCACTTCAATCGTATGCCAAACGCAAACTAAGCGTCGGTTTTGGCTGGAGCTCGGTAGAGGTTAGTTTGAAGAGTGCTATTTCTTGGCCATAAACTACAAGGTTCATTTTGGCGCCATCTAGCGGGAAATTGAAGAAAGGAAATTAATACTTGCCGAATGTGATCAAGATTTTAAATGGATAAACTTGTTACCCAGAACATAAAAATAATGTAAGGCATTAAAATTTAAGGCGGGCACAATATTATGATTACCATGAGTATCCTTTTTATCGTTATTGCTGGTGACGTGTCTGAAAAGTACTGTTTATGTACATGTAATTATAAGCGACAGCATTACATAATTGGTATAGTTTAACATCGATTTCTCGGGAAGTGTCAGAGCGATTCGTTTTCTGATAGGTGACTATTAAGCTCATGCATTGCAGTGAATAGAAAACTGTTCTTTACACGCCACACGTATGAAATGACGCTATAGATATAGACTCACTAGCTTGATAACAGACTTCATTTCGATCACCGGTATATTTCTCCAAGATTAAAGGGCAAGACCTGCGCAGATGTCGACTCTTGTGTGGTGTGTAATTATAATTTTCAGTATCGGAAGAAATATTACGTTTGGTTTGCACAATTCATGAAATATTTATTTCTGCGTGAAGCCGAAGGTAACTGAGAGTTGACGTGCAAGTAAAAATCGAGTCGTCTTGAGCCAAGTAGCACTACAATATTCCGACGACATCAATCGATGCGAGAGCAAAGCCGGATAATCTCCTTTGATGAATTCTTTAGGTCCTACCTCTATATATAAAACAGAAAAAATTCTCGAAAACTCCACTGCAACAAAAAGTGTGATTAATAGCAGTTTTTATGATACAAGTTAGAAAAAATGTCAACTCAATAAAACGTAATTTGAAAAATAAATGATCACCCGAAAATATATTATATTTTACGATCCACTTTGTTGCTTCGTATTTATTGACGAAATTTTTTCCTGTCTAGATTTATGAAAAGTTCATGTTTTATGTAAGCTTCCCTATTTCGAGTGGGCGTAAAAGATTACAGCATTAGAGTCTTTCGTATATTTTCAGGCTGGATGGATTTACACATTATTCCGTTTCGAAAAATATAGGAAAAAACAGGGAAAGAATAATCTCTTGGGTTCAATAATAAAGTTGGACATAATTATTTCTCTTCACTAAAAGGATTTACGAGGAAATAAATTTATATTTATTAAAAGTAATTGATATTTTCTGAGTCTGAGTGCAGAGTGCATAAATAGTAATTTGGTAATAGTAAATAAAATATCTATAAACAATTGCAAAGTTATAAACTTGTTTGTCATTAATTACATTTATGGTAATATTATCATTCTGAAAAGCGTTTTACGATCGCATTTCTTACACCGAAGAACATTGTTGCTATAATATATTGACTTAAGTGATAATAATTTCTGCCCTTGGTTTAAAAAGGAGAGTATGCCGGTAGCAGAAACGTCTCATAAAGAACGTTGATCCATAAAATATGTATTGCACTCTATAATTTGCTGCGCATGGAAAGATATTTCATTTGAATACTAGGTAAAACTGCGTTTGAAAAAATTTTAACAAAAAAGCCTTCAATGTTGAATGTAAAGAATTAAAAATTTTGAGGCAGGGGCAGAAGGTGCAAGATGGGGCACCATAATTTTGGACCGTTATGTCAATAGCGGTCTAAAATAATTAAATGATATTCAATAATTATTATTTATTAATAACCCATAAATTATTCAAAGCTATCTTTTACTGACGGGTGAAGAATTTAATAGTATACAGTGTCCAATTCACAAAAAATGAATTAAGAAAAAAGTTATTGAATGTTTAATTAATATAGAGAAATCTTTTGAATTTATTCGAAATCCCCTGAAATCCTTAGTAATCCTTCGGATTCTTTTGAAATATTTTTAAATCCGTTGAAATCGTTTGAAATCTTACAAAATCACTTGAGATCTTTTGAAATCCCGTAAAACATTGAAATTCTTTACAATCTCCCTTTTAAAGATTATAAACTTGAAAAACTCTTTAAACTTTTTTCAATTTCTCGAAATCACTAGAAATTATTCGCAATCCTTCCAAATTCCTTAAAAGAATTTAAGTTTTTTTACATCCTTTGAAGTCCCTGAAGTTTTTCCATGTACCTTGAAATACTTTGAAATCGCGTGAAAGCCCTTCAAAATTTCTTGAAGCTCTTTGAAATCCCTTGAAATCATTTCCTTTGGCATTTCTAGGTTATAAAGTCAACTATATCTTTACTCCTGGTATATACTAAAAGTTTAGAGAATACTTGTATTTATTCTTTCCATGTATACATTTGTAGGTTTTTACATATCTTAATCTACCTCTTGCACAGGAAATCGACAGACATTAACCCTTCGACTTAACCCCATTTTCCCCAATTACCCCGAAAACCCTCCTCTCAATAAGCCTTCAGGTAATGTCTGACGTTTTCAATTTCGAAACTCTCCTACCATCTACAGCCAAATTCTTATTAGAAGCGCTCGCATTCGTCTAAACGATTGGTCAGGGAAGTAGAAAACTGCAGAAAACTAAAACATTTGAGCGTTAAAGGCAGTGAAAACATTACTAAGCGGGAATCACGAACGGTCACCCATCCGAACGTTAGCCACGCCCGCCCGTGCTTAAAGTTCTGGATCTCGACGAGTCGAGAATCACCACCCAGCTACTGCCGTCAGTAGAGAATACTTGTATATTTTTCTTAAAAATTAAGTTTCATATGTAATACTATTTAACCAAATGTTTAGAAGGTTTTAGCCGCAAATAAACTAAACTAAATGAAAAAAAATTCTTGAACCCCTTTGAAACCACTTGAAGTTCCTTGAAATTTGTAGAAAACTCTTGAGATCCGATAAAATTTTTGGAATCTTTTTAAATCCCTCGAAATTCTTTGAAATCCTTTGTGACCTTTGGAGATCCGTTATATTTTTTTGAACTCTTTTGAAATCCCGTGGATTTTTTAGAATTCTTTGATACCCATAGAAATTATCATCAATATTTCGATTGAAAAGTTTGAAATATTTTTTAAAAAAACGAATCATTTCTATTGACCACACACATGGGTAATTCTCCCCATACAATGCACTTTTGAAATAAGAAAATCTTTCGCATCATTTTTTACAAAATTGTATTTTGAAGTTCAAGTTAGATTTAGTAGCACTAAAAAAGAGCTCGTGAAATTTCTCAAAGATCAAAATAAAATCTATTTTCTCATGAAAATTTTTTGTGTACTGAAAAAGAACACCCAAAAAGTTCACAATTCAAAAATAG
>JAUMHM010000085.1:40892272-40903288 GCA_032362435.1 Melikaiella ostensackeni
AATGTATGTAAAAACCTATTGGCAACCTTATTTTTTGATAAGTACCAGGTTAACATTTTAATAAGTTGTAAAAAATTGAAAAAAATTGAAAAAACTGAAAATATATTAATTATACTTGAAATCAAAAATATCTGTAAAAAATCGTAAGAATAGAGACAATGTAAATAACGTACTCAATGGTACATAATGTGCACATGCTGTTAGCATGGCATCTTTCTCAGAAAACCATTTTTTGTAGGCAACGAGGGTATAATCTCATTCAATTAATGTATGTAAAACCTATGGCAACCTTATTTTTTGATTAGTACCAGGTTAACATTTGAATAAGCTGTACAATTGAAAAACTTGAAAAAATTATTACAAGATTTGTGTATACAGAAAATGGGAAATGAAGGAAAAAGATTATATTGCCAAGATCAAATTTTGTGGGTTGATTTAGAACCAATCTATTCAGATTATTCCATTTTTCAAAAGAAAAATGTAATAATCCAAACCAAAAACACATATCTAAAAAAAATTACAAACCTTCTCAAAATTAAAAAAAAAGTCAAGTAAAATAAATATCTTTTGGTAAATTGAGTTAATCATTAACAGCCTCAATTAAAAGAAATCTTAAGTATTTATAGGCAACCCCGCAGATTGGAACCAATCTTTGCTTAATGTCTCTCTTTTAAAATTTCTTAAAGAGCGAAATAAAAACTATTTTCTTATAAAAATTCTTTGTGTACTGAAAAGGAATACCCAAAAAGTTCACAATTCAAAAATAGACTTTGAGACTACCTGTTTTCTCGGCTCATTATAGACAGATGTAGAAAAAATTTACACAACAGGAAGAGAAAAGAGGGAGAGTATTCACACTACAATCTTATTTTTAGCACTCCTGGAGCATTTTAACAGCTTGAATTTTCCATATTCCTCTAACCGTGAGGCTTATTATTTAATAAAATGATGCAGTGCAATAAAATGTTCAATAATAAAAAGGGAAACGACATACCATAATCATTTACTAATACCCAAAAAAATTTCAAAATGGAAAAAAATGTAATAAAATTAGCATCAAAACTTTAAAATATTATATTATATTTACTGGCTTTGATATCTCTGTATATAAACTATAATTTTATATCTAAGAGCTTCATTTTTATCACCTTTCTAGCAAAAATTTTTCGGGAAACTAATAGTTCATTATCGGTCTTCCCTGAGGAGAAGACAATAAAAGTAAGGTTACGTCGATGAATGTTATGTCAATGGAAAACAACACAAAAAGTCTGCCTAAAGTTCTAAAATAGAAGGGATCCCAAAATCCTTAGGCCAATTATTTTATCCCTATCTGATTTATGTTTTTATGATTTATTCATTTAGTTTCATTTCAAATAATTAAAGTTATTACCATTTATGTCGATGGAATCTAATTCAAAAACGCAACGTTTTCTTGGACTTTTTCTTAGTTTGCGATGAATGTGCTTAATTTTTTTAAAATTATTTTCGACCTCTGGTTCCGGAAGTGTTCATATCTACGATAGGATGTCCATTAAAAATTTGAGTTTTTGAATTTTGCAAACGCTAACCCCTAAATTTCTTCTTTTTAGTGTTTTAGGGCTGTAAATGAATTTTTGAAGAAACACAAATTTAATGCTAAAGAATTCTTTCACCCCTAGAAAAAATTTGTTATTTATTGAGGGATAAGTTTTAAATTTTATGAATCAGGAAAAAATTTTGTAGACATTATCAGGCTTAGAATACGAAAAATTGTAATTAAATTAGAATATAGTCTAAAGATTACTTTAATATTTTAAAATGTATGTTTACCTTACCCAGTTTAGATTTACCCAAGGGTTTAACCACTACTGAATTCAGGTCTGTACCGATTTCTGAATTTTCTCGAATTCTTTTGAATTCCTTTCAATTCGATTGAATTTCTTTGAATTCTATTGAATTCTTTTGAATTTACCCTGAAATATTTGGAATTTCTTTGAAATCCACTGAATTCAATGATTTTTTTTTTTTTTGGATATTCAATTTTTTTAATTCACCCAGGAGACTTTTGAACTCACTTTGAATTCTTAGGCATTTCATCAAATGCTGTTCAATTCCCTTGAATTTACTGTGTAGTAATCTAAAGATAGCCGTTTATGTATCGAACTAACCACAAGAAGATTTTCTCGGACACTTATATTTCAGTACATATTGTTGTCTATATTATATTTAAATTAAAATATTAGTGATTGATTTGTCATGTTCTTGATATAAGATATTTTTTCTCAAAATAAGAATATTTCAGGTGTGAAACTATAACATGAACATAGCTGCATTCTCATTCTCTGGTGAAGTTGTGTCAATGAATTTCTATACGGAATAGAAAAAAACATAGTTTTTTTTACAAAAAATCCATATTTTTATATTTTTAATGAATATGGAAATTGAACTTTGAGATAAGGATTTTATTAGTATGTGTTTTTACGGAACGATGAATAAAATATAGTTTAAATTGATTTTGTTGCTCAAACGTGAAACATATATATTCATTTTAGATATTACATGAAGCTTAGGAACAGGAATATGAATAGGAAATGGTCTTATTTAGAGTTTGAGAAAATAAAATAATATTATTTTCCACTGGTTACACCGGTTACACTTTTCTCACACTAAGTTTAGCTTTTCCACAAATCCCGAATCGCCTTTTCGGCAATCTAACCTCAAAAAAGAATCAAACTCTTACCGGGCGACACTGCGCACGCGCATACTGAGTGAAAGTCTACTTCCGAATTTCCCTTACCTCTTTTCGTACAACTAGTTTTTTATTACTCACTGTGTGTCTGAACAAGTCGTTTTGAAATCCGAATCCACAAATTCCATGGCCTGTTCGCTGAATCATCCAAGACCTTTCCCTATTTTTCGACAAAAATCAGGAACATGAAAAAAAGCAACGTGAACTTCAGGTGTAACTGAAAAGTTCGAATCGCAATAATTTCCCTGAAATTCAGAAATATAGTATAACTATTTTGGTTCTATATTTGCAGAAAAACAAGAATCAACTACGGCTTGAAAGAAGTTGAAGTATCTAACATATTTTATAGAACCAGTGCTGCAAATGCCACGCAGTATATCAATTCTGTTCATAAGCATTTTATAAGAATTACCCGCTAACGCAAGACTTCCGTGTACAAACTCGCGAGTAACATGACACGTTTTGGCCCATTTGAGACTGTCATTTTCAAACTCCATTAGCATGTGTTTTTACAATTTATTCGAAACCCCAAGCATGAGTTGTAGTTCTGGCGGTTGCACAAAAATTCTTATAAAATCCAATATATATCTGCCGCGCAGATGAAAAAGACGCTCCTGTAGTTCGGATATGTCATCTGTCACATTCACAAATCTACAAAATAGGATTCAAATAACCTTAATTATCGTAGTTTTTATGAATATCCATTACGTATATCGTTTGCGAATGGATATTCAATGAACATCATCAGAATCAAGGAGATTTGAGTCCTGTTTTGAAGGTTAGTAAAAGTGACAGATGACTTATCCGAACTGCAGATACGCTTCATTTCATCTGCACGGCAGACATGTATTGCATTTTGTAAGAATTTTCTATGCAAAAAATGTTTTTGGACAATTTCCCTTACCTCCTTATGATCTGCCACCCTTCATTTGTGGATGGCCCCCTAGTGGTAGGTAAAGTAATTTCTGAATAACTCTAATTTACAAAGAGCCTAAGACTAAATCATGAAGTCAATTTTATGAAACGTTGATATGCGCAATATCTTTTCATGAAAATAATAGTGAAAGAGCGTAACGTGTGGCGGAAGCAATAGGCCGTGAATTCCAAGTAGCTTTGCAAGGTGTTAGACCGACGGCAATTTATGAATAAGTACTAGGTTCCTCTTGTATACGCACGTTACACAAGCATAGAGCATACACAAAAGGCACAAAAGTGTTTCGTGCTGAGCCGATATGGAGAGTAACTTTCGCTTTAATCACTCCTAGATATAATGTCTCGGCTGGGCCGGTAATGCCTCAGCGTTGTTTATACAGGCGATCATTACAGTAATTATGATAGTCGCGGGTAATTATTATACCATCAATAAATTACGGAATAATGTTCCTACATTATAGGTTTCTGCGGCCGGTTGTATAATTTACATGGGTATTAATGCAGCCGTTGAACGCCCGTCGAGTCGACGATTACCTTAATATTCCAACATGCTCGTGCATTGTCTGTATTATTGCGCTGTCTCATATATGGTCCATGCATTGCGGAACCGAGGGCACCAAGACGTGCGTATAAAGACCCCTCAGGGTCGTTTCCGAGACGAGAGGGTTTTAAAGTACATGTTATTCACATTCTACAAAATAATAAGCATGGGTAACAGACATTGCCGAGAGCCTCTAAAATTTTTAACGTGCTAAGAATGGCCTTATAGAGCTTCTTACTCGTTAATTCTGGATATAATCATTTTTTACGTGATGCTAAAAAACAAACGATCTAAAGCATCAAGCGGTTTAAGCACTTGGTGAATTTTTCAGTAGCAAATTACAAATTGCGTTAAGTTTTCGTTTCATGCCTCAAAATACTTTTATCTTAGCACTATGAAAATGGTTATTTGAAAGTAAATGTTACAATTTTAGATATTTTGTTTAATTATCCTTTCGGGGGGTTGCATTGATCCTTAGAAGAAGAATCTGTTTTGTTTACTATTTAGATCATCAGTACCGTAAAATGGGGCTGAGCGGCTCAATTTTTCGATTTTTTTACAATAAAGTGGAAGAAGGAATTTAAATGAGGTATTGATCACTGTGAAAATTAGAGCTCTTTTTATATTGAGGACTATTTATAGAGAGTTCTATTTTCATTTTCATGCCAATATGTGTTTTTTTGATTTGCTAACTTTAAATTGATAAATGATACACGTTAGCGAACAAAAATGATGCACAGTCGGGTACTGTTTTAACATAACTTCAAAGATCATGACATTCATGATCAAAAGAAACAAAAAACCATCATGACATTTGATTCTCACTTCGATCTTGTTTTAAGCCCAGAAAGTAGTACTAAAATGTTATTCATGGTGCATGAAACTGAAGTGCGACTTTTTTTGGGGGTACTGCTTTCATACCGAAAACCAACTTCATAATAATACTTTTTTACAGTGATGCTTCAAATATATAATCTCTATCTGACCCTGTTTCGTACTGTAGATTTGTGAGGCACAAACATACATTTAATTCATGAACAACTATTTATTACCTCTCAAAGAATGAGCGACATTACCCCACAATGTCACGAAAAACTCGCTCACTCATAAAAAAAAGTTTTAAAACAGGGCTTGAAAACAAAACTTAACAGAAGAAGTAATTATTTGTAAGTTTTCCAAACATTTCAAAGTAAAAAAAGTGACTAAATCTTATGACAACGTAAAATAATTTGCATATTATCACTTGGAACATAACCAGATTTACGCACTTTAATTGCATAGTACAAAAGCTGATTTAGAATTCACAGGAAGTGTACATTCAATTTATATAACTTAATTGCAATTGAGATGCTTTTCTATCTCTTGGGAATAATTCGTAGCACTTGACACAGATAATGGCCTTACAAACTGTGGAACATTACAATAATTTAATGCAAGTATTGCATCTGTGCCCTTATGGGTACGAAATGGTACCTAAGGATTGTTATATTTCTCTGGATAACAAAGGAGCGATGTGCAGTGATACGTTTGTCGGCAATGGAGGCAGTGCGATATAAAGCGCGATTTAAATTGTATAATGACGGACTCTATGGCCGTAATAAAACACACACAACTGCCAGCAATAAGACTTTGAGAAAACAATTTATCCGTTCCGTTCCACTTTAAGCCTGTTAAATTACCATAGGTGTATTGCATTCGTGTGGATAGGAATGTAGGTAGACGTTGATGGGTTGAAAAACAAGAGTCTTGCCCGAAGTGAGCTAATAATTATTCATAATTAGTATGCTCTATACTTCTTACTTACTTCGCTTTAATCGATCGCAAGGCGATGACGGTGTGATGTTTGTTAGCTGTATGATTAGGTGCCTGTCATGTCTTCTTCTAATGCAATCATTTTTTTTCATTATCGACCTGTCTAAAAATAAAAGGGATATAAAATCGTATTAGTCTTCATTAATTTTATGAAGTAAGATTTATGCTTTCCTAGTTGTGATTAATCACTTTAATATCTATAAAGATCTTTCAAGCAAAATTTCAACACAGTTTATAAATATAGACTGGGATTGCATTATGAGCTTAGAAGCCGAATGAAATAAAACTCGATCGTAGATACAAAATTAGATAACTGTTTTGCAAATACGTAAATAAATACCTACATAAAACTGGTACTTTTATTAAAAGAATAGTTATTAGAGAAGGGAGAACAAAAGCTATGAACTTGATAATCATCATCACAGCTGCTATATCCACGTTTTGGTTTACACTCGAGTAATTGCCATTGAATGATTGCCGTTTCCCTTCAAGTGCCTTTGGGCAACGAACCCCATAGAATGATGAGGTTACCCAACCGGTTACGTTGTCCGCATCCCTTTGTGGAATCGCAAACAGGATGTATTCTCTAGACGGATAATTTCATTTAAATAATTTCAAAGCTACAATATTCTGTAAAAATTCCAGAGTGATACAACCTCAGACAATGACATAATCCGCAAAAAACAAGTGACTAATTTAAATTGCGACTATGACATCTTTGTCATCGCTCAGCTGCTTTTATTGCTTTTAGAAGCCAACTATTCACTCCATACTCTTCCAGTACTTCCTAAAGTTTAGTTCTATCAACCTTATCGAAAGCTTTTTCTATATCAACCAGTGCACAGAAAACTCTTTTGTTTACTCTCAAACATTTTTCTGTGATCTGTCTCAAGCTAAATACCTGATCCGCACATGATCTTCCATAATTAGTACAGCCACCTTTATCACCCTTTCTCTTGTAGAGTGGGACGATAATCGCCTTTCTTCAATCATTTGGAACTTCATCATTCTTAGCACACATATTCATCAATTCGCTCAGCCACACAAGCAAATATCCGACACCGCTCTTAAGCATTTCAGCGATGACATCTTCCACATCAGCAGCCTTACCATTCTTTAGTATCTTAATTATGGATATAATGTCGCAGATAATGATTTTTCTCTCGCCACCTACAACGGGATTGTCTAACGTTTCCTCTTCTGTGTTACAGCTGTTATGCTTCATAGCTTGACCTCCATACAAGACCTCATACAGTCTTTCACTTTGTCCACATCCCATATCATTTCACCGTAAGAATTCTTAATTTTGACTAACTCAGTACGAGTTCTTCCTTTCTTAATCTTCTTAACCCATTTCTGAAACAATTTCTTATTTTATTCAAAATCATTTTGCATTTTCTTTATTTTCTTATCTTTGCTTTTCTCTTTCCATCCCCATAATAATTTTCTAGTTTAGTTCTCTCCTCATTGCTAAGACTTTTAATATTCATCTTTCTTTAGTACGCTTGCTTTTTCTCGTTAACAACCACGCGGATTTCATCATTCCGCCAAGTATCTCCAGTCTTTCTTCCTATAGCCGCAGTTTCTCACACTTCAGATGCACTCTAGGAGATGCTATCCCGCGGTATTATCCATGCATTGTCTACATTTTTATTGCCTAATTCTGTCTTCCAGTCTTCTTGATGATGTCCTAAATATATATTCAGCTTTTCCCGATACACTATTTTTACTTCTAGTTTCTGCAAATTCTCTTTTCAAGGTCGCGTCTGCTTTGACTTATTATTAATTCTTCTTCTCCTCCACCCTTGACCTAGGTTCTTTTTTGAAACTATGAGGTAGTAATCCGTTCCACATTGAGAGCCTCTCATAACCCTTATTAGCCCTCTCAGCCTCTCATTCGCTACTAGAAAGTCAATCATAATGTGGCTTTCGTCTCTGCAACAAGTCTACATGTGGATCATTTTATGTCTGAACCAAGTATTTGTAATAGACAAGCCTTTTCCTAAGCATAAGCTAATCATTTTCTTCCCGTTACTGTTCATTTTTGGGTGTTCGAAATGGCGAAGTACCCTTTGGGCACCTTCGTGTTGTACACCAACCCAGCCATTCATATCTCCGAATATAATGATTCTTTCTCCAGGATCGCAGGTACCTATAATATCATTTGGCGAGTCCCAGAAGGTATTTTTTACATCACTACAATCACCATCAACTGTAGCGTTTCATGCTATAATAAATAGCCTTCTGATTCCCACTTTCATTCTAGCCCATAGTAATCTAGGAAATACACATTTATACTTTTTGACATGCTATTTTGCTCTCTCATTCATAATCAGACCGTCGCTTCATAAAAAAAATCTTGAGCAGCAAATCTAATTATTACCGTTGCAAAAAAAATAACAAAGTCTTCATACAGTCTCATCTTAAAAATCTCAATACAAGAGCCTGAAAAGCTCTTGATGATAGGACACCGTAAATTGCGATTGAATTTCATCAATGTTTGACGGCATTCGAAAAGGTCGAATATTGAGAATTTATCCGGCGCGGCTTGAAAGAGGGATTGGATATTGGTGCTTGTATAATAAATTGATTTCGGAGTTACCAGCTTGTCTGAGTAATCAATCAGGCTCGAGCATCTAGTTCACGAGCGAATCCAAACTTGTTTATGTGCAACCGAGTCACGCTCGAACGATGACGTATTGTGGAATTCTGACAGAAGCGAGTGATGCATCATCGGCTAATTTGCAACTGAATTGCCTGCCGTGAAAGCAAGCGTTGCAAAATGTTTAATGTATATTGTAACAGGCTCCTGACAACGGAAGCTTTTAATTTTATGCGTCAAGCCCACACTATTTTCAACCCCCTGGAGACAACTCTCAACAAGAGCAACACTTGTACTCAAACTAGTTGTGTAACTTGTTAAATATCCTCGGCTTTGTGATTCAACTCCACCTCGCTATGGTAACTTGCTTTTCATTGCAGAGGAAGATATTTTCTTAGAAAGGAAGCTCAGAAAATGTAAATGTCCAATCCTACTTTCTTATTCAAATTAGGAATAAAAAATGAACTGTTGACTTCTTGAAGTTGGTTTTTTTATGTTATATTGAGTGTTACTGATTAAAGTTATGTTCTGCTTCTTTTTTATTTCCTACGGAATTCTTTGTATTCAAAACTATTTACTTATTTGTATACCAGATTTAGGGGTGCACAATGATATAATTACGTTTCTCATTAGAGTGAATCAAGAAACCTCTTTCTTATTTTCAGATTTAAAAAAAAATACGACTTTAACTCGAATTTTATATTTAGTTTCTGATTTTTTTTAATTAACAGGAGAACCAATGGATTTAAAGATCAAATTTAAACTCAGGATTTTTGTTTAATTAAGAAAGTTAAAGAGAATACCTGTTGTAAGTTACTTGGCATAAATTATGTAAGAGGCACACCTCAAAGAAAAATTGAGCCGTTCTCTGCATCTCTGCAAGAACAGCTTAAGTCCAAAAAGAATTAACTAAGAAATCATTGAAAGAAAAATAAAGTTACCATTATAGTCTTTTATAAGTATTTATAACAGATTATAACATGCATTTATAACAATTTATACGTACTCGTAACAGCTCAGAATGCCAAATTTACTTTTGTTTTGACAATTTGTTAGTTTCTATTTTTCTGACGTAAGTTGTTCTTGCAGATAACGGCTCAAAATCATCATTATGAGTATAAAAAAAATACAGTTAGAAATTATGTAATAACTAATGAAGATTCAAAATCTACTCTTAAAAGGGAAGGAATTAAGTAGTGATATTAATTTGTTTACAGGAGCTCAATTATTGATCTACACAAACTAGTTTTAACAGAATTTCAACCAATAATCATTTCATGGTTGATTCACTTTAAGTATTGGTTGTTTTTGATTCCTATACGAGCTTCTGCTTTTCCGCACTTGAAGATTTATATTGAAGTCACGTTGCGTAATATTTCCATGTTGAGATATATAATTACAAGCTCTGAGAATTCATTATGCCTTCAAGAGCAAATGAACTTTATTGCGAAAGCTCTTATTACACAATCTCCGTAATGATAATAATGTGGTGAATAGGCTACGCGTCTTCGCATACCGCGGGAGGCGATTCACGTAATTATCATCATTAAACTAATTAGCTAAAAATACTTCTTTTTAAATCGTTTTAAGTCACTGATAAAATCGGTAACATTCGCTTATCGCTCCTATTACCTGCATGTGAGAACCATCGAAGCAATTTATTCACGTAGATTCGTTAATGATTCCCTTGATAAATTAATGGCCTTTTCACACTGAAAATTAGCAAATCAACTGAATCTGTCGACTTGGAATAGGAAAATTACAATTATAGAAACGAGATTGGCATGAGTGACGAACGGATAGTACTACAGACACTTGATTGTTTTTTATCAGCGTTATGTAAATAAAATTAATAACACAACCGTATAGAAGAATATGATACTTAATCGCATTACCTAAAATCGAAATGAATTCTCAAATTATTATTTTGCTATATGAATTTTAATATCGCTATGAGATACTAAGAGTATATAAATTGGGTAATGTATGTAAATTTGTATGCTCACTGAGCTCCTTTACGCGCATTTGCATCTTGACGAGGTATCACATATATTTTATTATGTCTAAGGGAAACTATGTATCAAATATGATAAACATAAAATAATTTTTTGTAAATACATATATATTATCACTAATTCCTCATAAAATTGTATTGTATTTCGACAGCCTAAGCATCATGACGTATGTATTACAATAAAACCGTTCAACAACAAAAATGATCTTAAATTCATTTGCAGTAAAAAATTCTGCATAATAAAGTAGCACTCTGGAAAAAGTACACAGTAAAAACAAATACAGATTGGCTAATTTTAAGGTTCAGATTTGAAAATTTGCGCACATACTGTTCGTGCTTTCCCTAAAAGTACTTTATTAATAGGGAAAAGGTTTTCGTATAAATTT
>JAUMHM010000085.1:40903388-40917202 GCA_032362435.1 Melikaiella ostensackeni
GAACATAAAACATAGCTCACTTTCGAGCTTATTGAAAAATGAAGAATTATTTAAAATACATTAGTTAGCTTATACAAGATTTACGAATATTGGTAAAAAAAGTCTTTTAGGATTGCGAATGAAGTCCCACTAAAGTACTGGATATGAGACAAATCAGAACTAAAGTACCAACATTTCCTAAAGTTTTGTAAAAGTCCAAAAACAGGGATAAAAGTACTTTAACGTTCTTTTTTTTTAGAATTCTTATAAGTGCTCATGGGATTAAGGTCCCTAAAACATACTACCGAAATAGAACACAAAAGTACCAAAAAATTTCAAAATATGTCCTGTTTCAGCAGGAATTTTTTATTAAAAAAGTACTAAAAAAGTCCCAATTTTTAAATTTGTACAAGTCCTTATTTATTTTAGGGATAGAAGAACTAGAAATGTTCCATTTCATTTGTTAAAAATTCATTACGAGTTCTCATAGGATTTGTGTCTCAAAAAAGTATTGCCGAAGTGGGACTGAAGTACCAAAATAGTTCAAAATACGTCCTGTTGGTGAAAAACTTTTTTGTGATAAAAAAGCTAGAAAATACCAACTTCATTTTTCTCGGAATCTCTACAGTTCCAAATGTCTGCTCCAAAAAAGTTCAAAAACAGTACCTTTATGGAAAAACGTTGTTATAACCAAAGTACCAGAAAAATTCCATTTTATTCTATTTTTGTTTCGAAATTCTTTTAAATGTTCATAGGTTTTTCGACAAAAAATGCTTCTGGAAGAGGACGAATTTTAAACTTTTTTTGTACGTTAATCATATTTCAGCGGCACCTTTATGACACATAAGTCCTATTCGAGCACTAGTAAAATATAAAAAATAAAAAAATAAAATGAAATACTTTCAGTACTTTTGCCCCTATTTGGACAGCCAAATAAATTTAAGAGAATTTGATACTTTGGCACGGATTTTTCTCATACCCAGTACTTTATTGGAGCATTATTTAGAATCTTAATGGTATCCCAATGGGACCTTTTTATTCGGGGAGGACTTAAAATTTATTATGGTGATAATTAAAACGAATTTTTTATTATAGACCCTAATTGAGGACAAGAATATTTGAAGAGTCGTCGGGTAAAAGGTCGTAAGTGCCAAGACGCGAATTTTACAAGAGACACAAAAAGCTGTCTAAATTTAACGCATTCAATCAAAAGAAAAAAAAAACGAAAAAAGACTTCCGAGCTATTACTGTGCTCTATTGAACCATGAAAGTAATATCCTAAAAGAAGCAACCATCTCCGAGAAATCTTTTGTTAAGGGAACGGCGCGTCCCAAAAAACGCCGATTGTAACTGAGAAAGAATTGCATAACTTTATCATTTTTCAATTTGAAAAATAAACAAAAAAGAACTTTTGGGCTAATACTTATCCCTACTGAATTGCGAAAGGAGCGCTTAAAAAAGCAACCATCTGCGAGAAACCCCTTATCAAAGAACGTCACGTTCCAAAAAACGTCAATTTTCATTCAGAAAGAGTTGCATAACTTTTTTATTTTTTAATTTAAGAAAAAAAAACAAGGATCTGCTTTCGAGCTATTACTTAGCTATATTAAATCGCGAAAGGAAGGTACTAAAAGAAGCAATCATTTTCAAGGAATACCATTTTTTTGACCAACTTGAAAATCGAACTGGACCATAATCTTCTGCAGGGACATGAGTTAGGTCAAAACAATTACTTTGAGCCAATAAAACCAATTTCTGACATTTGACACTTACGCCCGTTTACCCGGTGACCCTTCATCTCTTGAAGAACAATATTTCTGAACTTTAATTAATCGTGATTTAAAGATTTTGTACTTTGTTGCTCGTGTCATATTTCTTCAGCTTCTGATTAGTTTCGTCATTCAGCGATGGATTGAAAGGCGCCACTTTTACCTGTCAATCAAATTACAAAGTCCAAAGTCTATAGACTTGTAAGAGGCTTAAAATTATAATTGCGTGTTACTCCTGACAGGATCATTTACATTCAAGGATGAAAGAGTAATATATTCATGGATGTCAAAGTGACATCTGAACAATAGCAACATGAAAAGCCTTTTATAAAAAATTCTTCGTTAGGGCTCAGAGATGATTGATTAAGTAACGTGGCATATTATTAAGTACGCGCATCAATTTTCCACTAATTTCCTATCATTACTTTTTTTTAATTAACAAAAGTGAGAACCAGATAGAGAATCGCGTAGAAATGCACCCCATCTCTTCTTTTCTCGAAGCCCTTTTGAAGCAATTTGCATACCGTTCACCACCAGCTGATCAGAAATTTTAATAAGACCGACGGTGAAAAGGGGCCTATTATGTACGCGGCCATGCATAAATGCGGTGGCTCTGCTCGAGCGTGTACGAGTAGCTATCGATAATGGAAGAGCGTGATGGCACCCCCAGGGGTGGAGGAGGGCTGGTCCGCCAGGCGAGATGAGTGCTGCTGAAATCGCTGATCTTGGTTATTTTACGTAAAGCAAACCATCTCCTATACCCTATATCGTCGTGGGAATTGCGAAAGGCGCATTCTTGTTAATGCGCTGGTATAAGTACCTATCTTTCTATCGCGACACAGAAACTTTTTTAATTTCATTTTCATCTGCAATCTCTCGTCTGAAAATTATTCAGTGCTAAGTAAAACATTTTTCCAATTACTGTTACCGTAGAATTAGCTAACTTCGGAACCGGCCCAGACTTCGGTCAACTATTTTCCTTCGGCTTATACTTATTTTTGGAAAACAAAATTGGCTTCTTACATCATTTCTGACATTGGATTCAAAGTTTTTTTTGCTTTTATACTATTTTGTTATATGAAAGCAAAGAAAATTAGGTGTCCGAAGTTGGAGCCAGTGTCCGAATTTGGGTGATCTACGGTAGTAAGCTTAAGCTTGAAAACTGGAAAAGCGCATAAGGGCACAGTGAGTATGGAAGAGGAACAGAGCAAGACGTTTAGGCGCGGCCGTTTGGACGCGGGACGTTTAGACATGGGACATTTAAGCGCGGGACGTTTAGGCGCCAGAACGTTTAGCCGCCAGGTCGTTTAGGTCTCATGGGGGGTGGGAAAGCACCCCTGTGACTCAAGCCAATTCGCCGATCTGGCAGCTAAATGTCTCGGGCCTAAAAGTCCAGCGCCTAAGCTGCGCAGCGCCTAAATGTCCGGCGGCTAAATGTCTCGGTGCCTAAACATCCCGCGTCCAAACGGCGGCGTCCAAACGGCGGCGCCTAAACGTCACGTACCCAAGAGGAAGGAGTAAACACGCTAAGACGTGGTAAGTAAAACATTTTATCAATTACTATTACTGTAGAATCACCTAACGTTGGACACTGGCCCAGAATGTAGGGAAAACTAGGAAAAAGTGGATTACTTTTAAGTCATCCCCGTTAGGGTCACATAAATAATGTAGGCCACATACCTTCCCCTTTCCAACGACTCTTGGGGGGCGGGAAAGCACCCCTGTGACTGGTCACAGAAATAATGTAGGACACATAACTTTCTTTTTCCAACGTCTCATGGGGGATGGGAAAGCACCTCTGTGACTCAAGCCGTTTCGCCGATCTGATTAAAAGATTAAAAGAGTGATTGATAACGTAAGGGATGAAGTGAGACCGAAAGGAGATAGAGAGGGGTTAGGAGAGTTTGATGGGACGATAAATGCAGGGGAAGTAAAGTCAGAATGAAAGAGAGTGTAATAAAATGGAGAAAGGGGCAAATGGAGAAATGGGAACTTAACAGGAAAAAAAGGGATCGCGACATAATGTTGAGTCAAAAAAGACAGAGGGAGAAGGAAAGGTACTTGGAAGAGGTCAAAAAAGTGGTACAGGAAGGAAGAGAATAACAAGTGAGAAACAGGGAATGAGGAGGAAGGAAGGACATAAATGAAAAAATTGGGATGAAAGAGTGGATGGAGTATTTCAAGAGACTGTTAGGGGGCGTGGAAAATAGGGTAAAGGGTGAAGGAAGGAAGGAGATCGCGTGGGACGAGGACAGCGAAAACGAGATTAGTAGGGAAGAGGTGAATGAGGTGCTTGCAAGGCTGAAAATGAACAAGGCAACAGATGAAAATGGCTTGGGGATTGAAGCACTGAAATATGGTGGAGAAGTGATAAAAGAAGAGATGTGGAGGATTTGCAATAAGGTTTGGAGAGACGAAGGGCGGACGGATAAATGAAAGATAGGGCTGGTAGTGCCGTTGATTAAGAAAGGAGTAGGAGAAAAGGTAGATGAATATAGAGGTATCACACTCATGTCAGTGGGATATAAAATGTATGCGGAAGTGCTTAAGAAGAGGCTGGAAAGGCAGGTGGAAGAAAAGAGAAGTATACCACACAACCAAACGGGTTTTAGGAAAGGGAAGGGGATCACAGATAACATTTACGTACTCAATTTTTAAGTCAATAGGAACTTGGGGTGGAAGAAAGGGAAACTAGGACAGTTTGTGTATTTTAAAGCGACATTTGACTAAGCGAACACAAGGGTACTATGGAAGGCCATGAAAGAAAGAGGAAGAAAAGTAGGTTTGATAGAGAGGATGAATGAAATATTTGTGGAGTTGAATACATCCGAAATAGAGATTTTTCTTAAAAAATCCGAGAAAATTATCCCCCTTCCTTCTCTTCGTTAAATATTTGTTCAAATTTCATAATTATTTTTCGCGAACTACCGTCTAATAGTATTACACTTTGCCCATGTTTGAGTCCAGTCGCTGTTTTGAGTGGGTACACTTCAGACAAAATTCTCCATATTCAGGATATGTTTAGCTGGTCCTGGGTTGAAGTAAAAATAAAAAGGGAAAAAATAAAATTAATGAGAGAGATTGAGATTTTGACAAGAGATTGAGACAAATGAGAGATTTGTCACCAAACGATTATTGGAAATTCTCCCCATTCCACAGCGATTACATGTCGAAAATCCCATTATCCTGAGAAACCGTGGCCAATGACAAGCCTTCGGCTTACCCACCGGAATGAGAGAATGGCTCCATCAATTCGGGAAGCTAATTGCAGAGGCCGCCTTACGACGACCTCGCGTCTTGTTCTTCTGACTTTTACAGCCAGTCTTAAATTGAGCCTCACGAATTACTTGCAAAATGCGTTAGTTCATCCTCTGCTCGTTCCTCGCCCTCTTCATCCTCCTCTACAATTCCTCTTGTCCCCCATCTCTTTCAACCGTTTTTTTATTTTTTATTTACAACCACACCATCGCACCAGCACGGCAAGAACGCAGTAAATTCTCGTTGAAGTGAACTCAGGATCCGTACGATTCGATGTTGTACACAGATTCCTGGGATAACTTCACCTTCTGCCCTCGCAGGCTCTCCCGGTTACGCGCCGTCTCTTTGTTTGTCTTGTTGTAGTTCACGGCGGCCCTTGGTTTGCGAGATCAGAAAAGAATGGTCACGCGCTCAGAGACGCATTTTCGTCTCGTCGCACCTGAAAAAGTAAAGAACAAACCGAGCATTTTGTTTAGCCTGCAGTTCTGCACTATATCCGTCGTGGTGAATTAGCGAAAATATTCGGCGACGATCCTCCTTCTCGTTTAGGAGAAAAAAGAAAACATCCCTCGTACCATAAAGCTTGCCTTTCGGACTCAGCCTTGCATGAAAATCGATTCTGCGAAGTGTATCTACGATATAAAAACTTCATAGGAGGCCCTCAATCACGCGACGGGGTTCTAGTTACTTTAATCGGGGGTGGAGTCTGCAGACCAGTAGCGTAATCATTCTGTTGATGCTCAACGCCCCTATGTACTTTTCAAATTCACATCAGGTAAATCCAGGTACAATAAATGTCGTTAGCAGTCGCAGGCATCATGCTACCCCAAAAACAGGTGGGAACCTCAACAGTCAGCTTTCCTTTCGGTCTTGTGACTTACTGCTGTGGTTTGAGAATCTTTATAAAAAGAGTAATTTGTGTTCACGAAATCAGTGACTCAGAAGTCTGTTGTTGAGTGGCCCTTCTAGACCTGCCATGACCTGGTAATTCTCATATTGATGATTTGTTCTCATATGCATGGTTTAATAATTACTTTTCTTAAAAGAATATGGATCATGCATATGCTACCATTAATGTGAATCTATTTCTGTAAGTTCAATCTACCTATTCATCCTTGGAAACATATTGATGGTCCGACTCACACATCTCTTCATCTCCTACTATCCAACCTCCTTTTTCCACTGACTGATCCACTCAACTAAGCCCCTCCACCCATCTTCATACATGCATCACATTCCCCTCCCATCTCCTCCATTTCTCCTCTTACTTCCCTACTACAGTGAACCCCCTCAAACCCCTCACCATGTACTTCCATCACCCCTACCCCTCTACCCCTTCACCATTCATCATGCCCCCAATCCCCCTCATTTTCTCCGTCAACTACCCCTCCTTATCAACGTACCACCTCTTCTGCAACATTCGACTTAACTCCTCCACTTCTCACCATATATCACCATAATACCATCAATTCCTCACCACTCCCTAACCATTCTCTGCTTTGCGTTGTCTCTTACTCCTCTTTTCCCCAACAACCACCTATGGCCTATTTCTACCTATCCTTCCCCTCTACCTCCTCCCCCTACCACTCACTGTTGATAAAATCAATGATAAAATAGGATTACGAAAACATCTCTCAAGAGTATAGAATATAATTATGATGAAAGTGCTATTAAATCCAGAAAAAAGGCAATTTCTTAAATGAAAGGTGTCGAATAAAAAATTGCAGATCGATGACTCGATATTCTTCACCTCGTTTTTGATTATTATTTTCATCATGTGACTGGTTTGGATCGTGTATCAGCTTATCGATTTGCTTGAAATATCTTTACTGGAACTGATCGGTTCGCTTTTGCATTTATTTATCCGGTTGGTGAGCAGGGTCTAATTACTCAATCGGAGATCAACGATAAAGTCAACTTTAATGTTACTTTTATATCCCGAGATTTTATCTACCTTGAATTTATATGATTTTCATCCGGGCAGTGGAAAAAAGTTTCCGTCAGATTTGATTAGCGGAAAACGATGTGTCATTACGATATTCTCTTTTTTTAATTAATGTTTTTAGAAAACTATAATAATGAGGTAGACTATAAAAATTAGCTCTTTTTCTTTCTCTTTTCATATATTTATATTCCAGATACTAAATTCATTATCAGAAAAAATTATCTTTGTGCAAATAAGTATATTGTATAAGTAAACTCTGGCATGCTATCAAAATAAGTATGTTTGATAGTTAGTCCCTTCATCTTTCTGTGTTTACTTCGGGAATTTCTCTTTGAGCCTATAAATCACATATTTATTTGATACGATATGGCAACATTGATTTGTCGGTTCAAAGTCAAGAGGAGTCGAAACTGTCTGTGTTTGGTGAAGGTGATTAGACCTTCTCGTCAAACTGACACTGGGACCGGAATGTTTGTGCTCCCTCAGCTTGGATCAGAGAAAATGACAGTGATGAATGAGAGTTTGGTATTTAATAGACTGATCGATGTTGATGCTTTGAGAACATAAAAGGAAAGGACAGAAGGCGAATGAAGCAGCTGCATGATGATTCTCAACAGGAGTTTCATCAACCTGCCGTATTTCGATCTTTAAACTCAAGATGTCTAGAAATGATTGCAAAAAATTGTATGTTATACATTCTGAAAGAGTAATCTAAAAATAAAAATATAAATTATTATTTATGCTGTTGCGATTCAATTCGACTAACTACAAGCTCAATTAATGCCCAAAGTTCGAATAGAAAATTTATCAATTTGTTGGAAAGCTTTATTTTAAAAAATTTCAGTTTTATCAAAACTTGTACAATTCCAAATATGGGGCATAATTTCTGATTTGTACCCACCCTGAAAAAAAAGTTGTCAAATCGGGCCAAAAATTGAGCCAGTTGTATTCCTATTGGATGGTACTTCTCACAAAAAAAGGCGAAGCCTTATTCTCAAACATTTGTAACTTTTTTCCTGATGCGTAAAACAAAATTTCATCTGAAATGATTTAGATAGATTTTTTCACCAGTTTTCAGATGGTCATAATAATAATAATATTATTATTATTATTAAAAAAGGTCCATCCCTTATGATAACAAAAATCTACATTTGTACAAAATACAGCTAATTAATATTATGTGTTCCCACTGGAAATGGTTCATATGACCCTGACTGTTTACATCGTAGAAATTCTTGGAAGAGCCTCACGGTCATAGCAGGCCATACCTGAGCTTGGAGTTGAATAGAGAGTTGAGTGTAGTTGTCGTCTCTGCATAAATCTTTCTGTTCGATTTTTTCACGATAGTTTCAGCAGTTGTTTTCTTTGCAGGCCTCCTTCGCGGTTTCTGTTTTCTGCATTCGAGAAGATATCGTACTTCTCAGGGGATGAAAACTTCTTAAGTTGAAGTTTTCCATCTTGAGTAGAAATAAAAGCACGGTACTGTAATGTACCTGGTATCGTGAACGGCCACCGGGTCATGAGCTAAGTTATCGGATATGATTAGTGTTGCCGCCGAGCGAGAAATATCGAGGAACGAGACGAGACGAGAATGGGACATACCTGCTGTCTCCTTTTGTCTCGACTCGTTTTGTCTTGTCTCGTTTTGTCTCGCCTCGTTCTGTCCCTCCTTGTTCTCGTCTCGGTTTTTCCAGCATTTCTTGGCATATAGTATGTTGGGGAAACTGCTCAGGTTCAGTCAAGATGCTGCAGGCAAAGGGAGGAGGTACATTCCAACAAAAGATCCTTCATCATTGGCCATTATTTTCTCGACACGTCGATTTTACAAGAAAACATATTCGTTAATACACTGCTGGACTTTTTGAATTATTTATTTTTAGATTATTCATTTTATGCTAATAAATATGTTATCAAACACGACATGTTTTGTTTCTTAAAGATTCCGGCTCATTAGAGACAAATGTACAATAAATGTACAAACAAAAGGGGAAAAAGAGGGACAAAAAGAAAAGAGTCAACCAAATGCATCCAATGTAAGTTTTTACTAAATGAATAAATTCATGTAATACTCCTATACCGGACTTTCAGTGATATCTATCATAAAATCACATTCCGTCAAATTTGTATCAATGACGCTGCAAATTATATTAACAAAAACATGAAAATAAGAAAAGATGAAATAATTTTTTATATAACTTCCTGCGTATAATATCAAAAAATTTGTAATCCAAAGTTCGGCAAACACTTCACCACAACACTAATTGAACGAAAATTTCAAATAATTTTCAATAATGTTTGTGAATTTTGTTCATTTCATTTTTCTTATTGAAAGATAGAAGCATAAATCAACTTTTTTAATATAAAATTTTTATAATTTATGATTAAAAATTCTTTACTGGGAAGAAAATTCAGAGGAACACGAACTGCACTGAATTAAAGTATTTCTGAGACTGACTTGTCTATAAAGCCACACAGGCTTACAAAACGTTTTACTATATTTTTTTTTTGAGAGAGAGAGCCTAACAAGTACCAAACCCTCGTAAAAGTCATATGTTCGAAGAATGCCAATCGATTTTAAGAAACTATACAGAAAGTCTTAGCCCCAAATATCGAGATTCAGAATTTATTCCAAAAAGACAATAATAAGATAATAAAATGTTTTACCATTAAAATACGAAATTTAATTTTAATTGAAATCAAATGCTATATCTCAAATTATGTATATCCTTCTGACAACATTTTCATACTTATAATAAGTACCAGGATGATATTTTATTTACATATATTAACAGATACTTAGAAAAATTCAAGCATATAGTACACTGAAAGTATATTAAATATATTTGAAATCTAAAACATCTGTAAGAAATCATAAGATTGGAGAAAACGTGAATAAAATACCCAATGGTGCATAATATGCACATATTGTTAGTATGGCATCTTCCTGAGAATACCATTTTTTGTAGGCAATGAGGGTATAATTTCTTTTACCTCAATGTATATAAAACCTATGGCAACCTTTTTTTTATGTGTATCAGGTTAACATTTTAAGTAGTTATAAAATTGAAAATTGTATGTAAAACCTTATGGCAACCTTATTTAATGATAAGTACCAGGTCAACATTTAAATTAGTGGTACAAATGAAAAACCTGAAAAAATGATTACAAGATTTATGTACACAGAACATGGGAAATGAAGGAAATACATCATGGTGCCAAGATCAAATTTTGTGGGTTGATTTAGAACCAATCTATTCAGATTATTCCATTTTTCAAAAAGAAAAAGGTAATAATCAAAAGAATAGAACACATTTTTTTTAAATTGCTAACTTCATCAAACTTTTTAAATATATTTAAGTAAAATAGATTTTTTTTGGCAAATCGAGTTAGCTATCAACGCCTCAATTAAAAGAAATCTTAAGTCTTCATAGGCAACCCTGCAGATTGCAACCAATTCTCGCTTAATGTCACTCTTTAAAAATTTCTTAAAGATCTTAATGAAATCTACTTTCTTATGAAAATTTTTGGTGTACTGGAAATGGAACACCCAAAAAGTTAACAAAGCAAAACTAGACTTCGAGACTATCCACTTTTCCGGCTCATTGGAGACAAATGTACAATAAATGTACAAACAAAAAGGAAGAAAGAGGGAGAAAAAAGAGTAAAGAGTGGTTCGAACAGAAATTGATATATATCGGAAAGAAAATATCTATCCGAAAAATTTAAATTTGCTGTCTTGTGTAAACAAGAGCAACAGGCAGAAAAATTTGTCGGAGGGCATCACAGATACACCCAGGATTTCGGGTAAGCAAGCGATGACAGGTACTTTAATACTCAATCATTGTTAAAATTGTACTGTAGTTCGAGTATAAAAAATTGAACAATAATTGAGTTTACAAGACGATTTTATATCTATTCAAAATTAAAAAATTTGCAAATTTTGACGTTAAAATTTAACTGTTTCAATTCGAAAGCCTCAGTAGTTTAACAAATATGGACGTCCGATTGAAACTTTATCAACTCTTTTGAATTTCTAAATCATTTCAAATTAATAGATTCATAATTGAACGCTTTTATTCGATTCCAAATCCTATTCAAATATTGTTTCAATTTAAAATATTCAATTTTTAACCCATTCAATTTGAAATTTTGTGATTAAGAGAATGAACAACTTTTTAATGTTTAGCAATATTTGACTGTTCATTTGAAATAAATTTATGAATCAAATATTCAAAACCGAACAATTTAAAACTAAATTGTTTGAAATAGAAAGCCTTAAGGCGGTAAAATTTCAGAGTGCTAAAATTAAACTTTGAACGTTACAGTTTCAATTTTTCCATTTCTAATTTTTTTTAGTAAACGTGTTAAATTTTGATGTTTAAATAACAGTTGGACAAATATTAATTTGAAACGACTTAGAATTAAAATAATTTAACTTCTAATTTAAAAAGTTTTTGGTAAAAAAAAAAATTAATCATTCAATCTTTAATGTTTCTAACTTAGAATTATCAAAATTGTACAATTTTGAACGTTCACAAATTTATTGATTCATTCTTCATTATAAAGCATTGAAAGTAATAGTGTAGATTTATATTTTTCAACCAGAAATCTTTGAAGTGCTCAATTTATAAAAGTTTCATAAAAGTTTTATAAATGTTTTGAAAATTTTACAGTTTAACTGAATTTTATTTAAAATTGTTTAATTAAAAAATGTTGGAAACTTCCATTTTATACGTATAAATTATTCAGCGTTTTAACTAAATATTTTTTAATCTTCAATTTCGAATGTTTAAAATTCAGGAAGAGTTACACTTAGAGTGCTTTAATTTGCAATTCAGTTCTGATTACTGCCAATCGAAAAATGTTTAGCTTTGGGAGTTCGCATTTTTCAGTTTGAATGACCGTTTTTTTATGTATAAACTTATAATGCCCGTACTAAATTCACCCTGATATACGTATGCGAAATGTCATTGTGATAGCAGAGTGTCCATTTTACATTCTTACACATTTTAAAGTCTGTCATTTGTATATGTTAAAAGATAAAAATCTGAAAATAATGTGTTTTGTTTAAAAAAGATTGTAGAATCTAGTTAAATAAATTAATGAAAATCACCTAGGTTTCATCGAAAAATTGTAATTGGATCGAAAAGTTTGTCTCAAAATATAAATGTAAATGTAAACGTAAATGTAAATGTCGTAAGGGTTAATGAAAAAATCGATTCTGCTCTTATCTTGTTACTGATATGAAAGCGTTCAAATTTCATAAAACTTCAAAAATATATATTAGTGAAAGGTATTTTACGTATGAATCTACATCAAGTAGATATACACTTATCATAAAACATAAAAATACAAACCAATCGGGTTTTTAAATGTCCCGACAAATATATTTTATTTCCCAATAATAGAAATTAGACGCCACATAATCTAAAAATCCTGTTTTGAAATATTTTTTAAATTAAGTTAGTGTTATGTTGAGAAAACTCAAAATGACTTAAAAATATACTTATCTTTTTTGCCCTTTTGTTTCATATGTTTTACTTTTATAATTGGCAAAATAAATATCAATTAAGAAAAAACTTAAATGCTAATAGAGTGATGATCAATCTTAAAGAAAATCAAAACGTAGTCGCGTTTGATATTAAATTAATTCGTAATGGATAAACAAGTATAATATATGAAAAGAACTTCAGGATGTAAATGTTCTTGCTTTCAACGTCTGGGAAACAACAATTAAAATTTGTAAGGAAAAAACCTTATTTCTTCGACTTCTTCCAGACTATTCATTCAGTATTGTACAAATTAATAACAACGTTTCGGAATCGAACCGATGCGCTCATCAAGTTGTATGAGAGACTATGAAGATGTAGAGATCCAACATTGGTAGTGATATTTATGATGTTGCGAGGGTGAAAGTTATGTAATCTACATACATTCCATAAGAAACTCTTTTCTAGAAGAAGGTCTCCTGATATCTTCGTTAATATTGATCCAGTCTTTAGTTGTAAAAAATGCGGTCCGATTCCAAAACGTTTTTATCAATTGGTACAATACTGAATAAATAATGTGGAAGAAGAAGAAATAAGGCTTTTTCCTTACAAATTTCAATTGTTGTTTCCCAGACGTTGAAAGCAAGAACATTTACATCCTGAAGTTCTTCTCATACATTATACGTATCGACTAGTATTGCGTTCAACACAACGATGTTCCTAAAAATGATTTTTGAAGAATATGGCACGGAGGCCTTTTTTACAACTAAAGACTGGATCAATATTAATGAAGATATCGGGAATGATTGCGTTCTGAATAATGAAGGCGTCATTTTCAGCGTAATCAAAGCAAATCAGAAACTCACCAGGAAATAAATTTCCCTTCATGTTTTTAGAAAACGATGATTGATCCTTTGAAATAAAGTGATGAGTTTTTAATTTCAACAACCGTTCACAGAAATCATTTAGGAATTCATCAGTATCCGTCATCAGAGTCTATAGAGTACATCTGTCGAACTGTCACCAAATTTTAAATCTCACTTCATAAATGATATGCTCATCAAAAGCTTTTGTAGTGTTATCTTTCAAATTTGCAGTGAGGTTGATTCTGGTTGACTCTTTCTTTTTTCTCCCTCTTTTTTCTTTTTGTTTTGTACATTTATTGAACATTTCTCTCTAATGAGCCGGAAAAGCAGATAGCCTCAAGTTGTGAACTTTTTGGGTATTCTTTTTCAGTACACAAAAAATAGAAAAAACGGATAGCTTCAAGTTGTGAACTTTTTGGGTGTTCTTCTTTAGTTGCACCTTAGCATAGGTGCCTTACATCGAAAACTAATCCGGTGTAAGTAATTCCGATATAATTTTAAGTAAAAG
>JAUMHM010000085.1:40936646-40947115 GCA_032362435.1 Melikaiella ostensackeni
TGACTTAGTCCGTGGCTGATGATGACGCACCGGGGTTTCCGAGACAAAGTTAAATAAAAATAATAATAATAATAATAATCACTAAGTGTTGAGTATAGAAATTCAATAATTATAAGTACTATAATAAGGTCAAAATTTAAATAAGAAATTTATTTAATTTTATTGATGAAACCGAACATTTCTTTTTTCAATGAAGGTGTTAGAAGATCTTATTATAATATATGAAAATATAATATTTTTTGACTTGATTATTGTGTATTTTAGAACTTGTTCAGGCCGTCAACACTGGCAAAATTTTAGAAATTCTTGAACAGGAGAGTTCTGAGGGTGAAAATTATAACGAGCAGGATTCAGATTTAGCAAACGCCCGAATGTAGAAGCAGGTAATATATAATTACACATTAAAATTAATATCATTAAAAATATATGGAAATGTAAGAAAGGAACTCTGAAGAACTAGAATACAAACATTATATTTTAGTCAACACTAACAAAAAAAGATTTAAAATATTAGTGTCTCAATGTGCCCGCCAAATTTCTATTGGCTGCTCCAGTCTAGAAGCACTGCGCAAACCTATCTTCCTCCTACGGTTCTATAGTTTATCTCAATTAGCTGTCATTGGTCGCACGCGCCATTTCATGCTTGGCGTGTGTAATTTTGTGTCAATCGGATATTCTGAGGAACAAAAAGTAAGTAGGTACAATTTACTATTGAATAATATGTATATAATTTCAGAAATAATTTTGTACGTATGGATGACCAAATTCCTTTAGGGCCTAAAGTGAATTATAGATTGGAGGAAGATGGAAATATTTACCAGAATTTACTGTATGAAGATACCTTATTTTGACGCGGTAATCCTAATCACTTCAGATTTAGCTCAGTTGTGGAAAAGAACGAAAAGATACGAGTTTTTCTGGAGCCTATAAAAGGATACACTACGCAACACGCATATATATAGGAAAATTATGTAAAAACTAGGTACATCTTCTTAAAATTTGGACCTAAATCTTATTTCTTAATTTGAATTTTCATTCTTGTTTAAATTTGAATCTTTTTTTCTTAAATGGGCAGAAAAGAAATTGCTCAACTAGTTTGCCAAATTTGGGCTTTGGTTGGTCTGAGTGTTACAGCCCAGACAGTGCCCAAATTGGCAGTGATTGGGATTTCCAACTGGGGCCCAACTAATAATTGGTCAATCTGGTCAGAACCCATTCAGTCCCTAGTTAAATCTTCCACACGGGAAGATTTCGACATTCGTTGTCAAGCAAAGAGATTTTGTTGGTTTCATAATGCCTTCACACCGAATCCGTTTCCATAGTTTAACCACAAAATGCGGTAAGTCGGTAAGCTGGTGTTTTCATATTGCCTTAGAATTTTTGTAGAGTTGCAATCACAAAGACAATAGTCGTGTGATTTCAGTATTAGTAGCAACTTATATACAGAAATTTCAACACCTAGTTCAAAGAAAATTGAAGCATAGCATAGTAAAGTCATGACTTTTCCAAATTCTGTTGTATAATCTGATGACTTTGAGTCCAACAAGCAACCGGAAAGTGTTCCAATAAATTATTAATAGGCGATGCTTATCTGGTGCTGTAATTTACATAGATCGAATACTTAAATTTAAACCTAGACTCACGCATGCATAATGGGGTTTTCGATAAAATAGCCTTTCAAGCGACTCAGTCGGTGATTGAAGTTCAATTTCGAATAACTCTGCACGACATCACAAGTTCATTCAAGGTAGAAAAATGAATAAGCTTTATCATACTCCCAAAAAGTGATTATCAGTCTCATCTAAAGATAAAATTTTCGATATTACTTAGTCCATTCATAATTTCAACCTTTTTATCCTTGAAAAAAAATTGTATAATGTGGGCTATTCTTCATAAAATTGTTGCTTCTTTCTTCATGTTTTAATGCTTCTAATTCTATTTCAAATTATACAATCTAGATCATTTCAAGTTAAGACTTTCTAATTCTCACGATTTTAAATTTGTTAATTTTATAATGCTTCCAATTCATTCTTTAGTTTTAATAAAATTCCACGCTTACAAGTTAGAAGTATTTAGGTTTGGAAGCTAAAATTGGAAATTTAAGGATTGCAAAAACCTGAAATTTCGACTTCAAAAGTTTCTCTGAACCTACGATCGTGGAAAATAAAAAGATATACTCCGACTACTTGAAAAAAAAAACGTAGAAAATTAATTGGTGCATAGAAGACCAAGTTGAGAAAAGCCAGAAGAAAGATTGCTGATAAAAATAAAATTTCGGACTGGAAAAATTATGTAATAATGTGAAATAATAATAAAATGGAAAGGAGAATGATCTCCATCTCCATGCTACATTTTTACGCAATTAATGATTTGTCAAATAGGGTAAGCAGGGGTATTAATGACACCCCAAGAACAAGTTTATGAAAAAAGAAGAATATTCATGGATATGTTTCCTGTGTTGTGACGAAGATGATTGCATGTGAAAGGGCAGATTTTTTCAGTTTTTGTACAGTCCTATTAATGTCGTTATTCCTTGTCAAATTTTTGTTACATTTATTGAAAGATATTTTATTCAAAGTCGAAGAACGACCTACGGTATTTCCAGTAAACGACATCCCACATTTAGTGAACGACGCTTATATTGATTATAAATTTAGAACCATTTAGAGAGTTATTTGTTAAAAATTTTATATAAATTTAATCACTTTAGACAATGATGAACATAATTTTATATAATCATGAGTATTTTTGCAAGAAGAGAAGAAGTTTTCGTCGAAAAAGAACACCTTAGATATTGTGTGGTTATGTTAAGTACACGATGTTCACGACTTTGCCGAATCCATCCTGGGTGTCGATGACTGATTTTTGAGGTTTGAATATACGAAACTAAGTAAACAGATACTGAATATTGAATATTTTAAGAAAACATTTTTTTTAAAACTAAATGAATGTACACAAATCATAAGAACATTGACATCAATAATAATAGCAAGTATAACGCCTTAAAAATTTCCTCCTGTTCGGTGTCGTTCACTGGTTTTGAAGGTACGATAAGAAAATTACAAATATATTATATCTACTTGATTTTTTAAATAATATTTCATTTAATTATATTGTTAAGTATAATTTTCACAGTCACAACTTGTCCTTTGTAGGTGGCCTCGAAAAACATTATTTATGAAAATAAATTTACAGACTTCGTACTGGACGAGGACTCAAATGCAACTTGCCTATATAATAGAATAATAACCTACCTACAAGTATCTATTTTAAATTTTCATAATTTAAATAAATGCATTTTTATATCATAGGTATCGTTCACTATGAGGGTGTCGGCAATACCCCTGTTTACCCTACTACTTATTAGGCAAAAAATAGTTTGTATTTTATATTCTTCCAAATATCAAATCCCTTTTATCTTGAGATATTCTTTCTTTGATTAGAAATTTTCGTTTTTGTTATAATTTCCGTTTAATTAAAAACGTGGGCAACAATGAAATACACTAGACAATGTCCACGTCACCAAAAAAATTCTCAAGTTGATCTGTCCAAAGTCATGAAGTTCAAAGAACTTGAAGTGATCTTAAGTGATCTTAAAGCCTTTTGTCAACTTAGCCAATTGAAAATACTTGGGAAATGTCAGGAGAATGCGAAGGAAACTCTTACAAATTATATTTTAAATTATACATTAAAAACGTCTGAAAATAGGAAAATTAGGTTTTCTTTGACCCACTTTGAAAATTGTGCCAGTTCTACCTAGTGACTGGATTCATTAACATCAAGACTTGCAATTTTTTCCAAGTTGTCTACACCTTTTCAACGCGATTCAGGTGAGTTGCAGAGTTCCAGCATTTTTTAATCTACACCAGTCTCAGGAATACCCTCTTACCTTTCCCGAGGCAGACAAAATCACCGTGATTAGACAAATCTCGTTAGGTGGGTGTAATTTTCAACACCGCTCGATAAAGATCGCCCAGGTTCCTGGAACTTCTAAGGAGACGCAGAACACTATTATTACGCTCCCAGTAAATGTCCGTTGATTCTCGTGCTTGCGTACAGGCTCTGCAGGACTTTTGTCCTTCGATTGCACCAATCATGGACGAGCCTGCTTCTTTACGTAGAAACATTGCGTGGACGAGTGAGTGATTGGAAAAGTGAGCATCCTTTTCTTGGAATCAATTTTCTGTGATTACGAGAAGTTCGAATGTAACGCCGGGTTGTTCAAACAATTTTAAACGTTGCATAATTTTCAGAGAACATACTGTTTGTAAACATAAGAGAAAGGTGCAATAACATAAATTACTTCTCACTTCTCTCTAGCATATTATTGTAGCGATGAAGAATTCTTTTTGTTTCTTAATTGAGATTTCTAGCTCTGAACCAATATTAACCTTTTTTTTGAACTTACATTTTGCTTTAAGAATTTGCCAAGTCTTTTTTTCACGTGTGTCAAATTGACGCCTCCATTTCATACTGCTCCACGTCGCATTCAGGCATTCAGGCTCCACGTCACGTTTGTTCAGTTTACAGCTCTCTGTCATGTTTGGTGGCTGTTTAGCTACAAGTCTTGTGTATAAGCATATGACCTGGTGCAATACAGCGAATAAACGCTAAGCAGGGCTGTACATACACCGACCAAACGCGACATGGTGCTGTACACCACCTAAACGTAACGTGGAGCAGCATGGAATGGAGGCTTCGAAATATGGGTTTCCGTAAGCTTGCGTGGAGACGTCCCAAAAAATTGGCGCAGCTGGAGATTGGGATGAACTAGTCGTTCCGAAATTTCGGGACAACTAGCCAAACTTATAAAAAATATTTGACTACTCATCCCCATTTTCTGGACGGCGAGACTCTTCGTTTCCGTGAAACAAAAAGTGGCGATTTTTAGTGAAGAGACGTAACACCCTCGACCTAAGCTTTCGTGCTTGAACTGCAGGTGGGAGTTGTCACGTTGGCTACAAGTGGTTCTTAAAAAATAATACTTCTGTAGTTGCCATCATTAGCTTTAAACGAAAAAGACTGGCAGTTCAGAGTTTTCACTTTTACTGGATTTCTAAAGCCACACTTTTTGTAAATCAATTGAAGTATTTGTGTTGCCAATTTTGTTAGTCTTTTTCTGAGACCGCTAATTTCTGAACCTGAACGAAGAATGACGTCAAAACGCGGGTGCAGGTGACTGCGCTGACGGTTTTACGGTAATCAGCGCATTTTTTGCCACAACCTGTCTCGATTTTGTATCAAAAGCATGTCGGCGATCACGTCTTAGCTGGAACAAATCTGTTGTGATCGAGTTCGTCTCGGACAAACGCGCCAGCGTTACGCATCATAGACGTTTATGGTCATCGATATTAACACAGATTGTTTCTTAAATTGCTTTTTGTTAGGCAAATATTCTCGTTCAAGATCACCTGTTATTTCTTTCTTAAACTAAAATACCGTAAAAAGTGTTCAAATAATTTTCAAGGACTTTAAAACATTTCACGAGGGTTTAAGCTACGATTGCATGTATTTAAATACGAAAATCTTTCTGTTTTGTTGCAAATTGATGCAGTTAAGCCCCAGTGGCACAAATGTCAAAAAGGCGTAATTAGGACATCTCAGAAACATCCTAGGTCATGCCAAAAAACGTTTAAAAAATTTCAATGTTTCAAAGACGTTTTAAGGACCTACGTATTTGAGAGATTGAACGTTTTTAGAACGTCATTTGTTCTGACATAGGGCGTTTCTTGGAACGTTCTAATGACGTCTTTTGACATTTACGTTAAAATATTCTTTCGGGCATTCTATTTACGTTTTTAAATTTTGTGCACACTGGGAAGTTTTCAACTAAACTGAAAATTGACAGGCATCTTTTCTGCTACAACTTCGCAAAAGCTGAATGTAGGAGATCAACATTTATGAAAAAAGATGATAAAGTATGAATACCAGAATGCTGCCTGTAGTAAATATCTAAGCCATACTCTGCAGTAAATGAACAGGAAACGGAGAAAAGGCTAATAATCGAGAGGTCAAATTTGATTGGCAAGTGCTGGCTAATATTCGAGTAAATAATGACTGCAGCCCTTGTTTTTGCCATACAGCTATTTAACCACTGGTGAAGTCTGTTATAAAGCAAGCAAGCATGCTTAGTCGAAACAAAGAAAAAGGCAAAGACAACGTCTAAACCCGTTATTTTGCCCTTGATTACGAGCATTACCCCTTGATTGGGTGGTGCGAGGGACCCATGATGCGTGGTTCGAGGAGCGGGAGTAATGATTGAAAATAACAGGAATCACATAAACGTGCAATCATGCGGCGTCGGCCGAGCTTTGGGATTGCCGGGAGTGATCACAGGTTTGAAACCAACGCCGATCATCCCGGTCGAAGACAAGCATTACAATAATGACCTTCATTACGTCAAGATTATAGAATTAGTAAGGGGTCATAATAAATCATCGATCATTCTTCCTTCCGATACAACGAACAAGCGGAGTATTGAATTCTCAGAAACTCCCTATCTTTCCTTTTCCTTTTTGTTTTCTGTTTTTTTTTTGCCTTTTTACTTCTTGTTGAGACTTTACACGTCAGCTCATCGATCTTCAGGCCTATCGTCACTCGAACGTTGCCAACTTAAAGACAGCTTAACGACCTATCTCATTTTACTGGCTATACGAGTATGTTATTCGTTGTAGGTAAGCTCGTCTAACCCTTCAGTACTTAGGTGCTTACGGTCAGACGATCGTGGAATTTTCAATTTCACGGCTGCAAAGAATTGTGGATTAATTATTCGGATACCTGTTTTAAACTGCATGTAGCACATATTTATACATTGTGTCCGATAGGGATTATTGTCGCCTTGAAATAAAAGCTGATGACAGGGTATATTAAAACTTTGTCTGCAAAAAATGAAGATAAGAACAGAAAACATGCTAAAATTTTCGTTGCATACAATTTATTAGAGGATATGGGTACAGAGGAGCATAAATAATTTTCAAAAAATATATTTAATGCTTGGATACAATTTATTAGTATTTAATTATTAATAGATTGCAAACACTAGACGTATCACCTCCCAACCACACTGGGTCGAAATTGAAAAACGAAGTTCAAAATAACTTTCAAAAAACATCGTCTGTTCTTTAAACTGTCTGTGAATTATGCTTCCAGTGATATTTACTAATAAAAATTTGTAATTTGATATGAACAGATTTTGATGAGACTTTTTTTATCAGAATTTTTCCATTAGTATTGACACAAAAGTTTGAATAAACATTTTAAAAAGGCACTGACTAGTGTTACGGAATTTTCCGTAAGAGTAATCCGGTCAAGTATAGCGCTAGGGCAAGAGTTACGGGAAATTCCGTAACTTTAGCCCTGTACGAGCTGGAAAGGGGTTGGTCTTACGGAAAATATCGTAACGGTAGACAGTTCGTTTAAAAAAACCCTTTCTAAGGTCTCTTTAAAATTGATTTTTAAATTATTCTGAAGGATCAAATCCAAAACCTTGTATTTTTTATGTCACCTCACTGTGCACCCCCCTCCCCACAGTAGGGTGTCTTCGAGAGTCTACCTTATTTTGAAAATATTGAATTTTCGAATTTTTAATTTGCACTACTTTTTGGGCTTTAAATGAAGATCAAGACAGTCGTCGGGAACAAAACATTTCAACGAAAAGTGAGAGTTAGATGGTGTGCGGGAGGGGTAAATACTAACCAATTTTGCTGAAATTTAAAACGTATCGTTTCTTTGGCCATTGGAGCGAATTTTGTGGGTGAGAGCAGAATAATTTTGAAATAAATGTTTGACCACGTATTTAAGGATCAGCCTACCTCATACTTCGACTAGTTCCGAGAAACGGTTGTGCATTCAGAGGTAATGCCACGTATTTGAGTGGTTTTCACTTTCAAGCAGACTGCGATATGACTGCTCTAAATACCAATGAATTATCCTGTAAAACCGTTTTTTTTTCCTTCAGCTTGTGGCCTAAAAAGCGACTAAGAAAGCCGTTCAGCGGTTTATGGTTTTATAACGACCGGCTGAGATTACGCATCGTGCCTCGACATTATCAAGGCCCCCTTTTCTCTGTCGTATTAAAGACTCATGCCATTCAACGTCGTAAATTCTGCTTTTCACACGCCAATTCTCTTGCGATACCTTTGCATTATTTGCATTACCTTTTTTTACACCGGGGCAAATCGTTGGCATGCTAAAAATTATACTGTCCGATCGCTCTAGGTGTATATAAAAGTCTATAAAGTATAGGATGCTGGACAAGGTAATTCTAATTTATGTCTACTATTCGGAATTCAAATTGTGTAGATCGTCTGGTTTTAAAAAATGTGCATAAATTAAATATTCAGTCAAATTAAGATAAAACTACTTTCAAGTTAAGAAATGTTGAAAAATAATATAGAGAATAAAAAAAATAAGAGAGGGGTTAGGATAAGCTGCGGTGTAGTTTTCATGAGACAGTAGCTTCACTGTTATATTGGAGACGAAATTCTGGCACTGTACTGTGCCTGATTATTTACGGTACTGTCCCAGTATGAAAAAAAGTCTAATGATAACTATATTATGTACTTGTGGGTCGATTTAGATCCAATCTATTCAGATTATTTCAGTTTTCAAAAAGAAAAAAAAATAGTTCAAACCAATAACACATTTCTAAAAAATTGCTAACTTCATCAAATTTATCAGCTATATTTAAGTAAAATGGATATATTTTGGTAAATTGAATTAACCATTAACACCTCAATCGAAAGAAATCTTAAGTATTCATAGAAAACCCTGCAGATTGGAACAAAGCCCTGCTTAATGTCTCTCTTTCAAAATTTCTTGAAGATCGAAACGAAATCTACTTTCTTATTAAAATTTTTGGTGTACTGGAAAAAGAACACCCAAAAAGTTCACAAATCGAAAATAGACTTCGAGACTATCCGCTTTTCCGGCTCCTCAGAGACAAATGTAAATAAATGCATAAACAAAAAAGAAAAAAGTGGGAGATAAAGTAAAGAGTCAACCAAAACCAACCTCACGCACTTTCTTTTTGTCGTCTTTTTTATACTACTGGGGACCAACATGTTTCGAAGCCAATTTATACTTCCTCATCAGGGGTAATTTATATGATAACTACAGTTATGAATATTGAAACATATATTAATTGTGTACATGTGCATGGCAGCTTTTTTTAGCCAAATTCTAATAGATTTATTAAATTTGTTGATATTGTCATTCAAAATTCCTATGTTATCTTGTTTTGTAGAAGTCAAAACATATTTTCTTTTTAATATGAAATATGTTTTTTTGAAAAAACCATGAAACTTGCATTCTATCAATAATTTCTTCTGTAATGCATATAATCTATGTTTTTACTAATTGAAGAAATTCACTTAATACTCCTATACCGGACTTTCAGTAATATCCATCATAAAGTCACATTCCACCAACATTTTTATCGATTGCACTGAAAATTATATTAACAAAAATATGAAAATAAGAATAGATAAAGTAATATTTATATAACTTCCTGCGTATAAAATACAAAAAATTGTAATCCTAAGTTCGGCAAACACTCCACCACAACACTGATTGAACAAAAATGTTAATTATTTTTCAGAAATTTTTGTAAATTTTATTGATTTCTTTTTTCTTTTTGAAGATAAAAACATAAATCCAGTTTTTAATATAAATTTGTTAAATTATGATAAAAAATTCTTCACCGCGAAGGAAATTTAGAGAAACACGAAGTGTACTGAACGAAAGAAATTTGACGACTGACTCGTCTATATAGCCTCTTAGACAAACAAAATATCTTAGCATTTTTTTTTGAGAGAGAGAGAAAATAATCAGTCCCCAACCCTCGTAAAAATCATCTGTTCGAAAAATGTCAATAGATTTTAGGAAACTATACAGAAAGACCTAGCCCTAAATATCAAGATTCAAAATTTATTCCAAAGAGATAGTAATAAGATAGTAAAATATTTTAACATTCCAACATGAAATTTAATTTTGATTGTATTCAAATATTACATCTTAAATTATGTGCATCCTTCTGGCAACTTTATTATATTTATAATAAGTACCAGGATGACATTTTAATTATATTAACAGTATACTCAGAAGAAATCAAATGTATAGTAGACTGAAAGTGTATTAAATATATTTGAAATCAAAAACATCTGTAAAAAATCATAAGATTAGAGAAAATGTGAATAAAGTACTCAATGGTACATAATATGCACATTTTGTTAGTATGGCATCTTCCTGGTAGGCAAGGAGGGTATAATTTCTTTAATCTGAATGTATGTAAAACCTATGGCAAACATTATTTTTTGGTAAGTATCAGGTAAGCATTTAAATTAATTGTACAACAGAAAAACCTGAAAAGATTATTACAAGATTTATGGAAAATATATTAAATATATTTGAAATCAAAAACATCTGTAAAAAATCATAAGATTAGAGAAAATGTAAATAAAGTACTCAAT
>JAUMHM010000085.1:40953050-40981237 GCA_032362435.1 Melikaiella ostensackeni
TGATAAGTACAAGGTTAACATTTAAATTAGTTATAAAATTGAAAAACCTAAAAAAATTATTACAAGATTCATGTACACAGAACATGGGAATTGAAGGAAATAGATCATAGTGCCAAGATCAAGTTTTGTGGGTTGATTTAGAACCAATCTATTCAGCTTATTCCACTTTTCAAAAAAATGCAATAATCCAAAACAATAACACATTTCTAAAAAATTGCTAACTTCATCAAATTTTTTAACTACATTCAAGTAAAATAGATATCTTTTGTTAAATTGAGGTAACCATTAATACCTCAATTAAAACAAATCTTAAGTATTTATAGGCAACCCTGCAGATTGGAACATATTTCGTTCAGTACACTTCGTGTTTCTCTGAATTTTCTTCCCGGTGAAGAATTTCTTATCATAATTTGAAAATTTTATATTAAAGAAGTGGATTTATTCTTCTGTCTTTGAAAAGGAAAAGAAAATCAGCAAAATTTACAAACAATTTTTGAAAATAATTAAAATTTTTGTTCAATTAATGTTTTGATGGAGTGTTAGCCGAACTTTGGATTACAGTTTTTTGGATTTTGTACGCAGGAAGTTGTATGAAAAATTATTTGATCTATTCTTATTTTAATGTTTTTGTTTATGTAATTTTCAGTGAAATTGATAAAAATTTTGGTGGAATTTGATTTTATGATAGATATTACAGAAAGTACGGTATAGGAGTATCAAATGAATTTGTTCAATTAGTAAAAACTTAGATTGGATGCATTACAGAAGGAATTAATCAAAGAATGCAAGTTTCGTGATTTTTTTCAAAAAAAAAAAGATATTTCATGTTACCAAGAAAATATGTTTTGACTTCGACAAAAAAAATAACAAAGGAACGTCAAATGAGAACGTCAAATAATTTAATAAATCTATTTGAATTTGGTTAAAAAAAGCTGCCAAGCACATGTACACAATATAATATATGATTCATTAATCATAACTGTAGTTATCCTATTAATTACCCCTGATAAAGAAGTCTAAATTGGTTTCGAAACATTTGATCCCCAGCAGTATAAAAAAGATGGAAAAATTGAAGAGTGTGAGGTTAGTTCTGGTTGACTCTTTCCTTTTTCCTCCTCCTTTTTCTTTTTGTTTTGTACATTTATTGTACATTTGTCTCGAATGAGCCGGAAAAGCGGATAGTCTCGAAGTCTAATTTTGATTTGTGAAGTTTTTGGGTGTTCCTTTTTCAGTACACCAAAAATTTTCATAAGAAAGTAGACTTTATTTCGATCTGTAAGAAATATATTCTGTACTGGCATACTACTGGTCCACTGCTAGTCTACTACTGTCGCGATACCAGGCCAGTAACAGTAGTATTTTAGTACCGCGCTAGTTGTTGGCCGGTAATAGTATGCCAGTACAGAACATACTTATAATTAGGGGTTTGGTCAGAACTATGATGATACTACAATTTTCAATAGGACAATTGAATTAATTCAAAATATTTAAAATTGAAATATTCTAAATAAATAAGTTCAAAATTAACGGTCACACCACTGATCACAACACAAAATTTTCTATATTATGATGAACTCTATTATACTAAATGTACAGGTATGTTATATTAACTTCCGTACATCGATTCGGGACTTCTGCTTCAGGCGAAAAATTTTTCCATGAAATATTTTATTGTATCTTGTGTCGATTTTCTATAAATTTAAGTTTGTTACTTTTGATGGCATTTTTCACGAATGAAACGAAAAATATGCGCCTTATCAGAAAATAATTAAACAAAAATATGTAGATCTTTTTGATATGGACAATTTCATTTCTTAACATTTTTTCATATCTCACATAATTTGATGAAAAACTGATTTTTTTACATTTTTATTAACATTTTTTGCGATTAAAACGAAAATTACGAATCCTATCAAAAGTGTTATTAGTGTTATTATATTAGTGTTATTTTTCACGAAAAAAATGAAAAGTATGCATCTTATCAAAAAATGGTCACCAAGGAACTCGTAGACCTTACTTAGGTGAATAATTCTGTAACGAAACATTTTATTTTATCTTCTGCAGTTTTTTCAAAAATTTATTTCTTTAATTTTTAATGTTATTTTTCTTGATAATAAGAAAAATTACGCGTCTCATAAAAATATGGGCAATAACAAGTTTGTAAACTTTTTTTGGTGAATAATTTTTGTTGGTTCATTCTTTTTCGTATCTTGCGTTGTTTGACCGCAAAATGGAATTTTTTATTTTTTAGTATTTTTTTTGGTGGTTAAAACCATAACCGTTGGTCAAAAAGGCTGGTTAACGAACTCGACCTTTCTTTTTGTTCCTAAAAACGTGTGCCAAAGCGCAATCCAATCCGATTAGTCTTTCAAAAGTTATCCAGTATACAGACGACAATGACGATAACGTCAGACAGACACCATCGTAAAACCTGTTTTTTTTTGGATTCAGTGGGTCTCAAAACGTGGAGATTTCATGAAATCCGTGAAAGTCGATTTTCACGTAAGACCAATACCTTCTCATTATGATGAGCATGTAAACATTGAAATTGGAACCAAACTTTTAGTTTAAATATAAAAACATTGATTGAAAGGTATTTATAGTAAAAAAACAATAGAAACATGCTAATTATAAATTCCGCCACAATAAAATTACGTTCAGCATTCGATCGCAATAAAAGAAAGATAGTGGAATTTGAACAGCAGGAGGGTGTGGTGAACTTCAAGCGAATTCTTAAGTCTGATCAACTTTTTTACGACTTCGAAGTAATTCTCTGGTCTTGATGAGATGGCGGCAATGCGCGAAAGACGCAGAACAATGTAAAGCAATTATTAACATCGACTGCCGCGAGTGAGAAGAGTGCAGGATGTTACCTCGAAAAGTCACGACGATACTGGCTCTCCTTTGTCTGTCAGCTGAGTCGATGCTTGATTTTGTAGCAATAACTTGACCGTACAAAAAAAAGATTAATCGTTTCATCATAACGGCTGACGGGATACAATGGGCTGTTTGTGCCGTTGTCGGTTGGCCGGCAAACGTCAGCCAAGCTCCGTATAATATGCGTGATTAATTAGTTTTTCGATGACGAGGTGTATCTTCCACTCACTATCTCTTGGCATAAGTAGTCAGAGGCTCATAATAGATAATGGCAGCAGATGCATGACTCGATAGAAAGAAACATTCTACATGAGTGTAAGGTTTCTCGATCTGGATCTCCAAGTGATGAACTCTGGAAATTGAAACTCTGTTATACAAGCTGAATGAGAAAGCGCTTCGTTTATGTTTCAAGTTTCAAGTTTCACTTCCACTGTGAAAATTAATACTTATGAAAGTTTTATAATAAATAAATGTATAGGTATCTCAGACTTAAGATGGTTATAGTCGAAGGCACTTTTTGAGTTGGATATTTGTACAAAACTGAATATTCTGCACGAGGCTATCACGGTTTATGCCATCAGTCACGGACTTTTTTTTGTAATGCAATCAAGTGATCTGATGAGAGTGATATGCATAATTGATATATGGGGCAGTCTAGTATCACTTTTATCCCACCATCCACGGGCTGAGTTGCAGCTAAATGCATGATGGGGACCTACATCTTAAGACGGAATGCGAACCATCAGAACCTCGGTAAAAGTACATGGAAAAATTTCCAGAGGTACCGGCTCACGAATCGAACCCCGTAGCCTTTCGGGGTACGCGTAACGCGTTTGGTTCCAGCCTCTATACATTACCTGGGATCAAGGAATTTATATGGTAAGGGTAAGTAAGACATGTATAGGAGAAGGGATAGGTTTTAGATCAATCTAAAAGTCACGTGTTGCTCATTCAAACGACGCACTCTTTCCACAACACAGCTCCGAAGCGGGTCGCTGATCAATCTCTCTATCAATTACACCAGCTGAAAAGCTTCATAGAGTCATCATACATCACGATTGACACATAAACACTCGAACTGACTAATAAACCCATAGAAAGATCCATACACTTTACTCCAACCCCATCCATGAAGTAAAGCTCTTCACGAGGGCATGGGTATGAACCACGAGGGTCCATACATCTTTTCAATCAAGCTCTTGTGTTTCTACGACTCCTTAAATCCCTTCGCTTCAAAGTCTCATTCACACATTCCAACCATTCTTTCTTCGGTCTACCTCTGGGTACGCTACCACTCACTTCACCTCAATACACTTACTTCCTTAAACGTCCTCCGTCCATTCTTTCAACATGACCAAACCATCTCAGCAAATCTCTTTCACTCTTGTCAAGCAATGTTTCTTTTATACCATGTTCTTTAAAAAACCACTCATTACTGACTTCGTCCATTACCGTTTACAAGTTTTTCCTCTCTTAATCGGTTCCACTCTTCAGGAAAGAATTCTTGCTGTGCTTGACGTAACAGTTCATGCTCTGCTTGGTCAACTTCTCGCGCTGTCAGTTCCCAAGTTTCGTGAATTTCATTCAATTTTGGTGCCCTTTTGCACCAGATCTGGGCCAATCGGTTTATCTACGCTCTGTTACGTACCACTCGCTCCCATTTTGAGAATCTGGCAGCGTCAATCGGTACCATCTTGTTCTCTTCATTTACCGCTGTACAGAACTCCTCTCTCAGTTCAGGTCCTTCCGCTGAAGCCTGCAAGTTGATCTTTCGCGAGGCCACTCGTCTTCACTGTTAATTTTCAGCTTTCGATGATCTCGCGTGGCTTCGTCAGCTACGTTCTCACTCGTTGGGATTCATCTCCAATCCTTCTCAGTCGTTGTGTCCAAAAATCTCCGCTGTCCTGTTAGCTATGAATACTGAGCATTTATGCAAGCTTGATCTTATCCAGCATATAACATTTTTTGAGTCACCACAGAAGATGTTCCGTTTCGTCGGAAGCGTGTGCTGCTTCCGTACGAATTGCGCAAGTTGAGAGGACATCACCGCCACTTGCAATTCAAGTCTCGGGATTGTTAGAGCTTTTACTGGGGCTACTCTTGTCTTGGCCATAATCAGTGACGTTCGAATGCCACTTTCTCCTAGCACTCGTATGTAAACTGAGCTGACAAGCGCTTGCTCGCTGGCATGGCCAGAAATGTGAAGTTCCGCTTCAACGAAAGACCCGATATCCAGCAAGTAACAACGAGGAATTCTTATTGTACTCTCTTGCTGTAGATCATTCAACCGGGTGATCCCCTTCCTCTGATTATCTTCTGGAATATTTTCGTCTGTAAAAGTCCTGTAAAAGAATCTTGTCTCGGATTGTCAATGAGGAAAAGAGACCTAAAGAATCCAAGATTGACATAACGAGTTTCAGTACTTCTCGTTTAGTTGGTGTTCTTTCTGGATTCAAAAGTACCTTCTTCAGGTTCGGGAACTCACTGGAAGTCGTGAAACAATTGGCTTCTGGGAACCATATTACCCCGAGAATTCTCTGGGTCTCTTCATGGTCGAATTTCAGTTGATTCCCTCCAGCTGCTACGGAGTCTGCTGGCAACGTGGAAAGCACTTCTCGAGAATTCGACCCCTAGTTCTTGATCTCGAAACCTTTTCTGTGAATGTCAGCAGCTTCATGTGCTCTCTGAATTGCCTCTTCCACAGTGTCAGTGCTGTTGAGGTAATCATCCATGTATTTCTCGGTAATGATTGCGTCGCAGGCTTCTGGATACGAGTCCCTAGACTCTCGCCCATTTAAGTTATTTATCTCCTGTGCCACGCAAGTTGAGGATACGGACCCGAAAATCACCACTTTCATTTCCATAGTAACTAGCTTACCATTATTTCGATTTTGCTACAAGAATCTCTGACTGCAGCAATCCTCCTTTCTGATTCTTATCTGGTGAAACATTTCACGTAGATCGCCGCATATGGCTACAGACTTTTCGCGAAATTTCAGGAGTAGGCCTGCAGGGAATTATAGAGGTTTGGCCCCTGTGAGAGTCTATCGTTTAGGCTTACTCCTTGACACTTGGCAGCTGCGTCAAAGACCATTCTTAACTTTCCGGGTTTGTTCGGGCTTACAACGGCGAAGTGCGGTAGATGCCGCGTTTGTGGAGGCATCTCTTTAGCTTCATCTTCTGATATCTGACAGTAGTATCCTTTATTTTGATACTCCACTACTATATCTTATCTGTATATTGGTAACGTAGTCCTTCGTCCTTCCTCATCTTTTTTTTAATAGAACGAAGTCAACGCTCAGCCATTTCTTTACTTTCTGGTAAAAAATCATTCTCATTTTTCCAGAGCAATCCGGTTTCAAATTGATTGCCGATTCTCCTTGTAGTCTTTCTCAGTAGTTCCTCAGCCTGTTGATCCTTGGTTGGCCGCAAATCCAGAAATTTCGCAGAAGTTCGTCAGTTTAGGCTGCCTTAGTTTATTGGCAGAAGTTCACGTACTCGCTCTCGTCGACTCCCTCAGATTCGTATATTCCTTGGAATTTGGTTGGGGACATAGCCGAGGCGCTGCGGCTGTTGTCCGAAGTTCTGTCTTGCGCTCCCTCGGGTAAGAGATGTTTCATCCCTTACCTTGCCCCTACCTTTGGTTGTTTCCGCTCGTGTCCTGCTCTTCCCCTTAGCTATGTCTACGTCATCAGGAAAATTTCCATCGGGGCTGGCGTCGTCATCTGGCGTCAGCGTCTTATTTAACGCATCCAAATTCTCATTAAATGGCACTTTCATGTCACTATTTCCACTTAACACTTCTGTCCTTTCAGATGGGCATATTTCGTTATTAATCTTCGAACGTCTAGAGTCTGTAGCACTCATTGTTCACTGTTCAACCTCGCGCAATCACCTAACTGCTCTTACTGCGATCACGTCTAAAGCACTTTAATCCACTTTCAACGCGAACGCGAAAGATCCATACGTGAATAGATCCAGCTCAAAGGACTATTTATGTTCTTGATAATGCGTGGAGTAAGGGGTTTCATTAATTTAAAAAATGCTGATTTAGAAACAAACCAGTTTAGTGTGGAATAAAATGTCACTAGGATTTTAGAGTCTACACTCTCACTATTACAAATCGTCGACTGACTCAACCGTAACAAACTTATTGTCTGCAAACGCCAGTCCACGTACTTTCACTGGCCCGAAATCAACGCCTTCTTGGCCTAAAAGAACCATTCTTAGACATTTTTCCAAGTATGTATTGAACATCCAGGAGTACATAACGCAGCCTTGCTTAACATCCTGCTTAATATCAAACCAATCGCTCAGTTGCTCATTTACACTCACTTTACTACCATTATATATTGTTTTATTGCTTTTAGAAGCCAGCCATCCACTCCATACTCTTTCAGAACTTCCCAAAGTTTAGTTCCATCCACCTTGTTGAAAGCTCTTTCAGATCAACAATTGCACAGAAAACTTTCTTGTCTTCTCTCAAGCTTTTTTCCGTAATCTGTCTCAAGCTAAATATCTGATTCGCGCATGATCTTCCTGGCATAAATCTACATTGGACTTCCCAGATCCTTTATTTAGTTATTCCCATGATCTTACCAATAAGTATTTTGGTAAATATTTTGCCTACCGTACATAGTAAGCTAATCGCTCTATAATTACTACAGTTATCTATACCAGCCTGTCCCTTGTAGAGTGGAACGATAATCGCCTTTCTCCAATCATTTGGAACTTCACCGTTCTCAGCATACATTCATAAATTCATTCAGCAGCACAACCAAGTATCTGCCACCGCTCTAAAGCATTTTAGCGGAGATACCATCCACACCAGCAGCGTTACCATTCTTCAGTTTCCTAAGCTTAAATAGGCAAAAATACCAGGTTTTCGCGAAAATGCCTGGATTTTATACTTTTTGCCTGTAACAGATACAACAACAAACATTTGATAGTGTAACGTAATCGTGGGTTTCAACACTCACCTTTCAAGCATATACATTATACAATAATGTTTCAAGATTTCAAAATTTCAAAGATTTTAAAAATTTGACGAGGTTTCAAAAGAATTTAAAGTATTTCAAAAAATGTAGAATAATTGAACTGAGTTTTAAAAAATTACATCGGTTTCCAAAGAATTTCAAAGGATTCTATAGAATTTCAGAGCATTTCATGGAGTTTTCAGGATTTTCAAGGATTTCATAAAAAATGCAAAGACTTCAAGATATTTAAAAAAATTGCAAGGGATTTAATGAGTTTGCCCATGTGGGAAAATTTCGTGGTGCTGCACTGTTTCTGTTTAGTCCGTCTTAAGTCAATACTGGCGCGCCACAAATTGACTGTCTAGTGGCTAGACTGGGATGTGATGCTCGGATCGACTAATTTCTAGATAGATTGTCTATTTTTGTAAAAAATAATGATTAATTAAATAACATAATTATTTTTAATTAAGTTATACTCTCATATATTGATTTTGCACTTAATTAAAAATATAAAAAAAATCTTTATACATAAAAAAATAAAAAAATAAGTTCCACAAATACTGAACATACTCTAAGTGTCAAACTTTTGATGTAACTCCGTAATACGTTGCTGTAACTTTGTCCCGGCGCCTTAACTCACTGAGCTATCCGAAGGTTGAAAAATTTTTCTTTTTTGCCGGATATGAATTTCAATCCATTCCAACGTTATATTTATTTCAATGAAAAATGAACAGTTTTTAAACATTAAAAGTGCTTAATGTGTGAAAAAATCATTGTAAATAATAAAGTTTAAATGATTATACTTGAGATTAGGTCATGAAATAATTATTGTTTATAATTTCAAATAATTTATACATTAGGTTCAATTATTATTTACGCATTCAGTCAATAATTATAATGTATTAAATTAATCATTTATGTTAAAATTTTATTTTCTGGAATACAATAAATACAATAAATAGGTAGGTACACGCAGCAAAACTAGATAGCGCCAGGATAGCATCAGGCTACCATTCCATGAATAGACAAGCGTGGTAAAAGCTGTACTGTTTTCATCATGATTCAAGACTGTCACGAAATTTTTTTTAGACGGCTGTCAAAGAGTTCACAGGATTCAAAAATATTTTCTATACAATTTTAAACAAACGTATTGAAGGATTTTCAGGGATTTAGGAATATTTTGATGGATTTCAAGGTATTTCGTAAAATTTCAAGGGATTCATGATACTTGAAAAATTCTAAAGGTTTTAAAAGAAAATGAATCTGTCAATAAGTTTACAGGGTTAAAAAATATTTTCTATACAATTTTAAACAAACCTAATGGAATATTTCAGGAGTTTTTTGTGGTGTTTCATAAAATTTCAAGGAATTTGTAGAATTTCAAAAAGTTGCAAGGTACATAAAAAAAATTCACACATTTCATGGGATTTGAAAAAATTTGAAGGATTTTCGTGGTATTCCAGAAAATTTAAGAGATTTGTGGTATTTTAAAAAGTTTTGAGAGATTTAAAAGAATCCCTCGAAAAAAATCCTTAATTTTTTGAAATACGGTGTGATTCTTTGCAGTGACAAGGAACCTTTTGAAATCACTTGAAATTTATTTACTTCTTTTGAAATCCCTTGAAATCGGTTAAAATCTGAGGAAATCATTTTAAATATTTTAAATTTCTTAATATCCTTCATAGCGTGTGAAATTCCTTATTAAAATCCCTTGAATATATTTGAAATATCAATAATCGATGAGGAATTGTATTGACCCTCAATAATAAGTTTCTACAATAGGTTTTTGACAATTCATATTTTTACTACAGTGTGATTTTTGATCAATTTTATTTTACAAAAATAATTTTTTTGAAACAAGTGCGTGCGAATTTCGGTTTATCGTGCCTGCGTAGCGTGCACAAAGTGCCCGATTCTCAAATGCTATGTCAGAATTTATTGGCGCACACTTAATCGTGGGCGAATAAAATCGGCCAGTTCTTCGCATACTTCGCATTCAGTTTTTTCGAAAAGTAGTATGCGTCACGAGTGCACGTAGGTGATTCTCGATAATATACTATTATTCAAAATAGAAAATATCATGACATTTTAATTAAAAATAAAAATAAACAAATTTTATATATAATTTTCCAAGTACAATGTTAACGAAAGAGAAACATTTTCCTATAGTAAATTTGCGTCTCTTACAACAAATTAGGTAATTGTTTACAGATTTAATAAAATGCACAGATGAGGGCCACCATTGTGTGCCGAAACGTGTGAAACAATTTAATTGTATTCAATTTCACCTGACCCTGAAGCCAACAACGAACATCAACATTGTCAATTAAATTTGAAATCTTTTTTGAAATCACTAAAAATCTTTTTCATATTTTGAAATACCTTTAAATCCTTTGAAATTTGCGCATTTCAAATCATGTCTCGTGCACCTCGCTCTTCACAAAAATTTGAAAATGCTTTCAGAATTGATGAATTTTGAATAAAACAACAATAAAATCTGTCCAAAAATAAAATGGCTGGGAATCGATAATAAACTGGGGTCAAGTCTGGGCCGGGCTTGGCGATCTAGCCTGGCAATCAACACAGGCCCTGGCCAGATGAAGCGCTTCATTCGAGCTTGACCCAGGCTTGATCACGAGGTCTGGGTCTAGTTTTGCCAGACTTGGGCCTGCTTAGACTCATGGAAAAATTTCCACACCGGTGCTATGAAATCTTTTAAAATTTCATGAAATTCCTTGAGGGCTTTTGAAATGTTTAACAATTTTTTCGTAACGACCAATTGAAAACTTGAATTTTCGAGGTAATATTACCCTTTCACAAATATGTAGCTTATACCACTCTGAAAAAATTAAGTGAAATGCAAAGTTTAGGTAAATAGGTAAATTAAAAGAGACCTCACTTTCCTGCAATGCGTAAGTTTCTGTAAATAAATTCAAGATCTATTATTTTTAACCAAAAAATGACATATTTGGTACTTTTTTTATGCCGCAGAGCAGTTCGAAATCTTTTGAAGTAATCTAATGGATGTTGACTAGTACGCTAACATATTTCCTCTTTGAAACTTCAAAAGGAGAGAAAATTACGTGACAAAAATAAAAATGGTACTTTATTATCTCTGGCACTATTGAAAATGAACAGTAGGACCAGGTAGTATTAATGCATCTTGTTCTTTGTGATGATAAAGAAATGTCGCTAAACATTCAAAAAGCGTGAGGTGCTACCTCAAAAGTAACAAAACATGAAAACACTTCGCTTTGGTAAAGAAGACCGCCCGGGAGAATAGGACAAACAGGGCGGCCACGAGAAGCTTAGCGAGTCATCCTCGCTTTCACGGCCTCCTACTGGTTGGCTATGGCGGCTGTCAGTCGTACAAACCGCCAGACATTAATTACGCCAGAAAAAGATTAATGAGAAAATGTGCGTGCAAGCAGTGCACGATAATCGAGCAAGACGAAGCGCTGAGTCAGGTAGGAAATAATGCCATGGCATGGCATCCACATCGTGGTCACGCATATTTGTTTTGTTACCCTGCTCCATCCTTCAGCTCAAGACCTCGGGGAAATGTCAGTTCGACTTAAATAATCGAACCGTCCAATCGCGTAAAACTAACAACTTTGACATATTTGTAACCGAGAGTGCCTATTCATGATTGTGACACGAATGGTGTCAGTGATTATGTCACTGACCCTAATACTTTCTGATTTTGATGACAGAAAGTTGTATTGGGTTAGTTAGGTGTTTTATGAGATCAAGAAACATTAGAATTGATTGGGAGAAAAAAGAAAATATAAGAGTGATAAAGATGCTGAAGGAATAACACGCTAAATGATACTAAGAAATTAAGGTACACATGAGATAAAGAATTCTAAGATGGTATGAAAATTAAATTACTGTAGAGGAATAGAAGACCAAATCTTTAGAAGGAAGACAGATTTTGCGCACGTGAACATCATAAAATGAAACTTTAGACATATAGGAGTGGGAATTGCAACTTTATGGTCAGAGTTTGATAAGGCAATTAAGTCAATCTAAAGGAAGAAGTGAGCCAAAGATTTTCTTTGTTATCCGTGCTGTTAACTTTTTTCTGTTTGTGGATACTATTATAGAATAGGAATTAAAAGAGGGATATGTTGTACAGTTTTCATAGAAAGATCGAGAAAGAGATAGACATAGAGTATAGAAAAAGTGAGTGTGAGAAGTAGCGTAAATGATACATGGATAGTACGAAAATCAGCAGTAATAAAACCAAATGAACTGATAGGACAGCAGCAAAGAGTGACTCGAAAAACATGGATGGATCAAGAAAGATTAGAATTTATGAAGAAGAGAAGACAATATAATATGTTAAAGATGATGAAGGAAATATCAGGCTACTGGAAGCTGAGAAACAAATAGGTAATGATGTTGAAGGAAAATGCACCTTTTGGGTCAAAGTTTGATAGGACATTGAAGGATCTAAAGGTAAAAGTCAGGCAAGCCTTGAAAACTAATCTAATTGGAGATAAGGAAAGAAAAGTACTAACAAAAAGTAAAGAGATGGTTAAGAAATGGAAAGAATACATGAAAAATATTTACGTAAAGAAAAAGTAGATTGCTTGTAAATTGCAATGAGCAAAGAAATGCAAATTTATGATCAGTGTTTGGTGGGATATTAATAAGGAACTGAAGGAAAAAGTGAGAATAGCATGTTCCTTGAATCCTTGTCATCATTGTTATTGAAATTTTCATACAGTAGTTAGAAGAAGCGTCAAGTGTAATGGCGGAAATTATCATGTAGAATATGAAAATGAACAAAGGTAAAGCTAATAGTCCAGACGTTAAGGCACAAAAATTATACATCAACATTCCATTATGTGATGAAAGCATAAAAACTTTGCATAAGTGTTCAGAGGCATATGGAACCGATTTAGAGTTGTAGTCTCTTTTGGCCTCCGTGCAGGGCCTCATATTACAATTTGTTATAAACAACTTAATAAATATTAACTTCGTGCTAAAAATTATTACAGCAGTGGGTTCTGCGTGAAAAGTTTCTAAAGGAACACGTGTTGCATTACCACCTTCTTGTCCCAAAATTAGTTATACGTTATAAAAAATATATAAACTATTCATTTGTACCTGTATCCGCACCGCTGGAATTCTATTTACTTTTTTGATATCCCTTATTGATTTCACCAATGAGCTGTAGCAGGTATAGGCACAATTAAATTGTTTATTATTTTTTATAACTAATTAAGATTGCGATAAGGACAGGTGAGCAAAAAGGTATAAGGCGAGATGATAAAAGCGATGCGTGCAAGCGATAAACTAAGGTGATTCGATAAGGCGATGCATTGAGACAGGGCGCTAAGGCGATGCGTTGAGACGATGCATTACGACGATGCTTTAAAACGAGGCGCTGAGGCAATAGGCGAATGTTGAGCCGTCAAAGGGATAAGCTAAGGAAGGAAAATGTGATTAGTTTAATGTTGTAAAGTTATTTTTATTATTGGTATAAGATTGATATGAATATTGTGAATACATGTAACCACTGATGTAGCAGATTTGGTCTGCGTATTTTTAGGTCTTAGAGGCTGAAAGAAAGCATTTTATATATAATAAAATGAGAAAATGAGGTGAAGAACGAAGAGGTATGAAAATATAACAAGAGGAAAGAAGTTCATATTCAGTAGGCCACAGAAAAAACGTAAATTATCATTGAAAATTTTCAATTTCAGATTTAGAGAGATTTTCAAGTTTCAAACGCCAAACCAGGTTCCAAAAATTAAGGTTAGGTTTTCACACTACGAAGTAGTTCGTATCTATAACATCAATTTCGTTCCTATTACCAAGCGTGGCGGTCGCGGTTTATGCTACGAAGGCCGGTGTGGTTTGTGAAGTACAAAGGAAATTTACGTTGACTACTCTGACGGTGGTGGCGCTCGATTGGCCACCGTGACTTCCTAGGGGTCGAGAGATTCGAAAGGCGAGCCTTGCCTTTTATAGGAGGAACTGCAAAATGAAAAGTCATCGTACCGAATCATTTTTTTCTCCAGTCCCCAATCTTCTACCAGATCGTTCATTGTTTACACGTCGGGATCGAAAATTAAACGCGACCGGCGCGTGAAGAGCTTCACCGCTTTGTGGTCGGTTTGTTGTAGGTAATCAACGAAATGATTCCAGGTCGAATCGTGACTTCCATGTTTGGTTCGTATATTCCCAACGTTATTCTCCTGTAATGAACCTTCCATGATCCAGCTCAAAGCGATGATGACTTTTTTGTTCCAAACTAATCGCAATCACTCTTTGGGTAAACCGTGCAAGCGTGGCTTTTTAATTAAAATCTGTCAAACAATAAAACTCAGATTTAATTAAAAAATTAGGGTAAAAAATTGTTATCACGTGGAATAACTTCTAGCTCTGATTGAGTGAAAATATTTATTCGATCAAAAAATATTTTATTCCATAAAATATATAACGTGAAGTGAACAAACCATCCGCATCTCTGCCAGGTGAGAAACCAAGTTGTGTGGTCTTGAATTAATTAGTAAGGCAATGGAACATTTCATATTCGCCACGGCAGCTGGATTTTACTGCCGAGATTGAAGAAGGCAAATTAAATTATTAACATTTCTTTTTCTCCTCGCACCTGCCAACATCTCACGCAACGATACGTTTCACAAACGAGTGCACTCGAGTTTCCAGTAACTATATTACAACGCAATCACAAAATTCGCCACGCCATAATTTTGAATCTGAATGATCGTAATTCAATGCCTCCGCGAGTTTGATACGGGGTGTAAAAAAAGTGTAATACTTCTCTTACGTCACATGGCAATGTAAGAAATAAATTGAGATTAACGATTTCTTATTTGCAGCACACTCCTGTCAGTGATTAGTCTTGCGTGCGAAATTGCTTCGGTATTGTCACGACAGTGAAAGATTTATCAAGTCATATTGAAATTTTATTTTTGGGTTAGGCAGCGAATTAAGTATTCCTCGTTTCCATATGAACTGAAACGAGAGACGCCTAAGATCTTCAAGATTAAACTTATTTACGGTCTTACGCAACCCGTATATATGCGCAAAGTAACTTGTCTGAGAAATTGTAACAGCTTTACGGCCGAGGTTTTATGTCACTTGTTTTCAAAAGAATACTCAAAGTTATGAGTCTGCTATAAAGTAAGATAAAACGTGTGCCAAAAATATGTTTCGGATGTAGTTTTCAATTATGTAAGTATTCATATTTGGCAAATGTGGTACACTTTTATCAGATTTATGAGAAGACGCAGGCACAACGAGTGATAAGAAAGAAATCGTTATTTTCTATTTTTCATAAAACAGGTTTCTGACGTCTCTAGTCGGTATCTACCTTAATGAACCTTTATTTTATATTATAATTCTTTACATTTGATGTATTTTTGAAATTCCTTAAAATTATCGAAGTAGAGGATGTGAGACTATAAAAGACAGTTTTGTACACAATTATTGTTACTTTCGATTATTGCACGATGAATAATTATTAAGAATGACAAATTACATTCCAAGTAGTAAAAGTGGATTTTTTAAAACATGTAACTATTTTGTATTTAATTCATTCGTATGCGTTGCATTTTTTCGAGTTTACCTCACCGTCGTAAACTGAATGAGTTGTTTATACTAACTCTCTAAGAATAAAATGTTTCTCGTCCGCCATCTAATTTTAAACAGAAATCCAATTATAATTCTCTTTCTCCAATTGTGCCCGCCAAAATCCATTCAAAATGAAGTTCCATGTAATAACAAAAAAATTGAAATATGTGAAGAAGTTCAAGATATTCATGCAGTTTTATAGAATTCGAAATTAAAGAAAGTTGCCAAAATAAATAATTATATTTTTGAATAACATTTGTGCTTATTTCAACGGTAACATCTTTGGTTCTTCGAGCCTAATTAATCCTGTGCTATGGAGAAACTGTGAAAACTACTAATTGAATTATCTACAGTAAAGGCAAATTTCATAATATAGGTTACTGTTCGAAATGGAAAGTCTCATAACGAAGAACATGGAAAATCTAGAGATGATTCTAGAGGAAATTTTCACAGAAGTTCTTAAAAATCTGTGAAATATTAATTTCGTTGACGGCAACGCAACAATCGAAAATTTAATTTAAAGGAAAAAGATGTAAATTCGAAATATTTGCATTTTGATGATTCTGAAAATTTGAAAAAAATAAATAAAACCTAGGTTCATAGTCTATGGTAACTCCTGCACGATTTTTCTAAAGAATTAATTTATATAACATGAGCTGGAATTATGATCTACGGAATTAAAGCATTTTTATAGTGAACTTTTTTCTGATTGGAATATGTATGAAACCTTAATGATTCACATTCAAAGGATTCAAATAATTCACAAATGATTCGATTTTAGTTATATTTTCACACGTGATCAAGAGCTTCGAATGAAAGCGAAAACTCCTATTATTTACAAAGATATGTCCGAAATCGAATTCATCTTTTGAGATACCCTGAATTTAAACAATCTTTACTGTTGAAGGGGGGAAAAATTCCCATTAAGGAATATAAATTTCAGAAAGGTAGACAAGACTACTTAGTTCAAGAAGTCAAGGCAACGTCAATGCTTAGAAAACTACACTGTTGTATGTCGAAATTCAAGAAGCAGAAATAGAAAAACTTGGAGAAGCAGGTTCAGTTCAGTAGATTTGAAACTGATAACTCTAGTAGGTCCATAACTGATACCAGTGGATCCACAAATGGTACCAGTGGGCCCAGAACTGATTCCAGCGAATCAAGAACTCATACCAGTGGTTCCAGAATTGATGCCAGTAGATTCCAAACTGAATCTAACTTGCCGCAAAAAAAAAGCAAATAGAAGAAAAAGATGAATGAAGACACGAATGGCAAATAAGAAAAATCAATCAGCAATGGGCTTGAAAGGAAGATTAAATAAGACGTCGAGAAATAATAATTTGCGGACAGAAACAAGAGTCATTCAAATTTCACATCTTCAACTAGAGCGTTTATCAGTAAACTTGATTCAGATATTATGAATTTCTACGAAGTTATAACAGGATAAGACAGTAAAGACAAAACATGAGAAGGAAATTAGACACATCTTGAATTCAAAGTGTGAGTAGTAACTTTCAGAATAAAATAAATTTAAATTTACTAAACAAAAAACGGGATCAAAATGAATTTCACTGAGAACAAAAGAAAATATATTTCATGAGTAAATTCAATGGCAAATGGAGAAGATATTTTAAAAGAAACCGAAACCATGAAATAAGACTGATAAGGGGCAAAATACTCAAATATTTGAAAAAAATTCCGGAAAATTACGCCAAGGGATTACAAGAAGTTACTCAAAATGTGAAAATGATTTAACTGCACATGGGAAAGTCTGCTAAAAGAAGAGAATGAAACTTATTAATATTGCAAGAAGACATCGTCCTGCATTGTTAACGGCTGAAGCTGCAGCGGCCAGTAATTTCGTGATGACAAGTTGTCATCACGGAGAGTGGAGGGAGGGGGAATGTGCCCGCCAAAATAGATTTAAAATAGAGCTCCATATGAAAACAAAAGAATTGAGATATGTGAAAAAGTTCAAGATGTTCATGCAGCTTAACAAAATTCAAAATAAGGAAAGTTGCCAAAATAAATGATTATATTTCTGAATAACGTTTGTGCTCTACCTCTCAAAAGGTTAAGCAATACTCATCCGATTTTGAATTTTTGCTAAAATTGCGTTGAAGTAAAATAACATATGCCAGACGGTTGTCCGTCGGAAGGAAGTCCTGACACAGGCCGGAAGGCGGTTCTGGAACCAAAAGAAATGACGCGTCGGTACAGCCCAAGTGGAAGAGATTAGTCTTCAAATGATAAACGGCCGAGGAAAAACCGCGGAACGTGCTCAAACTGTACATTAAGGCTCGTTTCGAGGGATATCTTCTCCGGCGGAAAGGAGTAGCTTTGCTGTTATGGGGCGGCACTAGATGCAGTGATATACCATACAAGCAAGTCTACCTCCACATATCGCGCTCATGTACGAACAACGCAGACTTCTCGCAATTAGTCAAGTTTTCCCGCCGGGCGACCGTGTCGGACGAGCTTATTTATGGGGCCCCATAGAACGTGTAAACACGAAAGGTGACGCACACCAGGGGTGTGCTCTGCTCGTTTGTTTGGGGCCTCCTGAATCTCTCCTGTGCCCATATACATAATCAATTTCAACGGCAGGCAATTCTCCGCAACTAAACCCAATCGCTACCATATCGGGTGTTTTCGAAACAAGGTTTTATTTATTAGAAAATGAAATCATGATCGAGGGATACATAGATTTCAGGAAGGTTGACACATTAAATATATTTTATTCAACAAGTAAGGATGATCAAAAATTTTCAATCAATGAAGATAAATTGTTGCTTCATAAAGATCACAATTCACTTCAAATAGAGGTTGTTCTTGACAGTTATTGCATGATTTGCATTGATGGTTTGTGAGAGTTGTTATTATCCGCTGATAGGGGTTGTTACTTTATACCGTTTCTAGTGATTGTTCTTGTCTGTTAGTAGGGGTTGTTATTTTTCGTTCCTAGGGCTTGATATTGAATGTTTCTAGGAGTTTTTGTTGTCTTTTTCTACCAACAAGGAGAGGTCGCGAGATGCGGAACGGCGATTCAACTGGGGCTTTACAGGATGAAGGAGCATCAAAATCCATTAGATACATATTTTTTCTTTTGATCCAGTGAGTCTTAGTTTCCGAGATATCAAGGTTTGAGTATTGAGGTTTGAGCGCTCAGCTCGCGGTTGTCGAGCGCAGAACGCTCGACTCGCCACTGTGAAGCGCAGACCGAGCTCAAACTTAAATACGCAAACCTCGATATTTCGGAAACTAAGGTCCATTAAATCGAAAGAAAAAATACGTATCTAATGAATTTTGATGTACATTCACCCTGTAAAGATTTAGTCGGATCGGCGTCTCGCATCTCGCTGACTCTCCTTGTAAAATAACAAGAAACAATAACAGTTAAGGGCTCTTATTTCTTCTTAGGAAGGAATCGTCATTTACCGTTGATAAGAATAGTATTTAACGTTTACTAAGACCGTTACCAGCGGTGTTGATTGTCCGTTTCTAGGGGTTGATATTGTCCGATGCTATGGATTATATTTTTAAACTGTTGCTGAAGGTTGTTGCTTTTTGTTGGTAGGGGTTGGTAGGGGGTAAGAGTTGCTATTGTCGGTTGTTAGGGTTTGATATTATTGCTTTCTGTATTAACGATAGAAAATCCATGAAAATTCTAATTCTGCTTCCAGACTTCATTTCAATACTGAAACCTTTACATATTTATTTACTGACAGGGATCATCGTTCCCAAAATGAAAAGCGACAAAACGAGAGCTGAAATGTCGAAAGTTCATATTAAATTTACTGTCAATTTATCAACTGTGGAACATTGCGAATTGAAATTTCCGCCGCCTTTAACATTTAATTTAGAACATCTGTCTCGTTTTCTATATTAAAATATTTATTAAGTTAATTTTAGAAATTTCATCAGAATTATTTGAATTTCTCATTCAGATTCAGTTATAAGCTCTCGTGGATAAACGTTTCGAATAGTCTTGATGATATTTTTATTGAAATACTTTTTCAATGTCTGTAAAAGTGGAGTTGTATTGGAATGTACATAACACCTTTACAGATTAACAAGAAAACATTCTTATAAGCAGAAAGTCGACGTGAAATTTTTCGTGAGAAGCTCATTCGCCCAAGAGTTGGTTCACTGGGTCTTTGGTGTACCTGCTCAATCAAACCTACCAGCCTGTGGTATAAAATAGTACAAATAAAAAAAACGACCTCATTCCTCAAACGAAATCCCGCAAAGTATTATCGGTTTACTTATACTTCTCCTTGTGTTATATATACAACAGGAATTTCGTTGCCACCCCATGTCCGTGTTATTTATGGGTATTTGTACAACACAATTTATTTCAGCCTTTGGCTCCACGGATCACAATGCGGCTTGGCAAAAGAGACTCGTTCAAGGAAGTATCAGCCGTAATAATCGATTAGCGGCAGTGAAAGGAAGAGAAATCATCGGGCTCGACCCGAATCGAGGGATGATTCGCATGTGCCCTTTGTTGGAATGACGAGTGAGGAAAAAAAGAAAGAGGACGGGTGCGTGCACTGGAAGAATGCACCCTTATATATACCCAAGAGCTGCATACTATTTTGGATAGAAGAGATGTTGGAACTGCTGATCAACATCGTTATGCGATCCTCGAATAGTAATAAATAAATAGTAATAAAAACGATTTACTATTCAGAAATTTATTTGCATTACAATTGAGTATTTCTATTTTTTATTGCTTAAATGATTTATTGATAGTAGAGGAAATGCAGATTCTATCGCACATTTTTTTTTAAGAATCTGTACAGAAAGGCTTGTTATATTGTTATATCATACTTAAATAGAACGATGAACGTATACTCGTACATCACAGACAAATATCACTATTAGCTGCATTTTAGGGATAGTATGTAATCTGTGTTGGCAACAGTTAAGTAGCCCTCGATTAAATTGATTTTTGACGAAAATAAAGATTTTCAATTAACTCTCTTTGCTTCACCCGTTTCAAGGCTAAAACTCCTTAACACAGTAAATCCTCCAGATTACCAGAATTAAGTGATCATATATTGATTCGTTAAAGTCGTTGCGAGGGTCGAAAGAATGTTTGTTTTCGGAAGTGATTTTCATGAGGAAGGACAGGAACAGAGACAGGGATCTATCGACGGAAATGCTTCAGGGCGAATTAGGGTGCGAAGCGGTGAGGCCTTTGGCCACATAATCTCGTTCCCGGTGTAATTGCTTCCTAATCGTACAACCAATCAACCTAACCGCATTACGGGACTTAACTCGTTTACACGGCAACGTTGGACCGACTCGTTTCATATCGAAAGCAGGGTGTTCTGCTCTCAGGGCAATCGCTCCACCAGAACCGCAAGCGACCCTCTCGGACCATGTCGAACCCTTGACATGATGCAGCCACCCCTTGAGTAGATCACCGCAATTCACCCTGCGGTGGTCAGTTAATCGCATTTCTCGTTTGCTCCCTTGTCCACGAGACCCAAACCTCCAAAGTCCAAACTCGACTAGGACTCCTAGATTGTAGCCTCTTGAACTCTCTAGAGAAGCTTGTATGCTCCTTCTCTTTCCCCTCTCTTGGTCGAATCGTTTTTTACTTGTGAAGATAAATTGCTGACGTCACGGGACGACGAATTTGCATCGAGATCCCAGGCTCGAAAACCATTATTAAGCCTTGGAAAAAGTCGGTGTCGGGACTGCTGACGTGTCGACAATGGGCGTTGATCGTTTCGTTCGAGGGGTGATAGGGTTCACCTGGCTGATCGAAAAATAGATAGTGAACGAGTTGCTCCCGAAAGTCACTTTGAACAAAAATCAAATCTGGTGGTGTTCACAAGTCAAAGCATGTCCTCAAGGTGTGAAAAGAACTAGAAGGGAGAAAATAGGGATGCCGTTATATATACTTAATACTTATAGCAAGCCCTATGTCTAAATCTCTCTTTATTTTATAAGAAGTTCAAGAGAAGGAAGTTCAGTAAGAAATCAGGATTCGAAGTGTACACTCTACTGTCTTAATTTTAAAAAGTTAGAAATGAGTAAATGAATCAAATCAATAAAGATTTTCATTGATTATTAGTCAAAAATCACTAATTAACAATTATACTTTCATTGCAAAGTTAAATCAGTGGATTCTGAGTTTTACCGGATAAGTTCAACGAAAATATAATTGTTAATCAGTGACATTTCACTGTTCATCAGTTAAAATCCTTCCTGGTTTGATTCTGTGATCCACTAATGGCCCCACGTAAAGAGATTTTCCTAGTGGATTGTTATAATTATTCCCGTTATTATGATGGCTTTGCGAAGCTCTTCACCTGGGTTGATTGCTAGAGCGATTGATCAAGCGACTAGTGTCGGAGCGACGTTGTGAGATTGATCTAAAACCTTTTCCTTCTCCTCCTAAGCATTCCGTACCCAAATTTACCATACGATTTCCTTCTTCCCCAGTAGTGAAACGAGGCCAGAACCGAACAAGTTACGCTTACCCCGAAAGGGATTTGGTTTAGTGGTATAATAATAATAAAAAAATTAAGTGATGTATGCAGGATGTTAGTAGACCTGCAGCACGAAGAATCGCGAACTCGGCGTCTGCTTATTCTATCGAAACTTAACGCTTCTTTCAAGGATCCGTTAATCGTGACTAATATGGATTAATGGCTCTTTGGGAAAAACCTAGATGAGACCTTAAAAGCAGTATAACTGCTTGAACGGTCAACAAAAGATCTGAAACCAGCGATTAAAAGTAATCCTCCAGCAAAATGGTCAAAAAACTTGAAGGGCCCACCTCGTTCTTCGAATTATCCTCGAATGGCACCAGGGGCCAAAGAAAGTCGGATTTCCAGAGATACAAGCAGAATGAAGGGCAGAGGGGTCAGAATTATTACAAGCCAACCAGCAACAACAAGGATCAGAGCAGCAACACATTCAAGAAGTAATCACGCCGGTGAGTACTATAGGGGGTAGGTTAAAAGAGTTTTCATCTACGTGGAAAAAATTTTTCAAGGATGAACCTCTTTTACAATAGATTGGAGGTTATGAAATACCATTCTCAAGAAAAGTGATTCGAACATGGCCTCCAAAAGAATCCCAATGGTCAAAAAAGGAAACGATTCAAATTACAGATCAAATTAACATGTTGCTCTCAAAGGGCGCAATTCGTACATGTCAAGAGAAAAAGGATCAATTTATTTCAAAAATTTTTTTGGTTCCGAAACCTGATGGTTCCAATCGTCTTATTTTGAATCTGAAACATTTAAATGAGTTTATTCGCACAGAGCACTTCAGACTCGAAGATATTCGATTGGCTAGAGATTTAATGCAAGAAGATTGCTTTATGGCTACTATTGATTTACAAGATGTATATCATCTTGTTTCTGTAGCGGAACCTCACAGGAAATATTTAAGGTTCCGATTTAATGGTCAACTGTTTGAATATGTTAGTTTGCCCTTTGGCTTAAACACAGCTCTTCATTTGATTACCAAAATTATGAAACCGATCGTTTTGGCTCAGAGAGCGAGGCTTTGAATCGGTGATTTATTTAGATGACATTTTCCACCTCGGAAATTCATTCCTAGAACGTAACAACAATGTTGTTCAGACACGTTGGTTGCTGAGAAAATTAGGTTTTGTTATCAATGAAGCAAAAAGTCATTTAGCTCCAACTCAGATCTGTAAATTCTTAGGGTTAATTTTAAATTCTAAAGAGATGAGAATTAAACTTCCTAACGATAAAAGAATTCATATAATTAATTCAATTACTAGGCTTGAAAAAAAAGATGAGTTTAAGATACGAGAGTTTGCATCGTTAGTAGGGACATTGAGATCATGCTGCCATGCAGCTAAATATGGCTGGGTGTATCTGAAAGACCTTGAACAAGAAAAGTTCCTCGATCTCAGAGCGAACAATGATTTTGATGCATCCATGAAGCGTTCCTCAAGGATGCATGAAGATTTGTCCTGGTGAAAAGCTAATGTTATGACAACATTTAATCCTATCAAAAAATCAAACTTTGTGATACAGATTCTGTCAGATGCGTCCCGATCAGGATGGGGTGCGTATAGCAATGGGTAAAGAGCCAATGGTTTCTGGAATGAGACAGATCGACAATTACATATTAATGTTTTGGAACATTTAGCTGCTTTTTTTAGCTTGAAGTGTTTTGCAGAGAAATTAAAAGATTGCAATATTTTGCTTCGTATAGATAACACCACAGCCATATCATATATAAATAGAATGGGTGGTATTCAGCTCAAAAAGTTAAGTAAAATCGCTAAAGAGGTATGGATGTGGTGCGAGAGTCGGAATATTTGGATTTTTGCATCCTACATCCGATCACAGGAAAATAAAATCGCCGACTTTGACTCAAGAGGATTGGAACCTGAGACAGAGTATGAATTGTGCCCAGAAGCATTTCGAAAAATATTGCAGATCTTTGGAAAGCCTGAAATCGATTTATTTGCAAGCAAAGCAAATGCTGAGTGTTCTGTTTATGTTTCGTGGAAAAAGGATCCTGGGTCTATCGCTATTGATGCTTTCACTGTCGATTGGCGTCCTTATTTTTTCTATGCTTTCCCTCCATTTGCGATTATTCCAAAAATTTTGAAAAAGAGTAGTGAAGAAGGATCCAGAGGCATTCATGTGGTACCAAAATTACGTGTTAAAGGGGAGACGATTGAAACACACAGGGGAGACACAGGAGACGATTGAAAGAACAAGCGAATTTGATAAGGGAACATCTTATGGATCCATCAATTCGGTCAGATCTGTTGTGTCTCTAATTCTGGGATCCAAGCTTGGGCAGGGCGAGCAGGTAAAAAGATTTTGTAAGGGAGTTTCCAAGCTTCGACCATCTCAGTCTAAGTATGATTCCACTTGCGACTCAAAGATCGTCTTAGATTTAGTATCCACGTGGTATCCTAAAGAAGATATAACGATGAAACAATTATCGCTGAAAGTTGTCTCGTTAATGGCTCTTACTAAGGGTCATAGGATGCAGACAATAGCAAATATGGACGTTAGAAATATACTGGAGAAGGACGACATGTTAGAAATCAAGATTTCATCGCAAATAAAGATGTTCAGCCATAATAAGACACTACCTATTCTGAAGTTGCCCAGATTCGAAACGGATCTTTCAGTCTGCGTAGCATTAGCAGTGCAAACATACGTAGCAAGAACAAAAGCCCTGAGAGGAGATACGGTAAAATTGTTTATCTCCTGGAAGAGACCTTATGAGGCAGTATCCACTCAAACTTTAAGCCGTTGGATTAAGAGTGTTTTACAAAAAAGTGGATTGGAAATAACAATTTTTTCAGCGTATAGTACCCGTCACGCTTCAACGTCGGCAGCGAAAAGGACTGGCGTTAACATTGATCTGATCAAGAAAACAGCCGGTTGGACACATGCGTCCAAAACTTTTGCTAGATTCCATGATAGAAACATCAGAGAAAACAAAGATGTTAGTCTTGCAAAAGCTATTTTGAACTTGAAGTAAGGAAAACCTGTTTGAAGTTATTTCCATCCTAATATTTAAACTTATATTAATTGAGGAGCAGTATTTGAACTGCACATTGCATTTATTCTTTTGTAACTGGTTCAATAATACACTTATTATCTTTAAATAAAGGATAAAGAATACGTTTCTTCTGCCGTATATCTTTAAACATCTACGAGGTGTTGATCGAAGGAGGAGATGCGTAATACAATTAAACGATGAAACAAACTTACTTAAGTGAAGTTCTATCGTAACTGTATGAAGCACCTCCTCCTGAAAATCAGTCCCACCCATTTAATTCCCATATCTAACTCTTTAGTTAGCCCATTTAAATACGGCAGTTCAGGCTTTGAAATAATGATGGAATTGGACAAAACGCTGCGGACCATGGAACGGATACCGCGTTCCAGTTTCGTTTCTATATCTTTAAAGCTTGTGGCGACATTGGCATTAAGTAGGGTTACTACGAGGTGGTGATCTTCAGGAGAAGGTGCTTCATACAATTACGATAGAACTTCACTTAGGTAAGTTCTTTCAATCGTTAATTTTATATAAAATTTTTTTCCACGGATAGGGGCTGAAAATAAATTTAAATGGCAAAAATTTTATGTTGAATTTCAGTATGAACAGTTCTTTCTAATTAGGTAACATAGAAAATATTAGGCGTTTTAGCCACGGATAGGGGTCGGAACTAAATGGTACGGTTGTTCAGTGACATTTTATCCCGGAATAAAAATTGCTCAACGCCTTATATTTTCTATGTTATCTAAATTAAAAACTTTTATTTATACTGAAATTCAACATACAATTTTTGTCATTTAAATTTATTCTTAGGTCCTATCCGTGACCGAAAAGTCTTATATAAAATCAATTCAAAACTTGCGAAAATGGAAAATTATGAAAAATTTAGGATATAATTGATTCTAGATCAATTAATTTCTAAAGCATCTAAGGCAGGGCTGATTCACATTGCCTTACTGACAAGTCCAGTGAGTCAGCCTAGGACGAAACGTGTTACATTTCATATTATTTAAAAAGCATGATGCCCATAGGAATTAAAATTTTTTTAAATTCTTAAATAAAATAAAATGAAATAAAACTTCTAGGCCCTCATGCCAATATGAAAAATCATATTTACAATATTAAGGTAGTTGTCGTGCCAAAAATCAGGTCTCTAGAAAAAGAAAATGTTTGCTGTGATTCTGAGAATTGAAATGATATTATCAGTCATGGCCTAGAAAAGAAGAAAAACACATTACTTTTGCTGGAAAAAGTTTAAAATTTAGAAAAATAATTATTTTAACAACATCTTTTGTAATCGATTTTTTTGTCACTGTCGCTTGTTACCAATTTATTAAAAATGGTTGAATTTTAATAAATCATAGTTTATTTTTTGAAGGAAGATATTTCCTACAACTCTACGGTTTTCAATTTACAAAAAAAAGTAAATAATTTCGAAATATAGTTATTCGTCCAAAAAATGTTTTCTTCTTAACATTGTTAAAACAAGTTTTTCTGTAAGTTTTGAATTTTTTTATTAAAAGTGATGCTTTTTGTTTGAAATGACATCGTCAGTAATATCATTTTGATACATAACATCATAGAAAAACTATTTTTTCAGATATCTGATTTTTGGCACGACGACTACTTTAGAGATATCTCACTTAAAAACACTGCGAATTATTTTTTTCTGCAAATAATTGAATATCAGTGACTTTATTTTTGATTGATCCGAAGTTTCCATCAATTTTAAAGACCAAATTGAAAGAATCTAAATGTGAAAGGTACATCCGGGCGGTTAAGCTTGAATTCAAATGAATTCACTTTATTAGTCAAGTAGAATTGAATTTAGTTGCATTTATTTTTCACTTCTAGATAAATTAACTTTGGATTTAACGGAATTCGCCAAATTTAATTGAATTCTCTTAATTTTAGTAAAAATTGGACGATAATTGAGTTGAGTTTAAAGTGAATTCATTTGAATTTACTATAAAATTCAATTTGCATTTATTAAAATTGAATTCTGATGTATTAGAATTCATTCTGAATTTAATAAGATTCACTTTGAATTTACTAGAATTTAGTTTGAATAAACTATGAAATTCAAAACAACCTACTTCTATAAGTCATTCAGGAGTCAAATAAATTCACCTGTCAGGAATTAAGTTCACATTAAATTTGCCTCGATTTACTGAAATTGAATTTTCATTTGCTAAAATTAAATTTGAATTTACTGAAATTCAGTCGACATTCAATTTAATTTAAGGAGAGTTTATTTTGAATTTAACAGAATACAATTTAATTTTTTACTAAATGAAACAACTTTAACTCAAATGAACTTACCTTTGTTCACTTGAATTCTGTTGAGTTCACCTTTAATTGCATTTCAATTTATTCAAATTTATTTTAAATTTAGTTTTATTTGGTTGAATTTAGTTGAATTCAGTTGAGTGTAGAAATATACTATTTGAATTCACTAATAAATTCAATTTGAATGAATTGAATTTACTGTAGTACAATTTGAATTCTTACTATATGAATGAAATTAAATAATACGCCTGATTTCCATTAAATTCTGCTGAGTTCACCTTCATTGAATAAATTTGAATTTAATATAATTCAACTTGCATTTAATAGACTTCAGTTAAAATTCAGAATAAGGCAATTGGAATTTATTGCAATTCAATCTGAACTCAACCTCACTTATTCATCACTTAAATTAAACTCAATTTACATGAATTGATTCGCAAACAATTCAGTTCACCTCACCAAAAATTTACTTAGAAATTAATTTTTTATTTAGCTGAACTGATTTCAAACTTAAATTTACTTGAATACAACTGATTTAATTGAATCTAACTTGTAATTCAATAGATTCAAACAGAATTAATAACGAGAACTATTTATCGTTAATGTTCATACAATGAACATGTTTATACGTATGCATCATTTTGATTCAAAAAATGAATTTGCAAAACTATGCAAAGAAAAGTTGGTGAATCACGAAACAAATGATATGTAAATTCGCGTAAGGGACGCGTTTATCTGTGCCATAAAAAAGACAATAAAAGCGAGCGTAGAAAGACGATGGCGTCGGTTCTTTTTCGCTCATATGCAACTTCCGGTTTCCTCGCATTCTTCTTTGTCCTCTTTCGTTTTCTACTTCTCTTCCTCAGTTTATATGTATTCTCATTTCTCCCCTGCATCCCTTGTTCGCAC
>JAUMHM010000085.1:40987457-41005690 GCA_032362435.1 Melikaiella ostensackeni
TTTTTGTAATTTTGCCCCCCCCCCCCCCCAATCCATAAAGCAAATAGCGCCGCAGGCACATATTTGAAAAATGTTAAGAATAAAAATGAAAGAAATTGTACTATTTTTATTAAAAATTCAAAGTTTATAGATTTGTTTAAGTAATTTATTTATGTATTGACGCCCCCTTGCGGTCTATGCCCAGTGCGGAGACGTACCGACGACATCGCCCTAGTTATATCTCAGGGAAAAAATCATTCAATATTGTTTAAACTATTTATAGACTATGACTACATAAAAAATTTGTTGTTCATTTTTCTTACGAATAATAAGTACAAGTAATCTTAAAACAAAATTTTTAGTACCGGCCAATCATTAGGCAAAAGACTAATATTTCACCATATTTCAGAGGCCAAAAGTTCAATCATTGACCTGTGCTAATCATTATGTCGGCGTGGCCACCAGTCATCGTATTTTTTGACATTATTGACACTGATAGTATATTTTACATTTTACAGATTGACAAACTTAAAAAAATCCTCAAGTGGCCAATCATTGGTTTTCGCCGAAATAAATAAATTACCCTATAAAGTTGAAATAATTGTTCTTTTTAATCTTGCTTAGGTACGCCTCACTTTGAAGCTTTTGTACTCGACAAAAAATATCGTAGAACGTTGATTCAAAGACAAAAAGATTCTCAACATTATACATACGAGTAAAGTAATGTCAGTTTTATTTTCGAGAACATTTTTTTGTCTTCACTGTGACAGAAAATATGTGAAAAACAGGAGAAGTAACCCTCGACTTTCAATACCTCGACTTTGAAGTCATCTACAAGAAGCTTCTTTCAAGCTATATTTCAGCTTGGAATCTCTACATATCTAGAGCTAAGATAACTATTTTTTACATTTTCAGTTCTACCGATTTCAATAATAAATAAATTCAAATTTAAAGTATTGCCATTTGTAAAGGACATGTTGAAGAATACTCATAATTTTTTTCAAATTTGTAATACCAATTTTTTCACTCATAGAGGACTTCAAAGTTGAGGGTCATTTCTTCTCTTTTTTCACATATTTTCTGTCACAGCAAAGACACAAAATTTTTGACGAAAGTAAAGCTGACATCGTTTTAGAGATATAATATTGGAGAATGTTCCTGTTTTTGAGTCAACATTTTGCGATTTTTTCTTGCCAAGTACTAAAGCTTAAAAGTGAAGAGTCAGAACATTTTGTTTTGACTTTAGCTGCTACCTACTGGAAAACGTTTCATTCAATATCGTTAATTTATACGTGGGACTTTCAGGCGCGACAGGATGCACTTTGAAATTAAAAATTAAAAGAGCTTACAGCTCAACTTCTACTACGTTTTCTTTTATATACCTGTATATCTTCAATTCTTCAGTCAACTAAGTAATAGGAGTCTTCGAACTTCAGGATCGACTAAAAATATTCAATAGTATAACTGTAAATACATACACTGGTTTTCAATTATTGTACATTTGTATATGAAAAACTCATTAAATTTATAATTCAAATTTAAACTTATTAAATTCTTCATGTGCACAATTTTTGACAGCACGGAAAGATTAATAAACATATAATTAGACATAATATATTAATACAACGTACCTTCAAATCCAGATTGACATACAGGTGACAAATGTCCAAAATGAAAAATTATAGTGCAAAATTAATAAGTCTCGTTCTTGCCATAATTTAATTTTAAGTAATATTTCAATCTCACAGCTCTAATAGCTATACAGTATTAAGTATATAGATTTTTTTTCTATACTAGTGTTTAGAATTTTCAAAACAACTGTGATATTTCAAAGAAATATTAGACGCGAGAGGGTTAGGGTTTTGTTTAATTCTTAATTAAAACATCATAAATTCGAGTAAGAAACGATTTGTTGTATTTCAGTTTCAGAGAGACTCAAACAAGTTCCATTAGAACGTAATAACAATAATAAAACAACGAAAATTCTGTGAATGACAAGTGGATCTTATTGAAAATGGTAGTTTTTGCATTAATTATAAATCACAAGTGAATACCGCAGATATCAAACATTTTTAGGAACGTTAAAAAACGGAGCTTTGTGAGCATGTGACATCGGCATTTACAACGCCCAAGAGAATAACATTAAAAATAAAAATAATAATAATTACTATATCGATAGATCTATGTACAGTCGATATTTATATAGCCGAAGTCCTAGTAGTTGTCACTCCGTTCTCTGAGTTCACTTTCGCGTTTCTAATCAACGCTATTTTTCTTCCTAATATATAGTTTTTTTTCTCAACTTTACTCTGCATATTTAATGTAGAACGTCATGTACACACGTCATGTTATAGTCTCGCTAGGAGTCTAACGATTTCGATACTAAAACTTTGGTTACGCAAAAATAGACGATCAGATATATCGTTAGCACTTTGCCTCGTTACGCCGGACATACGTTTATCAACAAATTTACAATAATTACAATAGAGCTTGGATATGAACACGAAAATCATAAACAGAATGGACACGGACTGATTACATCAGATCAATCGTAAATGATTACTCCGATTTATGGAGTCTGGTCCATATAAATCGAAATGTATATTCGCAGCAATCATTCGGTGAACAAGAAAAATACGTACGCATCGACGATTAGCACCTAATTACAGATGTTTACGTAGGCGTCGACAATTTTTAAGCAATTATGTCTATTCAAGTATTCTTTATGACCAGAAGCTGCATCATCAGTAGCCATTGATTTACGATGGACATTTATAAACTCAGCAGTGGAATAAAAAGTACAAGAAAAAGGATGAATATGTTAAAGACTCGTAAAAATTCTCACTTGATGAACTCGTTTAGTTTTTTCAATTGTAAATCAAAAAACGACACAAACATTTTAAAGAGGATTTTTGTGCTTTCTTGACAATGATGTGATTAACATAGAAATATATGTAATCTACACTCTCATACATAGACTATTGAATACAAAAAAACTGCTGGATAAAGTGAACTTTACAATATAAGAGAAACTTGAGAATTAGGTTGAATTGAGATTGCAGTGTTCTGAACAGTGAACTTAGTCTTAGGTTAGTTGCTCGCTAATCGAAAGCGAGGCCACTGGAGCGCACGAAAGACATCAATTGTCAGATAAAGAGCAGTTACTGTCACTGCCACGCTATCGTAGAAGTGTATCGGCGAAGAGATTACGAAATTCTCATGAAAAAATACTGCAAAAAACAAAGATTCATTAAACCAAAGACAGCTTATCAACCATAGATGCAAAATAATTCTGTTTAATCCGTTAACTCCATTAATGACGATATTAGCAGTAGACATTCATTAAGTTTTATACGGTATAAATGAAACGAACTCGGCAAACATCACAATAATTACTAATCGCAACGAATATCAAGTAGCGCTTATTATCACTTGTCCGAATGATCCTCCGACTATCTTTCGCTCGAGCTTTAAGTCCGACGGAACATTGATTGGATCTAGCATCAGGCACGCTCATTTCCTTTCACTCCCACGCATTCTCCAACTCATGTCACCATAAGAAGAGCAAAAGACGTGTTCACACTCGGAAATCACAGTTAAAAACTCTCGAATGCAAGCTGTTCCAGCCTGCGGTTTACATCCAGCTTAAGGGTGCATTCCGGAAGCAGCCCCAAGGCGTGGTCCACCATAAAGGGAATAAGGTGGAAAATAGGGCGGCAGTCCTGCAGCTGAATGAGGATGTGGCGGCATAGGTAGATTTGACAACGACGGCAAAAAGTGTGAAGGCTTTCCATAAGGATGATAACGCGCTGTAGCCAGTGGACTCAACGGTGGGGTAGGATAGGTCCTCGACAAAAGAGGATGCGTTGGAGGCATTCCTGGCGGCGATAGAAGCGAGAGAGCTGCAGCAGCGTCGCCTGCAGACACACTAGTGTGACTCCTCAGATGCTGCAGAAGCTCATCAGAAGTGGAAAACCTCTTGCCACAGTATGCAGTGTCTCCAGCTATCCAGTTGCAAACGTAAGGAAGCTGAGAAGCCGCAGCCAGTGCTGCCAACTGTGCATGAGCGTAAGCTGCAGCTACTGGGGTGTGGCCCAGCGGTCCATAAGGAGAAGCGCTGGGTTTGTGGTCACACTGAGTGCAACCAGCCGGACAGGAACCTGACGTAGATGTAGGTATCTTGGCGTTTGCGCTTGAGTTGGCCAAAAAATGAGAGTTGAATTGACAACCTGTGCAGTATGGATCTCGACAGACTGGTACCAAAGTGTCAGCACCCGAAGAGGTCTTCATTCTGGCGTAGCTGAGGTAGGGGTTCGCTGCTAGACTGTTCTTCAAAGCCTGATGATGCTGGTTCATAAGAGAATTAGCCATCACGTCGATGGGTAATTGAGAGTGATATCCTAGGTAAGCTGAGGTTGATATTGGCATTGTTGATCCTGGCTTGAAGGTACCCAAAGGCATGTCCTTGATTGAAGGATCCGTCATTGCTAGGACACCAGCAGGACTATAGGAGGGTTTGGATTGCAAAGAAGGGCTAGCGGTGGATGTTTGTAGCATCGAGGCCTCTGAAGTTATGATCGAAGCTGCTGAGGTCGCTGTCCTCGATGAGGGAGATTCCCTGGCGTCACCGTTGGGTGTTGCCGTTCTGCGGCCTTGAGGTGTCACCGCCCTGGCTGAAGATGCGCTTTGGTTGCTGGAGCATCGTTTGTTACCATTCGCTGGGGTCCTGGCTCTACCAGATACGGAATGGCTTGAGGCTGCTCTCTGTTCCTCTGGGCTGGAGGCTTTCTCCCGGCCTAAGCAGGATTCGTAAGGCTTGAAACTGGATTTCAAAGTCTCGGCTGCTGTGGGTGTAGTTGCTGGTGAGGACTTTTCTCGAGAGTGGTCAGAGGATTTGGATGATTTGTTGGACTTGTCGAGCGGGGCAAGAAGAGACTTGCTGGACGGTGGATCGGCTCCTATTTGGCTGCAGGTCTGAGCGAGCAGGGCGAGCGGACTCTTTTTGGCATCCAACTGAAATCAGAAAAGAGACGTTTGTTTAGGATTGATATATTATTGTCGGTAAAGTATTCGGGAGTGGTTTTCTCTAATTTCCCTTTCCCAGAGCAAGTATTGACTTACACTAGAAGTCTTAAATGAGTTTGCGAATCTCTGGACTGAAGATCCCATTACCCCCATAGCAAATATTTATTCTGACTTTCTGAAAGTGCGGTGCAGATTATCGGGAGTGACTGATCGTGCTTTCCTTCTGTCAACCGAACGCTATCGCACTTTGACGCAGCGACTCGATCGATAAACTGATCAGAGAAACAATATTTGCCCGGTCGTGGCGAGAGAGCTTCTTGCGAAATTGCTTGCGAAACTTGCGACCCATTCACGTGTTCTACGAGGCCATTAAACGGACCGACAGAGCCTTTGAAATGAAGCGAGGCTTACGATGCGTGCATGAAGTATGAGTGATAAAATCTTGAGACGGAATAAACGCGAGCGTACATTATGCCCCGTTGACAAACGTCACTCTTCTTCGAGTCTCTTCGGTATCTTTGATTTGAATCTCACGAAGTGTTGTTGTACTGCAAATGATGATCGCAGATTACAAATTATGCGGATCATCGAAAACGAGAAGCGTATAATTTAGGAGTGTACAGTTTTTATTACTTTTCGCAAGACTGTACGCAATTCCGTATTAAGCTTCAAGCAAATCATTTATCTTATAATCAATAGGTGTCTTTTCCAATCATTTATAATCGGCGAAAAGCAGTTTACCAACTATAGTACATTGCGCAGTTCATTAACGAATATTACAATTCGCGACGATAACTATGTTCCGTACTGACGTACTACTGGTCAACAACTTATTCTGAACGAGTTATCCTTGTTTACAGAAAGTCAGAAACAGTTACGCTTTGTGGTAATTCTCAAATTATCATAATTGCATTTTTTATATTAATATGATTTTTGTGATATGTACAGATGGTTTTTAGTAAGCACGCAATTGAAATTGCTAAAAACCGTAACTGCAAATTGTTATTTGCTAGTAGTGCGCTAGTACGAAACATATTCAAAAATAGGGCTTTTTCCAGTACTGGGCCAGTACCAGTGCCAGTAAATTTCCCCCTGGATTGTTTAAAAACGTACATCATGAAAATAGTGGGGAGAATTATATAACAGATCAATTAATGCTCTGAAGGAGATTGATTTAGCTCCTACATTTGTTCAATCAGAAACTGATTAAGGTGATAATGGTGATTTATCTGAGTAGAAAGGAGAACTAGCAAAGTGCGCCAAGAAACTTTCGAGACCTATTATGCTCAATGCTCATGAAGCCAATTTACTCAATTTATCGACGTTTACTTATGACGAAATCTCGTCCTGCAAAATCGGTTTCCTTTCTCAAAGTTTTTTATCTAATTTTTATATCCTCTAAAACGGTAAAACTTTTAGTTATTGAGACTATTTCAAATTCTTTAACTATTATTTTCACAGACTAAAATATTCGAGTGAACTTAATAATTCGCGTTATATATTTGTTGGCAATAATTTAGATTCTTTTGTGTGGATATCAAAAAGTGTTACAGGGAACTGGTCGTGTTATCTATAGTGGAGTTAACGCAGCTGAAATACGAGGTCACGAAAATTTACTGCTAATTATATTTTCTACGCGCGGGCGTAATCGCGTTGGCAGTATAATAACGAATCGAGGTAATACGAACGTTTAGTACAACGATATTTCGTTTAACTGATTCTCGCAGGACGGCAATTCATTTTCTGATGCAACTAATCAAAGTTTACTGATGGTACGTTGTCGACGTTGGTTTTAATGCTTCAGATTGCAACAGGGAGTTACGATCGACACCAACGCATAAAATGTTGACAATCTAAGCAAACAAATTGTTACGAAATATTAAGGAGTAAATATATTTTATAAGTTATGTTATTAATTTAGATTCTTTGGTAGGGTGGATTGAAAAAAATAATTTAGAAATAAAAGGCAGCCTTGCACGGAAAAGTTTAATTTTAGGTTCCTTATAACTCATGTAAGGTTTAAAATAGTAGACGGATCAATATCCTGAGGTTTCGCGACGCGAAAATATGTTTAAAAAATCCGTTATAGATTCTTGAAAAAATCATATACGTAGACTTAATTTTCAGAGTTCCTAAACTCTATTTTATGTTTATGAGGCCTATTCTTTAGTCTGTCAATTATTTTACAATGCAATAGGTACTACTGCATCTAAATTCTAAACTTATTTCAGATCAAAGCTATAACATGTGTCAAATGTCTATCAGTGGCAGTTAAAAGTAAACAAGAAGAGCATGATGTTCAACGTGTTTGGTCTCTTCAAGATAAAGATAAATTGACCCCTTGATTGAACCGGAAAAGATATTTAAAAGCACAATAATCAATCATTCAATACTTTATTTTATCAGACATTTCGTCGTAATTCATATTACGATTTGCAGTTCAGATGTCAACTTCTCGATTCTGATAATTTATCGTCAGGGATAATTATTTTTATAAGCTTATAATAAACTGGAAGACTATGGTAACACAAATGAGTTGAGTTGGAACTTTATAACTTTCCATGGGCAAATTGTACATGATTTTTTTTTACATTTCATCGATTTATGCTAGCACAGCTTTTTTCCTATATGAGTCACATATCCATATAAATAGAAATAAAGTGCATGAATATTATTAACTGGTCGTGCAGTGTCTTGAACTAAGGTTCGTCTCTAATCGATGAAGTGAGCTGGGGTAGCAGGAGGGTTTGAACCTATAGACTGACAACACGTATTTCTTTCCAAGTTGCTTCCTGAGAAAATGACATTTATTTTTATCATTTAATTCTTTTTGTTATATTTATTATTCTTTTTCTATAAAATGATTGGTGAAAAGTAGCAATTAAATTTCAATTGTCGACTAGTGGAAGCATTAATCAAAGTCAGATTGTATCACTTTTCTGTGTAACTAAAGTTCTAGAATTTAATGATCCCTTGTGTAATAACTCCCAAATATATATCACTTATGTAACTTGGGACGGAAATTTATCATGATATTGCGTGTCGGGAAAATAAAAACATCGAAACAAATGTTGACTCTGACACGTAATGTTGATTGAAAGGTTATATCTGTTATATCCTCGTTTTTTGTGTACTTGCGAGGTAAATAATGTACAATTTGTTTTAAAGTGTATGTATGCGATGTGTGAGAGGAAATGTTGAGCAGAACAATTTATTTCGTTTCTCGTTGTCAATGAAAACATGAATGGTGTACTTAAGGCAATTTTCAACGGAATTCGAGATCGTGATGCAAAGGATTGTTCAAGCAACGTTCCGCTAATTTATTTTTAGGTCGCGCGTTGAGCACGTTACTCGCATACAAAAATATGCATTGTTTCGCCTGAACCGCGGTTGATTTATGCCATACATAAATCAGAGCATGCGAGCCGAAACCTTGCCAGCACTCTATGTCCCCAAAATAGTTTACAGGAGTTACAGGATAAAAGAGAAAATGCATTTCGGTCGACATTGACGGAGCGGTGTCATGCAATATTAATGAAGCATTGAAAAAACGCCGTTTAGACGAATTCGAACACAAAACATGATTGCAGCTTGTTTTCTACAAACGTACTTGGAATTCGAAAGCGTGCTGCATTCAATTCGCAAACGCAAAGTCTAGGTTCGAATGTCGATTATCTGAAAATGCTTTTGTCGATAATGATTGTATATATCTAGCGTGCAAATAGTTTTTAAACATAATTTATATTACTGGAGAGATATATGATTAATTAAAAAGCTATTTTTCAAGCTGAAGCTATTTTATCCGCTACTTGTACTCGTACTTTTTCCTTAAATTTATTAAAACTTTTCATAATATTTATACGTTTCATTTAAGTTGTCTAAAAATTAAAACTTACCATATGCTCAAGTACAAAGATCTTGCACAACACTATTTAAAAGATTAAAAAAGGAAATATTCTCGTTTTTCTATAATGTGTATGTAAATCTCGTAAATAAATATTTTGAACTAGTCGAACACTCAAGTTAAAAGGGATAAAAATAAAAAATTAATAATATTCTTGTATGTACTTCGTAGCAAATGTTTTTAACACTTCAGATTTGTACACGTTTTTCAAGCGAATGAAACAAAAAAAAAATTTTTTCTTGTGATATATTTGCTAATACATAATACTGTAGTACTATACTATCGAATTTTAGTATCGGATACTCTAAATTTCAAAGTTTAAAAAAATATCATTTCCTGAAATAATTGTTAAACACATTTTTAAAACGTTTTGCGCAAAAAAAAATTACAGAATGTAGGAAAATCTGGAGGAAAACTTTTGCAAATTCTTATATATACAGATTAAAAAGGGCCATACCTTATTTCTAAGTAATTCGGTCATTCTTTTCTTATTGGTATACAAATTATTTCACAATTTTAATAATTTTTAATAATTTTCCCTGCATCTTCGTTGATATTTTGAAGAAAAAATTTTTAACTTCGTATTCACAAAATTAATACAAATTAAGCAATTAGTGCTGAAAAGTACATATATGTCTAAACTGATATTAGCCGACGGTATAGTATACACTATGCACTTTATATGAACAAAAAATATATTCAGCAGTTTTTTAAAATATATATTTTTTTTAGTTACTAAAAAGGAACATTTCCTTGAAAGATTCTTACATTATCTCTAGGTTTATTTTCGAAGACATACAAATGTACTAAAAAACGTAAGTATGTACATATAAATTTATTATAAAATTTTTTGTTTTCTTATTCTTCTGATTCGGATGAATATACGAAACTTCTAATGGCACATATAACGACATTATTTGTTTGATTTAGCCACATTTTGATTGTTTAAAGTAAAAAAAATTATTAATGTACCAAAAGTTGCTTTTGATAAGGCAGTGTCTAATTATAGTTTTGTACAAACAATTTCGTATGATTAGTAACTCCTTATGTTGGAATGGTATTCTACCAAAATTTCTGTACGAATAGTCACACAGTTTCGTTAATTATATTCGTTTTTATTCACTATACTTTTTCTATACAGAAAGTTCCCTTTATTTCCTTTTTATTCTTGACACTATACAAAATGTTCAATATAAAACATGTAGTTCTAGTCAATTTGTTATAATGGAAATATCAAATATATATTTGTTTGAATTTCCAATAAAAAGTTATTGAATTTTGAATAAGAGTGATTTGATCTCAAATACATCACTATCTGAAAAAATGAATCATGTGCTATCATGGGAAATTTCAGTTATTTCTGACTCAAAATTTGATTATTTTTAAGAAATTAAGATAGCATTAAAGCACCGAATTTTCGGTGCTATTAGCTGCTCATTTACGTTGCAGCGCTTCAGCATGCGTAATTCAATTTTTTCAACAATATTATCCATGACCGTTAATTCATTCTCCGATACTTTATGCGTAAAGCAAGTAAAGTTCTCTTTTTTTGTTTTACGTATTTTTTTACTCATGGAAAGGAAACAATACACGTTTTTATACTTTCGATATGATAAGAATATAAAAAGTGATTAAAGCAGTACGTATATTCGATAAAAAGTAAAATAAAAATAATTTTGAAAAAAGAATGTGTAAAGAAAACGACTTTTTACACGAAATTAATTTCTTCTCAATTACATCCCTGTCCAATTTTTTCAGCAGAGCGCAGACATCGCGTGCTTTAAAATTGCTGCATTTCACTCACTTTTTTTTTGAGCTAAAGAGCCAATTAATTTTTCAAACTAATTTTCAATTCACGCAACGTCAGGTCCCACCAATACCCATACATCTTCCCATATAACCATTCGCGAAGTCGAATTTCGCCTTTTTTCCGTTTTTCGTACATTATATGATTATTAGTGATCCTATAATTTTCAATAAATAATTTCGCACTTCCGCAGTAAATTTCCGATCCTGAAAAAAACCGAAGGGTGAACAAAATACGATTGGATCCCACCTTCAACTTTTGGTTTTTCTTGCAAATATTAAATAAATAAATTATTAAATTAATTAAAAAATTTTAATAAAATTTTGCTTATACTTCCCCAGTCAATTTTTACTCTTACTCATTAAAAAAAAGCAACTCTTAGCTGCAAATCCTAAAATTCAATACAAGAAAGTAAAATAAATTGAACTGTAAACTCTCTCAATAGGTGGACTCTAAATGATAAGTAGTCAAATAAGATAAGAAACCAATAAAACTCACTTGTGTGGGTAGAGGCGTGAGATATTCCGGACGGAGATACTGATTCGCGCTAGAAGTCAGCATCTTGAAATCACAAGTAACTCCAGATTCTCCTCACCAATTTTTTTTTTCACAGATCAACAACCACACACTATCAATCAACCAGAAAAACCAGTTGTTGACACGTATCATTCAATGAAAAACGTTTTACACTTCAACCTCATATATCCCTTGGGGTTGAAAATGATCACTGATGGCACATAGAGCCATTCGTAGAGCACCTTATCACTCTCATGAGATGACACTTTGTTTTTCTTTCTCTTTTAATTGTTTCAAACTTATTTAGAACGATATCAAAATGCACCCTTATTCACTGACGTTTGAAACACACAATAAAATGCAACAACAACACGAAGTCGACAAGACGGACTCCGGATCGCAACTGATGGTCGTGTTCGTGGCGGGCCTGTCGTTCTTCCTACCCTTGGCGGTGGTACCCCCACCACCGACCACCCTGGGGTTGCCCCTCCACCAACGTCATCACCACCACCAGTCCACCGTGTTCGTTTCGTTCCTGGACTTCCTTCCCCGTTGACGGCCACGACACGGTGTCGACCGTGTCCCGGCGGTCGTTGTCGGTTCGCGCCCCGCCGACACTTTTACCGGGCGCAACCGACCCGGCCAACGATGTGTCAACTTGTGCAAAGCCCTCCCCCCCCCCCCACAACCCCTTCGCAACTAACACCCGCGCTCACCAAGCGAAGCAAACCGCGGACTCCGTTTTCATCCTCGTGTTACTCGTCACTTACCTTCTATTGTAGAGAGATACTACTTTCTTGAGGGGGCCATCCATAAATTACGTAGCATATTTTTTGCCAATTATTCAAACCTTCCCACCTATGTTACATAATTTTTTCAAAATTTTCAGCCATATCTTATTAAATACAATTTAGTGACACTTAAATTATCAAATAATTTGAAGTTATTACAATGCAAATAAAGACAATTAAAACAATGTGGAACATGCAACAAGGAAACTACATTTTCCTCGAAAATTAAAACATATGAGACAAGTATCTTCTAGTAGCAAAATATCCATGAAAGACTTAATTTTTCATCATTTTTTTTTAAATTGCTAGTACATATCTCTAATTATTTAATATTTTTTATGTTTCTGAAGTTCAATTTAAAGAGAAAAGACAAGTTAAACGTGAACTAAGACTACTTAAACATTTCGAGGAACAATTGCGATCATAATAAACGCTAATAAAATGTAATAAAATAAGATTATACAATATACAATTTTCTCAAATATTTTATAAAATCACTTAACGTTATATTCTTAACGACAATTTAGCATTAGTTTCAAAAATTGTGAAAAAACTTGGTTTTTATCGATATTTGTCTGCAAAATTATGGAAAAGAATAAAAATAATATTATCTAATTATATTGATATGAAGTCTTCAATAAGTTTAAACGTTAATGTTATATGCAGAGCTGCCACACAGTTACTTCAGTCTTTTTTCTTTCGATAAATTGAAACAGAGAACCCAAGGGTTAACCACTATTGAATTCCCGTTTACACCTATTTCTGAATTTTCTTGAATTCTTTTAAATTCGCCCTGAATTCCTTGGAATGCCTTGATATCCACTGCATTCAATGGATCTTTTTTGGACTCTCAATTTTCGTCCCCTAAAGACTTATAAATTTTTCTTGGATTCTTATGAGTTTTATCAGATTCGTATTGACTTATTTTATTCACTCCCATTTATAATAATTCGGAGGAATTTTTTATTTATTTTAAAAAATGTATTCCATTCACTTGAATTATTTTTAATTTATCTTGAATTTGTATGAACTTCATCGAATTCTTGTAAATTCACTCCAATTTTACTGAAATAAATGGAATTTTTTTCAATTCATTTGATGTCATTTGGAATTCACCCTGTATTCTTTAAAATTCTTTGGGATTCTCTTGATTTTGTTTAATTCTCCCTGAATTCCTTGGATTTTTTTTTGTTTTTCTTAATGTACCCTGAATTCTTTAGAGCTCATCTTGAACTCTTAGCCGCATTTCACCAAATTCTTTTGAATTCCCTTGATTTTTTCTACATTCTCTCCAAATTAAATGAATTCTTTGAAATTTTTAATATATTTTCAAATCGTTTTCAATTCAGTTGATTTTGTTTTTAAATTCACTCGAATTTTATTTAATTTTATTCAATTCGATGGAAATTTTTTTATCTTTAAAATTTTGTTCAATGCACTCAAATTCTTGAGTCGTTTTGAATTCATACTGAATTCTTATAAATTCATCCTCAATTCATTAAAATTCACATGGAATTCTTATAAATTGCATACATAATGAAAGAAATGAGTCACTTTTGGTGACTTTTTCGGTTGAAATACATCACTTTTCCACTTTTTTCAAGTAAATTAGGCTGCGACAGCTATGCTTAATGTGTCTGGAAAAAAATTTATAGCTGAACTAACGATATTTATCCTTGATCTTACCACAGATATCGTTGGAAACAAACCAACGATATTGACAAAGACTTTAAAGTAGGGATTTGCATCCTAATTTATTTAGACTACTAATATTAATAAATCATATTTTTAAATCGTTAAAACAAAGATATTACACAGCTGAAAACGAAATGTTGGAAGCCTGAATAGAGCGCCAATTAAATAAGAATAACTTTGACAAAGGTTTGAAATTTATAATTCATTTCGCAGCTTACGTTAAAATTATAAAGACTAAAAACACCTAAATGAAATAAAAATAAGTGGAATAAGTAGCAGAACTTGTTTTCAAATTTTGATACCCATATATCATCTCTCCGTATTTCTTACTAACCAAAAAATTCCACTTGACGTTTCAATTTTTTATGATATTTAAAACTCACTGAAGCTCACCAAATTACATACCTAATTCAAAGATATAAAAATCCATGAGTCGCGAATACAGTTGGCTATTTCAAAAACAAAAATTACTTTTTTCAAAAACATTTTAGTCTTGTTAATTTGATTTTTCAGTATTTTTCTGTTTGACCTATATTTTTTCCGTGTGTATCTAATGCAACTGTTTTACAATAATTAAGCCATTCAATCGAACTACTCACAAATTTCAGATTTTATATTTTCGTGTATGTCGATTTTTAAAAATATGTTTAGAATTTTTTACAAAAATTCATTTGCAACTAAATAGTCAAATTTTCAAACAAAATTCAAAACAGATTAATTTTCAACCAGGCTTATATATCTTTTCATCAGGAGTAAATAAACTTCCAAGATACACGAACTCATCAACTTCTTCTATCGGCAATGTTGCATACTGTTTTCTCACCCCTTCCTTCAAACACGATAATTTTTGTTTTATTTGCGTTAATCTTTAGACCCATGCTCTTCATGCTGGTATCCAGTCTGCTTATAATTTTCTGCAAATCATTCTTAGACATTGGTCCATGTATATATTGAACATCCAGGTGGACATAACGCAGCCTTGCCTAACGCCCTGCTGAATATCAAACCAATCACTAAATTGTACATTCACTCTTATCGCTTTACTGCCATTATATGTTGCTTTTATTAATCTTAGAAGCCAACCATTCAGTCCATATACTCTTTCAGGACTTCCCAAAGTTTATATCTAATCACCTTATCGAAAGCTTTTTCCAGATCCTTTCTTTCATTATTCTCATGACCCTCCCAATAAGTATTTTGGTAAATATTTTGCCCGCCGTACTTAGTGGGCTAATCGCACTATAATTAGTGAAGTCGCCTTTGTCGCCCTTTCCCTTGTGGACTTGGACGATAATCGCCTTCCTCCAATCCAATCATTTGGAACTTCACCATTCACAGCACATACATTCATAATTCCGCTCAGCCATACAAAAGATTTCATGGAATCGCAAAGAATTTTAAAGGATTTCAACAGTTTTTAAAGAATTTCAATAGATTTTCACGAAGATTAATCGTTTTAAAGGATTTCAATAATGGTCAACCCTCGACTCTATATTAAGTGAACGTATGTGATATAAAATATTACATAATAAAAAAGAAATAAAACAAATAATTATATAATATGTGTAATAGTATAAAAAGTAACTTTAACAGCAAAACTGGTTTCAATCAGCATATTTTAAAAAAATAATTGGAAAAAGGAAACTTACGTATGAAATTCTTTGGACCCCCCCCCCCTCAAAAAAAGCGTTACGTAATTAGTGGACGCTCCCTTATATGAATGATAATTTCAAACTAAACCTTCTCATGTAAATAATGACATAAAATGGAGTATCAGAGAAAAATGTACGCTTCCAAACATCAATAACACTTTCGGCTTATCAGTAACAGATATATACCAATGAATAAAATCTTATCTCAGAATTGAAATAATACAGGATGAGTTTACTCAATGCTTATCTATTTCTGATTTATAAATGAACAGCTGTAAATTGAAGAAAGCTGTTTGTTTAGTAAATCATTTTAAAAATTTTGTTTTGTAATATATTGTAATTTATTTTTAAAAATTCCCTAGGATCTTCTTGTTAAAATGATAAAAATTTGTATGTATCTTTAACTTCAATAAATAATTTCAAACCTTACAATTAAATAAATAAGATATAATAATTTTATGCAATAAAAGTCACAAAATTCAACTAATTGAATTATTAAGTTAGATAGTAGTACTTTTTAATACTTTAAAATTCATTTTAATTTTGTGAGTAATAGTGTAAAAAATATGATTTCTTTGTTAAGAAAATAGGGAAATTACTTTCATTATTAGCACTGTTCATATCGAGGTCATATCATAGAATATGCTAGTTTCTATTGTACGGTTTCTACAGTTTGAAAATTTTATTATTTTCGGAACTCAATTTACAAATAAAACTGTCGTCAAATATAATGTGAGGTTCGAATTTCGGTTTTCAGTTTTGTTCGCACTTCATTGTATCAACTCGAAACTGTGTTATCAAAAATATAGAATTCGTATTCGCAATTAACAGTTTTAAAAAATCCTTTTAAATGTCATTTTATGTAAATTTTCGCCATTTTAAGTGAAATTACGTGATAATAGAGTGGTTGTTTAAAAAAAAACACCAATTTTTTCTTTAAATCTTTGTAACTATTGACCTAATTGAGATATCTGGGGTTTTTTCCTGCCTCTGGTGAGGTTAATAGTCGTCTTGTGAAATGCGCCTAAAAATTAACAAAATGTTGAAAATTAACAAAATAGCAGCGGTTTTTCTGAAAATATTATAACTTGATTTTCTCAAAAACCCCACATTTTTTTGCTCAAATTTTTTTGCTGAATTGGTACTCGAATGACGAAGAAATCTTGTAAGTTTCATGCGGGCTAAACTATTTTTTTAGTCAAAAGAATTTTATTTTGGAATTTTTGGTGATCGAATTGGCTTTAGGGTCCAATAATTGAATACAATTTAAATTGCTTCATCAGACGTTTCGGCACACGATAGTGACCCTCTTCAGTGAATTTTATTTCTGAAAAAAGTACAAGTAGGGGTGTTTCTAATATTAAATATGTCTACAAAATTATTACTTTGGTAAATTTAGTTCTTAGGTTGACTTTGGTAGGACAATAATCATTTAAAAATGAAGTGTGATTCAAAGTTAATGAGAAATTGAGCGCGATTGAAATGGATACAAAATTGTGGCGAAGGGATGATGAAAATTATAAAATCTTATAAATAATAATTTCTTTGGATGCAACTGATTGTTATTTGGTTGATGTAAGTAATTTTGAACATGTATTTAACTGAATTAAAAATAAGAGCTAATGTCGAGTGGTTGAAGTTAGTGTAAATTATGACAAAGAGATGGTAACAACTGCAAAGTATTACAATTTTTTTTTGGGTCGGCAATTGTTGTTTGATTGACTTTGGTCACTTTATGAACTTAGGACTACTTATGAGTTGTTGAATTGAATACAAATGTGACGTACAGATGATCAAAAGTCGTAAAGTCTCAAAATTGTTGGTAAAAGATTATAGTGTGTTAAAAATATTTAATAAAAATTTCAAAATATTTAAAAAGTTAAGAACGTTTACAGGAGAATTCACAATTATTTCCAAGATTTCAAAAACCTCGAGACATTCGAAGATTCAAGGGTTCAACAAAAACTTTTAAGATTTTCACGAATATTTAAAAGATTTAGAACATCTTTAAAATTTCAAAAAAAGTCTCACAAGAATCGGAAGGATTTCAAAAATCAGCAATCATTTCAAGAGGTTTCCTTACTATTCACAAGGTTAAAAACGTAGGGAAGGTCAAAAGGTCAAAATTGTAATGCATTAAAAATATTTAACAAAGATTTCCAAATATTTACAAGGTTATTAAAGGTCCAAAGGTCAAAATTGTAACGTATTAAAAATATTTAACAAAGATTTCCAAATATTCAGAAGGTTAAAATAGCTCAAAAGATCAAAATTGTTAATGTATTGAAAAAATTTAGCAACAATTTCCAAATATTCACGAGGTTTTAAAAGTTTACAGGAGAATTCACAAATATTTCCAAGGTTTCAAAAACTTCAAAATATCAAGACAATTCAAGGATTTAACAGAATTTTTTAAGATTTTCACAAATATTTAAAAGATTTAGAACATTTTTAGAATTTTAAAAAAGGTTTCACAAGAATTCGAGAGACTTCAAAGATCAGAAATTCTTCCAAGAGGTTTCCTTGATATTCACATGGTTAAAAAAGGTTAAATAGGTCAAGAGGTCAAAATTTTAATGCATTGAAAATATTGAAACAAAGATTTCCAAATATTCACAAGGTTACAAAAGGTCAAAAGGTCAAAATTGTAATGTATTAAAAATATTTAACACAGGTTTCCAAATATTCAAAAGGTTACGAGAGTTTGCAGAATAATTCACTAATATTTCTAAGGTTTCCAAAACCTCAAAATATTCAGAAGATTAAAGGATTCAACAAAAAAATTTAAAGATTTTAACAAACATTTATAAGATTTAGAACATTTTTGGAATTTCAAGAAAAAGATTTCACAAGAATTCAAAGGA
>JAUMHM010000085.1:41005790-41020406 GCA_032362435.1 Melikaiella ostensackeni
GTTGTTTAATTGAATACAATTGTGACGTACAGATGATCAAAAGTCGTAAAGTCTCAAAATTGTTTGTAAAGATTATATTGTGTTAAATATATTTCATAAAATTTCAAAATATTAGGAAGTAGATTGAAGGTCAATATAATCCCACCTCTACACAAAAGAATTTTGTTTCGAAAAATTGAATTTTCGCATTTTTCTTACGAACGACAGATTTGACAAGATTCTAGGAAAAATGTTTACTCATTTTGAAAAGTTCCACAAAAAGTACCTCTTACTCTTTTATGACATCTTGCAACGTTCGCGAGAAAAATTAAAAAATTAAATTTTTCGAAAAAAATTCTCGTGGCCACAAAAATGATTGGGTCTGCATAAAACTTACAGAATATCCTCTTTATATATGCAAAAAATTTTTTAAAATATACTTTTCTTTTAAAATTTGAAAAGTCCAAATAGGGGAAAAATAATAGAAAAGTATTATTTAATTGATTTTTTTTTCGTAATTTCTACAAACACTCATGGTATTTATGTTCCAAAAGGATTCGCCTAAAATGGGACTAAAGTACTAAAAAAGTTCAAAATATGTCCTGTGTCAGCAGATAATTTTCAGAACAAAAGTAGCGAAAAAGGCGCACTGAATGTTTTTTCGAAATTTTTACAATACTCGATTCATTTTGGGAACAAAAGTACTATAAAAGTTTTTTCAACATTTTTTACTAGAGTCCTGCTGAAACAAGACTTATTTTGGACTTATTTGGTACTTCGTTCTATATCAGCCGTTTTTCATTGTAATTCTTTTGATTTTTTTGTACTCTTTTGCATTCTTTTGAATACTCTTGAATTTAAGGGAATTATTTTTAATCTCCTCGAATTCTTGACAATCCTTTTCCATTCTGTTGAATAAATTGAATGTATTCAGTAGTATTCAAGTGAATTCTTGAATTACTTACTTATTACTTACTTATTATTATAACATAAATTTATTTAATAAATTGGTCGATGAGAAGGTCCAAAGCGCCGAGTGGGAGAGGCGCCTGAGTTCAGCGGAGTTCAACAGTTCGCCCTGACTTTTTACATCGTAAAAATGCTTGGAAGAGCCTTACGGTCATAGCAGACCATACCAGAGACTTGAGTTAAATGGAGAGTTAAGTGTATTTTCAGTAAATGTTGCTTAATACTCAATGAAAAACTTTCGCATAACGAAAATTAATTTTCAAGTGCATAATCGAAACTTTTTCAAAAGACTGATAGGAAATTTCACAATATTTAAAATGAAATTGAGAATTTAAGTTGGAAACTTCCAACATCTTTACAACGAAGTTCGAAGTGGTGAATATTTCTAGCATTTGTCAAGAAATTAAAATAAGAGTGCTAATAGTCCTAATAGTCCTAAGAGTCCTAAAAGACGTTACTCTCTATTATATTTGCTTCAAATTTTAACTTATTACCTTTAATAACTGACCCAACCCTCGGTAAATTTAAATATACAATCTGCCGTGCCAACAATTGTTCGTTTGCTCCAATTTGGTTTCTAAATTCAGATCTCAAAATTTTCTTTGAATGCAGTTCCATAAATTTGCGTAACGTGAACGTATTACGAGGCAGTGAAGAGTCAATTGTAAATTTAAGTATACACAATTGACTAAGCTTACAATAACCTACAGTTGTTCTCATGCTCCAATTTGGGATCTGTATATAACCCTCTCAACATTTTCTTTGAATACAGTTCCATAAAGTTGCTTACCCTAAAAGTATTACAAGGCAGTGAACAAACCATTGTAAATCGTAATATACAATTGACCATGCCTACAATTCCCTACAATTGCTCTCATGCTCCAATTTGGTATCTGTATAACCCGGTTCTAGCAATTGAGTGCCATAAAAGTCCAGCAGTGCGTCTGAGAGATACTCGTCATAAATGGAATGACAGGATTGTATTTCAAGACTTTCCAAGGAAGAAATATTTCAATATTGAAGCGCTTTTTTTCCATTAATTTTTGCGTTTTCATTTACATAAACCGCTACCTCCTTACTTTTTATTAATAACATCGTTAGTTTTCTTCAATCAATATTTCATCAAATCTACTGAGCATTTTTGTTTCAAAATAATTTTGTTCGGAACGCTTGCTAATGAATGTAGTCTGATCCAGTGCTTTCATTTAAACATTGTTTAATTTTTAATGGATCAAATTTGGTTTTGATTGTGGTATTGTGTACTTTGTTCTCTGTATACGATGATATTCCAAGTTGCCACTGCTTACTTAAAATTCGAAATTATTTCCTTCTAAATCTAAATGGCACCTTTCCTAACTGACCGAACTGACCCAGCTGAAAGTAAATTTAAAATTGGGATTTACAACATTTACAATATCTGCAATATTGTTCTCGTGCTCTGATTTGGTTTCTGAAACTCCAGCACATAATTCTCCTTCTATATAAACTCATCAACCTGAGTGTCATAAAAGGTTCAAAAGACTGTGAAAGTCCTGTTATGCGTCTTCTAGGTAATCCTAATAACTACCATAAACATAAGATTGTATTTGAAGATAAGGCAAATGTTCCAATTCCAGATCATTTAAGTTACGGGATACAGGCTAAAGTTTTGTTGATATAGAAAATTCTCAGTTTAAATTTAAGAAATGCCTTGCTTCCATATAAATTGACTATTTCTATTTAAAATGAGCCTACAATAACGTGAGAGAGATTACAATAAATTTATTATGAGCATTTGACTGCAAAAATGCGATTATACAAATTCTTATAATCATTCCAAATAAAAAAGTTCCATATCCCAGTTTCAGCATTAAGATGCAAAAAAAATTTAGATTATAATCTTTAAGTCTTTTGGCAAAATATAATATTTAAAGCGATACGGAAAAACTTTAAAAAGCTTCTTTTTTCACTGAGTTATGAAAGAAAATCTGTACACACGTTTTTTCGAAAAAATGGAAGATTTTGTAGTTTTTTTCTCTTTTTTTCTATTTCATAGTGCTCAGATAAATTTATGCCATAAAGGTGTGTATGTACTATGCAACAGTAGAACTATATTTTCATATATTTTGATTAATTAAAATTGTGAAATTAGTTCAAAATTACGACCTAAATACTTATTTCACTAACTTAATTAAAATGAAACTTTTCTAACTTTTTTATTTTGCCGGAAAATGTGTAATTTTATCAGATTTTTAATACTATTTTCCTGGATTTTAAAGTTGTTTATGATGGAGAAGAACGTCAAATTTAGACATTTTTGGTCAGTTTTAGTGCAATTATGCAATCTTTTGAATTGAATTCTTTATTCTTATAATTCAGGATATGTTGTCAATAATATAGACTACAAATTCTAGTAGACAAGATATCACACACACACACACGCGCGCGCGCACGCACCACTATATATAAATGTATTAGGTATAAAACAAGTTTTGCGCTCTTCGCTGGTTAAGACTTGAATACGCTTGCGATAGCTGAATTATTTTTTTATCGGACTGAAATTTTCAGGATAAATTACTTGTAGCATGTACAAACTTTCAGGTCCAGTGGATTTTTACAATTCAAACAATTATTTTTTGACCTACCCTACTATTCAGTATATAATTATTTGAAATTGAAGCACTTAGAGTTCAATAATGTGAAGTTTCACAAAATAAACCCATTGAAATTTGAGTTCAAGGTTCAAACAAATTTGAAAATTATTTGATTCGAATTAAAAATGGAATCATTTTAAATTGATACGTTCAAGCTTGAACAATTTCTAATTCAAAATGCCTAAAAAATTTTAAAATCAGCTTCAATTTGGAGTACATTAAAATTGAATTGTAAATATTTAGACAATTTCGTGTTGCAATATAAATTTTACAAATTGACATTGAAATATTTATATTATACAATTTTAAATTCAAAGATTCAAAATGAAAAATTGAATATAATTGGAAATTATATACTGAATTATTTTGGAATTTTTGGTGATCGAATTGGCTTTAGGATCCAATAATTGAATACAATTTAAATTGCTTCAGACGTTTCGGCACACGATAGTGGCCCTCTTCAGTGAATTTTATTTCTGAAAAAAGTACAAGTAGGGGTGTTTCTAATATTAAATATGTCTACAAAATTATTACTTTGGTAAATTTAGTTGTTAAATTGTATTCAATTATTGGACCCTAAAGCCAATTCGATCACCAAAAATTCCAAAATGTAAAGTATTTTATAATTAAATATTCTGGTCGTTTAGTAAATTAAATGCTTCCATACTTAAGAATTTTGATGTAAAAGCATTGAAAATTAAAAAAATTCAAATTTAAACTAAAATATAAAAATTAAAGACTCTTGAAATAAAAAATATCTAAAACTGTACATATCATTCAAAAGTAGAGGCGATCAAAATTGAACAATTTTTATTTCAAGGTCTTCAAACAAAAAAAAAATTGAAATTGAACATTGAACATTGAAACACTAAGAACTGTTCAACTGTTAAGACTTTGAGTTTGAAATTGACTTATTTATAAATAATTTCAAAGGCTTTCAATTGGAAATTGTACTCATTTATAAATTTTTAATCTAAAACTAATCAATTTTTAACGCTTTGAATCCAATGAATTAAGCTTTAAAGACTTTCATTTGGAAATTGTATGATTTTGAACAATTCAAATTTTAAACAAGACAGTTTTCAATGGAAAATATTTTAAATTTTTCAGTCTAAAAATTATTTGAAATTGAACGCTTCACATTAAAAATTGTTCCTTTCAATTTAAAATAAAATTTTATAATATCGTTTTGGAGGATTCAATTCATAATTAATCAATTTCACTTGCTACTATATTTCAAAATTGTGCAATTTATAAAGTATCAGAGTAAAAGTATTAAATTTTTAGTATCTTCAATTTAAAATTATTTACCTATGAAGGATTTCAAACGAAAATTGCACAATAACGTTTAAATTCACATTTCTTCAATTTCAGATGCTCCTAATTTAAAATTATTCAATATTATAAACTTAAATCTGAGATTTTTTGATTTTCATCGTTTGGAAATATTAGTAATTAAAGTATTGAAGTATTAAAAGACTTGGTGATTATGGAATCACCAAAAACACTACTTGTAAAAAATTCCGCCAAGTACATGACTATTGCTATTTTATTATTTATGTTGAAGGTAATCAAAGTTGTGAAATAAAAAAATGAAGCCAAGTACAAATAGTAGAAAATTCATAAATAGAAGTGTTTTTCAATAAAAAGAATTAGTTCAGTGAATTAGTTTATTAAATAATTTTTTTGTTTGATGAAAAAATTAATCAATAGTGTAGAGGAATAAAAAAAATTGGCGGTACTTTAATATAATAATTTATTATTATTATTGTTATTATTACGTTGTCACACTTATGTTTATTATTTAAATACAATAATTGGCCCGCTAAATTTTTTTTTATTCCTCTACACCATCAATTCATTTTTTTTTATCAAACAAAAAATTATTCAATAAAATGATTCATTGAATTAATTCCTTGTATTAAAAAACACTTCTGTGTACAAATTTTCTACCATTCGTACTTGGCTTTATTTCTTGATTTCACAACCCTGATTACCTTTAACATAAATAAATAAAATAATAATAGTCATGTGGGTACTTGGCTTTATTCCGTAATAATAACAAATCCACATACAGTAATCAATTTTTCTGACAACACTGGAATAAAATTGTAATCTACAGTCGACTTTTTCTCAAGCATTTTTCTTAATTATGGGGTCAACGGATTTTTCTAACTCTCAATTAATATCATTCAAACTTATAGAATAATCATAGCGAACAATTTTCTCCAAGAATCTGGTAAAAAGTCAATATAACTTAGTCGATGATAGTTTTGCGTCTGCATATTTTGAAAATTGTTAATTTTTTTATATAAATTCAAACCCAACTCTGTAGTATGTTAATGATCACTTTCTCCTAAAAAAGCAGCATATGTTCACCTTATTTACTATATTTATGCAAAGTATAATCGAAATCGATCGATTAGTTTTGGCTGCAGGTGCGTCTGCATATTAGAAATCGTTAAAAATGAGTGAAACTGACTAATAAATTAAAAACTTTCAATATAAATAAGTGTATTTCAAATTTATGAATACTTTTAGAATCTGATATCTTTCTAAGAAAAAAAGTTTGAGATCGCTTGGTAAAAGCGTATAAGCTGTACCTTGGTCTGTATTTCAAAAATCACGCTTTTAACTCTAATTTTCTCAACGGATTCAATTGTGAATTTATTTCATCCTGATTAATATGTAAAATCGTAAAATGAGATGTGATTGTCAAAGTTTTATAATCATTAAAATAAAATTATAGCCTGCAAACAACTTTTTAGTAAGAGATTTTTTTTTGCAAATTCGGTTATAGCTCATTTCTTTAATTTTCAATTAATATCTTCCAAACTTACAGAATATTTGCATTTTGGTAGGTTCTATATACCCACCAAGTTCGGTCAAGATATCTCATAAATTGACTGAGATATTCCACTTTTAGTGTTCAAAATCATTTATGCTACAAATAATAATTCTCGATAGTGATTTTTTTTTTCTTTTTCGCATTTCGTCCTTCATGGCAGATTTTTTTTCTCGTATGTGTATTTGGAATCTTTTCTACCTTTTTTAGTTCTCGCTTGATACTTTTTGTATCTTGCAAAGTGCAGTACAAACAATTTTTCATTTTTAAATGGTATATACAATTATGCATATGTTGCAAACTTCGAAATAATTCGTTAACTATTAATGTGCTTCTAAAAATACACGAAAACGAAAAATGAACTCAAATTGATTAAAGCATCCCTTGAAATAGCTGAAATAAGAGAACTGAAATTTAACCAAAATTGTAGACACCACCATACTGAAAGAAATGTAATCCTTGAAAATTGGGCATCCGTGTTTCTGCATCAAAAGAATTGAGTTTTGAAAACACGAAAAATTCTAGGTATCGTCGTAATTATTGACTAATTTATGCAAACTACTATTTTTAAGAAGGTATACACAAAAAAAAAACAGACTAAGCTAAAGTAAAAACAGGAATTATTGTGGTTTACGAATGAGAGATTATTCATATTTGTAAGTTGATTTAGAACCAATCTATTAACATTATCCCATTTTTCAAAATAGGAAAAGGTAGTAATCTAAACAATAATACATTTCTAAAAATTGCTCACTTCGTCAAGACTTTTTATTTTTTGGTTAATTTTATAAAAAGAGATATCTTTGGTAAATGGTAATCAATCCTGCAGATTGGAACAAATCTTTGCTTAATGTCACTCTTTTAAAATTTCATAGAGATCGATATAAAATCTTCTTTCTTATGAAAATTTTTTGTGTACTGAAAAAGAACTCCCAAAAAGTTCACAAATCAAATATGGACCTTGAAACTTTCCACTTTTATGGCTCATTAGAGACAAATGAACAATGAATGTACAACAAAAAGAAAAAGAGGAAGAAAAAGAAAGAGTCAACAAAACCAATCTCTCATTCTTTTTTTTTCTCTGCCTTTTTTATACTAGTGGGGACCAACATGTTTCGAAGCCAATTTAGACTTCCTCGTCACGGGTAATTCATAGGAGAATAGCAGGTACAAATAATGAAAACACTATTAATCCCAACTTTCCTAACATTGATTTCAAGATATTTGAGATTTTTCCAAAATAAGGTAAGACAACCATATTGAATCTGTTGTAATCCTTTATATTGTTTTTGTTCTGATAATTGCTTTTACTCTTAATTTGAACATCTCTGTTATGCATATGTTTGTCGGTATAGGCAATCGGATACTGGTCGAGAAAAAGAATCTGTTTGCATAATTCAATATTCTTTTCATGGAATTTTGGAAGAGATACTTTAAGAGCTCTATCAATCAAATTCTTTGTTGCCATAGAAAAAAGATGGATGTGATCAAACTTCATACTAAGTATTCGAAAAAACAATTTCTTGATGCTATTAAATATGTTTTTAATACCATTTAAAATTCAATGATACTTTTTATAAACAAAAATTTGGAACCCTGATAGACTCAGTCTTGTCCCCAATTCTTGCTGAAATTGCGATAGAAGATTTGGAAAATAAAGTACTAGATCGAATTGATTTTGAGTTGGACTTTTATGCAAGATATGTTGATGATTCTGTACTTTCTTGACATGCACAAACTGTAGATACCCTACTGAATGTTTTTAATAGTATACTCGTACATCCAAGATTACAGCTCACTGCTGAAATTGAAACGGAAGGTAGATTGAATTTTCATGATTTGACTTTAATAAGAACTGACGAAAATTATATTAGCACTGACTGGCACAGAAAAGCAATTTGTTCGGGAGGGACACTAAATTTTAATTCTAATCATTCCATTTAAAACAAAATAGGAGTTGTAAAGAATTTGACTGATAAAGCTCTTGAATTATCTCATGCGTGGATCATCAAACTTTTTGTTTAGAAAGATATCAAATTCTAAAAGTATTCATGAATTTGAAATACATTGATTTATACTGAAAGTTTTCATGAGGAGGAAGTGATCTCATTCGTCAAAATGTGGATACCCTACTCAATGATTTTAATAGTATACATATCCAAGATCACAGTTAACTGTTGAAACTGAAACGGAAGGTAGATTGAATTTTCACGATTTGACTTTAATAAAAACTGAAGAAAATTATATTATCACTGTTTAGCACAGAAAAACAATTTGTTCGGGAGGGACACTAAATTTCAATTCTAATCGTTCCATTCCATTCAAAACAATATACGGGATTACAATAGATTCAATAAGGTTGTCTTATCTTATTTTGGAAAAATCTCAAGCATGTTGAAGTCAATATTCGGTAAATTGGGTTTACATAAGATATATACAGAGTTCCATTCAAAAGTAATTTGATTGTAAAATTGGGTAAAGATAGATTTAAATGTAGACAGTGTGATGCTGTTTATACAGGGCAAAACGAGGAGGTCACTCAGAACAAGAAAAGAGGAACATAACAATAATTTTCATAGAAGTGCAAGATATTATTCGATCCTTACAAAACATAGATTCACACATGGTCTTGACTTTAATTGGGATGATGTTAAAATTTTGTATCATAAGAGAAATAAAAAAAGAGAAAGTTCATGGAAATACTATTTATAAACAGAGAAGTTAAAGAAGGAAATAATTGAGTTTAGTTTTTATTCAGAATGCTTGCTTATATGAAAATGATTTTCAATCAAGGAATGAAATATGTACACGAAGAAAACTGCATAGTTGCGCAGATCATGTGCGCTAACGCACATCACGTCGCGTCACCCACCTCGCCCGACGCCATCATATCCGACCGACCGCCTGCCAAATTGTTTCTTGTGTGCAACAAATACAAGTAAAAAATGAATACAAGTGTTAAAGTGCTCACATATTTGGATATTAACCGTGGATGGACAATGGTGTGTCAAGGAGAAATGTGTGCAAAATCTACAGGAATGCAAGGTTGTCTGGACGGATGCATGAATGACCGACAATTTCATACATGCGCGCGTATATGAATTAGCTTGAACATCAAGATTTACAGTTTGTGATGTTGACAGAGCTGTTCACCCAATTTCTTCTTATTCTTGTACACTTCTATAATTTTAATGAAAACTCATGACTAATTAATGCAGATTTTTTTTTATCAGCAATGCTGTTTGTGGCAGATACATCCTATTAATGAGAACGTTTGCTGTGTTGTTTGTGACAACCACATCCTATTAAAATTAACTTTTACTGTGTAGTTGTAGCAAACACATTATTATAGAGAATTTCCACTGTGTGGTTGCGACAACCACGCAGTTGAGACCTTAGAACTAGACTCTTACACAAACAGCTACGTGGCTGTAGGAGTCACAGTTGTAGTTATACCATATTTTACTATTTTTTGTGATTGTGACAACCATATTTATGGATCTTACTTCCATACAGTTTTGTCTGTGTACCAAAATGAAAAGTGCTATTAGTTATCTGTTTTATTTTCAGGTAATAATGGTTTTCTAATCTAATAATGTTTTTATTATTCTTACATATTGTTTTCCTATAAATTATCCCCGACAAGGAAGTCTAAAGTGGTTTCCAAATATTTTGGTCGCCAGTAGTATAAAAAAGATGGAGAGAAGAAAGAGTGAGAGGATGGTTTGGTTGACTCTTTCTTTTTATCCCTCTTTTTTTTTCTTTTTGTTGTACATGTATTGTACATTTGACTCTAATTAGCTGTAAAAGTAGGTAGTTTCGAGGTCTATTTTTGGTTTGTGAACTTTTTGGGTGTTCTTTTACAGAACACAAAAAACTTTCATAAGAAAGTAGATTCCATTTCGATCTTTATGAGATTATTCATGTTTCTTCATTCTCGGAACAGAGTCTAGGAGAAATACCTGTCCGACAAATTGACTAAACGGTGGATCAAACCGGCTTTAAGTGCATTCGGCGAGCACTTGGAGTTGAGCTAGTTCGCCCCTGAAAGAGATGGGTGGCTCGAGGGAAACATCCGTGATGCAGGGGGCCGTCAACCTCAAGAGGTCTCTGGCCTCGATTTGTCGGGAAAAAGAAAAATTGGGTTCGCAGCTCATAAAACTGACGGTTTATGAACATTAAAAGCAATTACCATCGACACGTTCTGCCCTTTGCAATTTATTAGACAAAAATACTTTAGTGCTTTTGAAATTTCCAATGGATTTATTTATCGTCAGCGATTTTAGGTTTTATCAAAAATAATTCATAAATTAGATCTTTTTTCACTGTCATTGCAGTTATATTGAATGGTCAGGGTATCTACCAGACGAATAATTTTAAATTCCCGGTCAATTGTTAATTTTTCCGGGTCAATTCAAAAGAGTTCAACAGATTAGAATGACTTCAAACAATTTTTAAAGATTTCTACAGATTTCTAAAGATTTGACAAAGATTTCAAAAATTCTAAAAGATATCAAAGTGTTTCCGAAAGATTTCAAAGATTCCAAAAGACTTCAGAAGACTTTAAAGATTTTACAAAAATTTCAAACATTCCAAAAGATTTCAGAAGATTACAAAGATTTTACAGATTTCAAAAGTTCAAGAGATTTGCATGACTTCAAACGATTTTTGAAGATTTCAAGAGATATCTTAACATTTTGAAAGATTTGAAAGATTTCTGATTTGGAACAGGGAATTCTGGAAAAGAATGATAATTCTGAATTGGAACATTAGATAATTTTTGGTCATAAGAATTACAATTCTGACCTGGAACGGAGAATTTTGTAAGAGAATTATAATTTTGGATTTAAGCACGAATTTTTCTGAACTTCCTTCTTCCAAATTAGAATTGAAATTATTTTCCAAAATTCCCGGTCCATCTAAAAATCATAATTCTTTACGGAAACTCCCAGTCCTAAAGTAAAAATTATTCTTAACGAAATTTTCTGTTCTAAAATGAACCCAAAAATGAAAATTATATTTCTTTACGAGAATTTGCAGTTCTATCTCAGAATTATAATTCTGTTAGAAATTTTTTTACTGAAATTCCCTGTTTCCAAGTAAACATTATAATTATTTGCGGAAATTACCTGTTCCAAAGTCATAATTACATTTATTTCAAAAAATTCCCTATTCCAGGTCAGAATTATATTTATTTGCAACATTTTATATTATAATTCAGGAATATATTAAATCTCTATTTCTAAAATTCGGATGAGGGAAATTTTAAATTCTGGCAAAGATTTATTAGCAAACAAAAAGAATTTTTAAATTCAAACAAATTCTGATTTGGAACAAGAAACTTTCAAAACCTGAAGAATTCTGACTTGGAACAGGGATTTTTTGTAAATTCCATTTTTATAAATTAGAATTATAATTACTTTCCTAAATTTCCCGCTATATGTCAAAAATTATTTGTTCCAAGACAAAATTATAATTCTTTACAAAATTCTCTATTCCAAAGTCAAAATTATAATTCTTTTAGAAAATTTCTTATACCAGGGCAAAATTACATTAATTTCAAGAATTCCCTTTTCTAAACCAGAACTGTTTTCAAAATTTTCTATTATAATTCAGAAATTAAGTAACTCCCTTTTTCAAAAATTTGAAAGAGGAAAGTTTTTATACCAAGACGCAATTAAATTAATTTCAAAAATTCCCTGTTCCAACTCGTAATTTATAATTCTTTAAGAAAATTCTTTACTAAAATTCTTTACTAAAACTCCATGTCCCAACTCAGAATTATAATTCTTTTAGAAAATTCTCAACTGAAATTCCCTGTTCCAAAGTAAAAATGATAATTTCTCACGTAATGAAATATGCACCACTTTTAGTATGTATATTAGTACATTCGAAAGAAAATCCCGGTCAATGAACCAAATTCCCGGTCATCTCCAGGTTTTTCCGATTTTTCGGTCGGGTAGATATCCTAATTATAATATATAGTGTCATTCAATATTTCAATCTGAATGCATTTGAATTTAAAAGCGTCAAAGGAGCCACGGAAATTGGATGCCTTTGAAATATATTTCAAAGGCTTATTCTAATGCAGTGGAAGCGTCAGGTTTCAAAATTTAAAATTATTCAAATTCAAGGCGTCAATATTTGAGGGCCTTCCAAACTTGAACTATCCGTTTGGAGGAATTTCAATTTCAAACAGTTTAATCTCAAATTATTTTTGAATTTTAAAAAAATTGGAGCTTCAGACGTATTACGCATCTGCAACTTTTATGTGTGCAACTCTTGAAATCTAAAAAATAGATTACTTCTAATAGTCATCGCAGTACCTATTGAAGTTAGAAAAGGTGAATAGGTACATTTTTTTTCGAAAATAAGAGACAAATCGGTGACCGAAAAAAATGTTGTTGGAGATTATCTGGTTTGGCATTCGAACAAAACTAGAGGGCAAGAACAAAAAAATATGAGTTTGAGAAATAAGGGCCATCCTAGCGGCCATTCAAGAATCGGAAATAATTACAACTCATTTTCCGGGTTTTAGCGAAATGTTCCCAATCATTTAAATTTTGAAATTCGTTTCATTTTTCAACATACCTAATTAATTTCGCCACATACGGCAGAATCCACTGTTTTTATGTATGAAGCTCCGAGTTCGTCAAACCCCAAAATCCCTAAACCTAAACCCAAAAATCTACCGAATTTATTTTGCGTTTCGAATTAAGTAAATAAAATTTAGCAAGAGTATAAATAAAAAAATGTAAATATATGAAGAAATCTAATTCTATCAGTAAGAGAGATCCTCAGATTCATAGAGTAGATAACGCAACCTACAGTAGATAATCATTAATTGAACCACAAATATACGTAAAATAATTTACTTTAGTTTGAATTTTGTTAACGCGTGTAGTATTTTAAAAATTAATTAATTCGAAGTGTCTAGGCACACCGAAAATATTTGGTCTACGTTCACTGAATTTCGGTGAAACTAGTCGCCCTTTCCAGTTTTCCTGGGCTGACCAAAAATATTTGCAGTTGAATTTTGGAAACTGAGTTTAAAATATATTATAAAGAAATATGAAATTCGTTTTCTGTGAAAATTTTAGACCCTACAGTGGGAATGATTCACGAGAAATTCAATTTTTAAAATAATTATTTTAGTATGTGCCATATGAAGTATGACTTGTGCAATCTCAAATTTTGATTTTTTTTTTCCAACACAAAATATGGGACACGTATTTTTTGTTTTTTACCAATAAAAATTTCTTCTCGAACTTGTCATAATTAAATTTTCTTTGCGGCAGCTTGTAGCGCTATCTACAATTCTACACTCTCTCAAATTTCTTTTTAAAAAAACATACAAAATTACCAAAATAGCGCAAATTTTTCGAAAAAAAACTAAAAAGTGAATTTTCTCAAAAAGGCCATCTTTGATTTCTTTTAGATTCAGTGCAAATATAGAAGATATCATGCAAGTTTTGTCCTCGCTGAACTATTCTTTCATATAGAAATTTTTTTTTTATGATATAAAATAAATTTTCAGAATACCAATTCTTTTTTAAACATTCATATTTTTATGTCCTAAGAAGCTAAAATCATATACTTTTACAGAATGTACAGTAACATCATTTAAAAACATCAGATCTTTAAGACTTTAAATTGAAAAATTGATGAAATAATAATTTTTGTTGTTCTGTTTTAATTAATTTTACGTCTTGCTTTACTAGTTTTACCTTTTCTGTTTTTGAGATTTATTGTCATATGAGGGAAATATCCGGTGAGGTTCGTCCTTGCTAAACTATTCTTCCATATGGAAAAACTTTTTTTTATGATATAAAATAAATTTTTTAAATTATCAAATCTTTTTTCAACATTCATATATAGTTTCAAGTCTTGAAGAAGCTAAAATCATATACCTTGACAGAATATACAGCAACATAATTAAGACATATCATATCTCTTAGACTTTAGATTTAAAAATCTGCCCGCTCGATTTTCTGCACTCAACGTGTAATATATACAAATAAATAGTTAAAAAGATGATTAAAAAATTATCCTAATGATTTACAATTGGTCCTATAAAGAAATATTTAACAGCAATTTTATTTGACCTTTTCGCCTACTTTTTTCTTATCTCGCGTCGTTTGGCTCAAAAATAAAAATAAAAATATTCCAATACTATTTTCTATAATTGAA
>JAUMHM010000085.1:41043778-41070314 GCA_032362435.1 Melikaiella ostensackeni
TCGTTCTTTAGTTCAAAATTAGATCTTGATGAGTAAAGACGTGCCTTCAAAGTGCTCTTCAATAAATTGATTCTTTTGATTAAATACATTTGTTGTTGTTCATAACCTGTTTTCTAATAGTTGCTGATCAATTTCTACAGCAATCATCCTAGGTAGAGAGCTTCACAAAAGATTGAATCATGGTTCACACATAAATTCCCAAACTGCCTGAAAAACCTATAAGAAGATCCATACTCTTTACATCAACCATATCCACTGAGCAATACTCTCCATAACATCAGATACTGGAATTGAAATAGTATCCAATAGCCATGGACCAGCCAAATGTAGATCTTAGTGTTGTGGATATTGGAAGCATGAAGAACCGAACGAAAATACGACCCCTATTTGAAAAAAAATTGCACCACTCAAATGAAAATAACGTAATTGAAAAATCAGAAACTTTCAGTGGATCGGAAATGGTCCAAATTCCTGTGGTGACCACGACGGAACCTTGTTCCAGGGGCAAACATGCCTGAATAGAACATAGAGAAAGCAGAGCAGAGCAGAGATTGGCTCGTGTATGGGGATCTTTCTGGGGAAATCTCGGAACACGCTCTTTGCGTGGCCATGCGGACGTCGAGTTTGCGTCCCGGAACAGTAAATCAAGTCTGCGATCTCACCCTCACACCCACACATCCTGTGTCTCTCTCTATCCTGCCACCCCTCTAGCCTAGATTCTCGTTCCTTCTCTCTTGGCAGTCAGGCAAACAATGCGTGGCGTGACGAAGGCATTGTCGAGTTTACGCCCTGCAGGGTGCTCCATTGCTCCAACTAACATCCAAAGCTCAGACTCACTCACTATTATGGAAGGAACCCCATCAATTATACGGAAAATTGGGCTCGCATTATTTATGTGCGTTCCTACACGGTGCAGCATGACCATACCATACTATGTCATGGAACACCAGAGCGCGGAGTAAAGGTTATCGATGATCCGACAAAGAGGACATAAATAATGCCTTTTGCACCGTTTTTCATGTACTGTATGCGTACTCGTATCTCCCACATGTGTCCAGAAGACTTACAAAATTTATAAATGCAGATCATCAATTGCGTAATGTCAATGATATATAATGTATGGCCCGAATTACACTGTAAAAACTAGAGATCACTTTCTTTACGGTATTATTTTCTGCGTGTCCTGTTTTTGAATAGGATAACTTCATGCTGTTATTTTCAATGTAAAACAAATAACTTTGGAGGGTTGGTTCCCATCAGTGGTCTCTTTTTAGTACCATACTCGAGACTGTTTTTTTCTGAGTCTTATAATCAAGCCTTGGCATTATCGGTTTGAAAAAGTTTATTGACCGGCAAGAGAAAAATTTATAAACTATAGAAGTTAGAAGTCAATGAGAAAATTTTGGATTTTGTACACAGATCACTATTTTTCTTTGTAAATACGTATATTTATAAAAATATTCCTTTCAATTTTCTTATAATTAAAAATTTCAATTTTGAAGACGCTCTTAAAAATTCGTTCTTTTCCATTCATGTGCAATCATTTGCATCCGCATAGAATATTCTTTAAATCAACGTTTATTAGCATATACATAGCTTTTCTAAGTTCCTGTTTTTACCAGAAAATATTTGCATTTATTAATTTATTTCTCTCTCTTTATTTCTCTCTAGTACATACCTTCATTGTTGATTGCGGCAAACAGCAGCCACTATCAAGGGTATGTTTGTGGGGTAATTCGAGTAGGTGTTTAATGCGAGATCTAAACTTTGTGGACAAAGTGGTTTCACCGGACCATTTACAGCTCAACCTGCTGTAATTTGTACGGAGCTATTACGTTACTATTCTGATTAAGTAATGAGCAATGGTCGGAAACTCGAGCAAGAACTTTATAGCCTTTGTTCCGTCAGTTATATCCTCACGGAAACTTGACACACTTTCTCACACCTCAATTACGAATTTAGTCAAGCAGTTTAAACTCTATAATAAATTCAGTCCATGACTTAAAAACAAGATTTCTAAATATCCTATTATTCCAATTCCATAATATAATTTTAAAAAGTGTACAGAAAAAGCTTAAAATAAAAATTTGTTTTAAACTTTTGACCAAGTGATTTCGTTATACTTATCTTTGGATCTACCTGTGTAGTACGTTTTGCAGATTAGACAAAAAACGACGCAGTAATATTATGTACATCAACCTAATTTTATTTTTGACTTGTTTCATTCAATATTTCTCATATTGATTGCATTTAGATTTAGAACCAGTGATCAATGCCAATCCAGATTCCATACAATGCTATGGTAATGGATGGCTGGTATCTCGGCATCAAAGATGCCTGTTAAAATATTCCAAGAAGAATGAGGTTCGGAATACCAAGCATCATGAGCATTCCTGACTTGAACTAAATCGATCGATCAAAATATCCGGTAGTATGACCGAGTGCTCGATAGACAGCTAGGAATGGGATATTGGATCGTGAGATGAAAGCTTCTCGTTAAATTAGTTTCTAATCACAACCATCTCTTGCGGTCCGATAAATTTCATGCTTTATGTCCCCTGTATGTGTCTAATCGTTAATCTTTATTGGCAGATGTGCCGCCGTCATTGATCTAAATCACCTCTGATGGCCAGTAAAACCTTTCTTGACGTAGTGTTAGCTATCGGAAGTAGTTTATCAAGATACGGAGATCAAACACACGATGTGTCTTTCAATTATTTATGATAAATAAAAGTTTTAGTGCTTCTGCTTTCAATCTTCACGTTTCAATACTATTAAGATTATCAAATCAAATAATGTAGCTAAAGGTTACTTCTCATAAAATCTCTATAAAAATATTTACTCTCGTGCAAAAGAATAAGAACTTGTGAATGACCCCTCCCCTGCACTAGGCGTGATATAGAAAAATCTGTAATTTAGGGAGGATTGAGTTGTCATCTGGGTATAAGCAGTAAGCACCCACTGATGCTTTCTCAGCTGTAGATGTTTACGAGAATGCAGGAATCGTGTTAGAATGGTCCAAAGGCAGCGCCTTGGGTCCATCCTGAAACACCCCTTGAAATACCCTCCCTAAGGCCATAAACTGACGGAAACCGTGGCCTGCCTTACCGACCTGTCCGCCCGCTTTCACATACGCTTTTTCGCGTTTACACTGAGTTACGGGAAGCCGTAATTTCCGAGCGCTCTTTTATCCCCGGTTAATTCTCTGCCCCTCCTTCTTCCTCACACCACAATCCCCATGTGGTGGTATATGGTGTTCAGCTCACGTCAAGGGCCGTAACTAAAGAACCCCTTCTTTCAGATTCAATGGCTCTCGTCATATTAAGGGCTGCATTTTTGGCATAAGGTAATAGTTTTAGTAGGGAAAATCTGTGTTCTTCTATTTGAGACACTTTTTGTCTACCATTAACTCTCCCTCTCTTTCCGTCTCTGTAATTCTTTCCAACAGCTCTTTTGATTCTCTTTGTCTTTCTTACTATCTTACACTTTTCCTATGTCTCTGCTCTCTATCTAAATTTTCATGCCTCTCTCTACTCTCTGTCTCCCTTATTCTCCCTCACTATCTTTGTCACACTCCCTTCCATTGTCATGTTCCGCAGCTCTGACTCTTCCAATCGGTGTCTCTTAGTAACTGTGTCCATCTCAGTCCCTTTTCCCCTCTCACACTCTTCATGTGTACATCTGTTCTCCGTCTCCTTCACTCCCTCCTGCACTGACTTTGTCACTTTCAATCCCAACAATATCTTTCTCACACTCATAGTCTTCCACAGTGTCGCTCACTTCTTCATCCTTTCATTCCCTGCGTCATTCACACACTCTCTGTCTCTCTTACTATTTTTTCTCCCTCACTCTGTCACTCTGCATTTCTTTTTCTTCTCGTTGCCTCCCCCACTTCTCCACTTTGGTGTCCAAAGAAACCCCCCTCCCCCTCACCCCCTCACTATGTTTCCTCCTACTTCATTTATCTCTCTACCTTCCTTCCTCACTCTGCTTCATTCTTATCGTCTTTCTCTGCCTCATCTATATTTCTATATATCTCTCTCTACTCTCTCTCCCCCCTCTCCAACCATTGAGCCTCATTTAATTTCCACCCACCCTCGTTTACTTCACTTTCGCTCCCTCTCTGAGTGGGGCACAGGGAGAGGGAAAGGGAGGAGCATGATAGGGACAGGGGGATCAGTATCGTGATGGGGAGGGAGAAATATAAAAGATATTACGTCGTATGTTAAATCGCCCACGGAAAATGAATTTTATATTTTCAGAATTGGAGTCTGTTGAGTTACCGCGCATTTTTTTCTGATATTTTACTTTGCATTTTTTAAACAATTTTTGAACAAGTTTTATTAATTAGAGGAAATCTGGACCGAATTAGGATTGCGTTACTTTAAACATTTTGTGAAAGACCATCAAATAACTTGACATTAAACTCCAAATTAAAATGTTAAAAGAAAATTGTTGATACGCTCTTGAGCTAACATCATCGGAGACAGCCACCATCGCATTGCCCCGGTGCAACAAAGTTGAAGTTACGGCTATAGTAAACTCACAAAAGCTTTTTACAAAACTGTTACCTGTTCTGCCTTTGGGAGAAGATAATTTGCAGGCCTTTAAGGAACATGATGGCGAGAAAATGTGTGACTATACGCACGTTCACTTTTTCGATTTCTGAGTACTCTCTTAAGGACTTTAAGTTACGCTTTTTCCTTTCAACACTAAAGCAGAGATAAAACCTTGGACGTGAATATGCATAAGATTTTTTCCAAGAAACTGTATAGTGTAGAGTATATAGACTGTATAGAGATAAAAAGATGAATGTAAACAATATGCCTCTCTTCTTATTTGCTCGCCGTTTGTATATTTTAATATTGTTATTCATAATATAAATCATAAAAAAATTTAACGAATACATTCTCAATTCTCATCACGTGTCTTCCGCTTCGCACACGGTTAAAGTATGTCCATAACGCAAAACTTTCTTTATTATGTTGAATTCTGTTATACTAAATGTATGTTATATTAATTTCTGTCCCTCGGTCCGGGACTTCTGCTTGAGGCGAAAAATTTTCCCATCCAACATTTTATTGTATCTTGTGTCGTTTTTCTATAAATTTAAATTTGCTATTTTTAATGCCATTTTTCACGATTAAAACAAAAACTATGCATCTTAACAAAAAATGGTCTATAGCACATTTGTATGATCTTTTTCGTCTAAAAAATTTTTGTCTATTTATTTTTTTCTTATCTTACATAGTTCGACAGAAAAGAAGAATTTATGGTTATTTAACAAATTTTTCCCGATTAAAACAAATACTATGCGTCTTATCAGAAAATATTTATAAAAATATGCAGATCTTATGAACAGTTTCGTTCCTTAACAGTTTTTCGTACCTTACATAGTTTTGATGAAAAACTGATTTCTTTATTTTTATTAACATTTTTTACAACTAAAACGAAAATTACCCATCTTCTCAAAAAATAGTCGGCAAGAAATTTTTACACCTTTTTCAGGTAAATAATCTTATTGAGCATTTTATTGTATCTTGCGTCGTTTTTTCCAAAAATGTATTTTTTTTATTGTTGGTGTTATTTTTCATGATTAAAACGAAAAGTACGCGTCCTATCAAAAAATTTTCCAAGGAAAATTTGTAGATATAATTTAGTAGAACAATTTTGTCATCAAAAATTTTATTTTATTTTATGTTGTATTTCCAGAAATTAAAATTTTATATTTTCAGTGTTATTTTTCACGATTAATATGTAAAGTATGCGTCTCATCAAAAAATGTTCACCGAGAAATTTGTAGGCCTGCTTTAGTCGAGCGTGGCTAGGTATTCGTACTTTAGAAACTGAATAAAAAATATATCATACAGGAATATGAAATACTTTTTCTGTGAAAATTTCAGACAATCTATAGCGGTATTAATTTATGAGGAATTAAGTTTTGAAAATCATATATTTCGCGCCATCTTACACTTTGATTCTTTACAACGCCAAAATCCAACTTTGAGAACTCAAAATTAAACTATTTATGCACTAAACTGTTCTTTTTCATTGGTTGAGGTTTGTTATAGAGCTAACGGTACAAATTAGGAAGATATTTTAATGATACGACGTTGAAATAGATTTCGATCTTTTTTCTTTGGAAATACTCTTAACTGAGTTTTAAAGAGAATTATCAAAGCCGATTTTTGATTTTTTTCTTTATCGTACTTCTGTGTTAACAAATAAAATTTTTAAAAATTGTCACTTTTACAACTTTATTTTTATCTTTCCGTTAGCAATCGTAATACACTCGGCGTTAGTCAAAATCCGTACAGTTGCATCTAAGGTAAAAAATTAATTCATGAAAGAATTTTTAACAAAATACATCATTTTTCAAGAAAAAAAAAGATAAATATTCAACCAAAAATGGAATGGTTAAATTTTCATTTAGAAAAAAAAGATTTTCAACCAAGAAAAAAACAAATTTTTAACAAAATAGTTTAATTTTCGATCAACGAGATGAATTCTAAACTAAAATAATTAACCTTTAACAAAAAAGAGTGAATTTCCTACAAAAGAGTTCAACTTTCAAACAAGTAGTTGAATTTGCATCCCAAAAAATTAATTTTCAACAAAATATTAAAATTTTAAACCAAAGAGATGAATTTTTAGCCTATACGATAAATGTTTGACAGAAAAAATTCATAACAAAGTAGTTAAACTTTTAACCAAGTAGTTGTATTTTCAACCAAGAAGATTAATTTCCTACCCCAAAAAGCGCCTTTTCAATAAAATATTTAAATTTACAATCTGTTTTGATCGAGGATACAGCTATTTTGTTAGACATTCGTCTTCTTTTGATAAATTCAACTGTATTAGATTTAAAATTAAAATATGTTTTGGTTAAAATATCAACTATTACATTTTGGTTGAGAATTCATTTTTTTAGAAAATTCAACTACTTAGTCAAAAGTTACACTAATTTTTCAAGAATTAATTTTTGTTTGTTTGAAGATTCATAATTTTGGTTGAAAATTCATCTCTTCGGTTGAAAATTGAACTATTTTGTCAAAAATTAGTTTTTATTTGTTGAAAATTAATTTTTCTAGCTGATAATTTAACTATTCTATTTTTGGTTGAGAATTCAACTATTTTGTTGATAATTCATCTTTGTAGGATGAATTTAACTGTTTCTGATTCAAAATTAAACTCTTTTGTGGTTGAAATATCAACTATTTTGTTAGAGAATTAAATTATCTTGCTGAAAATTAACTTTTTTGTAGTAAATTCGTCTTCATGTCTTGAAACTTTAACATTTGTTTGAATCTCGTTTTCTTTCTTCACTTAAAAATTACTTTTGGCTGAAAATTAAACAACGAGTGTTTTGTTGAAAGTTCACCTCATTTTGTAGAAATTATATCTTTTTTGGTTAAAAAATTGAACTTTTTGGTTGAAAATTCATCTATTTTGGTTGAGGATTCAACTCTGTTGTTGAAAATTCATCAATTATTTTAGTAGAGAATTTAACTACTTAGTTAAAAATTAACATTTTTGTCGGAAAATCGTCTTTTTGGCTTGAAAATTCCACCATTTCCAGAAATTTCATGTTTTGATTAATAATGCAACTGTTAGATTAAAAGTTGACCTTTTTGTTGAAAATTCGTTTTTTTTTTGGTTGGCGTAATTTCTCCATAAAATTAAAAAATGTTGATGGGTTACAATAAATTACATTGTGCACCACTGACGGTGAAATACAAAGTAGATTTGCTGAAAACATTTTTGAATCGTGGAATCACCATCTTTGAAACTTGTTTATAAAAATTAATTCAAATAATTCATGAAGTAATTTTGTATCTTAGATGCCACTGTACTGATTTTGATTGATTCCGAGTTTACTTATTGTTAGAATGTTTGCGGAAAGATAAAAAAATAAAGTTGTAAAAGTGACCATTTTTTTCACTTTATTTGTTAACGCAGAAGTGCAATAAAGAAGAAAATGAAAAATGGGTTGTTATAATTCTCTTTGGAATTGAATTGAGTGTATTTCGAAAAAAAAGATCGAACTTGATGAAGAATTCTGGGTTTTAGGCTCTTTTGAAACAAATTTCGACGTTCCGCCCCACTGTGGGGCGACATGAAGTTGAGGCAGGCGGTTTTCGGGAAATTTAAGTTTAGTTAAATGAGTGCTATGCGGACCAGGGAAAATTGAAGAGAACCAGTGTAATTGAATTCAACCGATTCAATAATTTCTGTGTTCATTTTCTTTAATGAACAGTACAATTTCATTTTTTTAATAGAATCGTGAAGAGCGTTGGGGGGGGGGGGGGGAGTATAATAGCCTATGGGCGCCATTTCACGAAAGCCGACCCTGACAGCTGAGTCGGACTAGCACGGAGATTGGAGAATAGGCCACCATGTCATGTTTCCATGACTACCCACTATGGGAATAAGTCAAATATGACACTTTTGGCATTTTTTAATAATAATATCACTCGAGAAACTATAAAAACCTCGGCTTCATAAATTATTTTTCAAATTTTTTAATTCTGCTCAAACAAATATGGTACTCTTCTGTGGACAAAAATTTTAGATGCACTCTTGACTAAGGGTGTCACGCTCATCCCTCGTTAAATCGTTAAAGTAAACGGTTGAACCTTTAATTTCAGCCCTACTAGAAGTTTCTAGAGCAGCAGGTTCGCACCCTGTGTTGTTTTTAAAAAATTGCCAAAATGGCTAATTTTCTCAAAAACCTCACACGTGATATGGAGCAAATCTGACACCAGATTCGGATTCAGTGACCCCGAAAACATAAAGGCATAGTGATATATTTTTTTTCATGAAAAATTCTGTATATTTGTAAAATAAATCGAACTACTAAGATTCTAAGCTGTTTGAGAAGTAGCCATATATTACCACACATTAGCCTCTATTTTCCCGAAATCTAACAGCTTTTCAATGTAACGTCCGAAAGCCATTTAAATCACTTGCAGGCAGAATAGAAACGGATAATTAGATACATTGACAGTGACTAAAGCGTAAAAGCGGTTGGAATCGTGGCAGTCGCGGCACGATGTCGAGCTTACGGTCCATATATTCTGCACAATGAGACTCGTCAGTTAATTTATTACGGACAAGATTTATGGTGGTTCTCCTGTTTGCGGCTCGCGAGGCGAGTACGATTTTTCAAAAAAATGCAGGAAAGTGGGCGCGTAATCGCTTGAAAAAACACACCTGCGTGGGAAACAGCAGGAACATAAAATTCGCAGCGGATCTTTCCGGGGAGCAAAGGCTGTCTAAACATGACCAATTCCCATTGGTAAATTGAGAGAAGAAAAGACCCAGTCAGACTTATTTCTTTTGAATCTAAATTCAATACTCAAAGAAATCCCTAGATATATTACATCTCGTATTACATATACAGAATTATAACTTCTTTATACCAATCGCATGAATATAATAGTACAAATATGTTTTTTAGTTCGTAACTGTAGTAGCAATTTTATTTAAAATAATTGAAGAACTCATTCTATTAATAATAATCTTCAATCGATCATTTAAATATACCTGAAATAATGCATAAAAATTCTAAGATTGATAATTAACGCTTTTTTTTAGGAATAATATCAATTAAAAGGCAAGCTCGATTCTTTACTAAAATATTAATTGAAACTAAAGAAAAGACCTTACTTTTTTTTATCAAAATTATTCTTTTCAATTTTCTCTAGCCACTTCGATTTAATGCTCGTACAAATTCAAACTGGGACAGTTAAAATTTAACATTTTCTAGTTTATCAATTGTAATTGTAATTTCTTCAAACACGAAAAATGCTTAATTGAAGACTAAAAAAATCAGCCAAAATATTTTACTGTGAAAGACTTCAAGAATAAACAATTCTGTTTTTATTCTGTAGGTTTTACAATTTTCAAAACTCATTTAATATAAAAACTTCTCATCATCATAATGCAAAGAAACGACTTTATTTAATTTCTAGAGTCCGAAGTTGAAAATCTTTGAAGTCAATTTTCTGCCAAAAGTTCGACACTGTGGCTCGTCAACAAGTGTTGGGTTCAAAGTCACGATGTGAACTGACATTGATTTTAAACAAAGTGGAGAACGCGTCCCTCGAAAATGCAGGCTTTTTGGGCTATAAAAGCTGTCACTCGTTTTATTCATTTAGAAGTTTTTCCAATTTATGAGAACATTTTTTGGTGTCATATTAATATATTAAATCAATTTCTCAACAACTTCTTATGTTCTATTTCATTTTGCGAACAATAATAAATTAAAAAAGTTTTTCCCCAAAGCTTTCTGCCTCTCTCAAATATTGAAGATCATTAACAAATTAACATCAGACCTCTACAAACCTTAATACTATTGATATATTGTACATTCTATACAATTATTATTATACAAAAAAGATTACGTTAACGAAAAAGATCATTGTAACAAATATTTATGCTCATATAATTTATTAATTATTATTTATTTCGCACACTATTTTTGAGTTCGTAAATCGAAATCAAGAAAAAAATTAAGATGCTATAACCTTTCATTTAAAATTGTTTCAGGCATACCGTGAGTGCGAATAACGATTTCTACTTAACTGACTGAAGAGTTAATTAGAAAATTTATTTTATGATCTTGTTCTGGTAATATTATAAAATAAATATTAGTTTTTATTTTCGTAAGGTGTGGCACTGAAAAGTTCACATATAATGACACCGGGTGCAGCTGCCACTCAGTGGAGTCTGAAGCGACGAGTGTTTGGCGTGTCACATGGGAGAATGTGTCACTAGGTGGTGGGTCCCTGGCGAATGGAGTTAATGTCCGAAAGTGTCAATATGAAATATTTGAGGGGGCATTGAGAGAGCGTAGAAAGATAGGCGTGACGGGAATAGCAAGGGGAGATCGAAAACTACCTTTGTACGTGGCAGGATAAAGGATGCATTATGGTTTCACTGAATTTGAACTTATTGGAGCGATTCGGCAATTGACGGCCACTTCAGAAAAATCGGGGCACGTGAGCAATCGACAAATTTTAATTAAGATGGATACACATATGAATTGTCCTCCACCCGATCAATTTTTTTAAAATCTTGACTTTCTTGGCGACCTCACTGAAAGAAAAATATCATTAAATGAATTAGCTATTTCATTTTAAATAACTAACAAAGAAGAAGTATGGAGATTTTCCATTATTCGCTTGAAGATTTTCCATACCCTTGCAAGAGTTCCATTCACTGTTATGCGAATAGTTCAAGTCAAGAAGCAAACGGTAATGCGCAGTAAGCGCACATGCGCTGTAACCATGGTTATTGACGGAGAACGGAGTGAACCATAACCTAATCATGGCGTCTATGTAATTGAGAAACATTATCGCAAGTGCAGTGAAAGAAAATAGTAGTGAGTTGTTTGTTTATTGAAGAAAATTAGACTTTTGGACTCCTGCCGCCACTATTTTTCATTGAAAAGTCTACTATTATATTTTTAGCTTAGAATACATCTCCTTTGGTTAAAAATTCTAGTATTTGGTAAAAATTTCAATTGTTTCGTTGAAAGTTCATTTTTTTGGTAAAAATGTAATCTTTCTTTTTTTTAAAACTCATCTTTCTTCGTTTAAAATAAACTTCTTTATTATATTCAACTGTCTCATAAAAAATTCATTTTTTTTTTTGCTTGAAGATTCATCAATTTAGTTAAACTTTCGTCTTTTTATATTTAAAATTGTTATTTTTTCGTAGTAACGTCATCTTTTAAGATAGAATAGCCATCTCTTTTTGCTTGAAAATTGAACTTATCGGATTTAACATTAAACGCTTTTGTTGAAAATTCAACAATGTTGTGAAGTATTCATTTTTTTTAAATTCGTATTTCTGGGTTGAATAAAATCAACTATTTCGTTGAAAATGAACTTTTTTGTTGAAAATACAACCGTTTCGTTCAAGATTAGCTTTTTTTATTGAAAATTCATATTTTTGGTTTAACAATTCAAGTTTTTTTAGTAGAAAATTGATTTTTTCTTCACTTGAAAAATCCACAATGTGGTTGAGTTTTTTCTTCCTGACTAAAAAATTATATAAAATTCTTTGAATTTAAATTTAAGTAAAAATTACCAAAGTTGACGAAAAACCTTTTAGTCAAAAAACTCATTAGAAAGTATTTTTTAACAACGTGCATGTGATGAAATTTTTTTTAAACAATCCTTTTGTATGAAGAAATAGCCTTGAACAAAATTTTCTGCATGAAAAAATATTTTTAAATATTTAAAAATTTTTTTAAAACTGTTATCAGTAGGTATTACATCTGGAAATAAAATATTTTTCTCTCAAAATCACACTGCAGTGAAATGCGAAATAATGAAAACATTGTAATTAAATAATTACTCAAATATTCTTCTTAAAAAAATTGTTATCGTTTGATAGAATCTTTTTTTCTTTAATTCATTGTATATAAATTTTTCATTTTCAAAAAATTTTTTTGTAAAGGAATTTCTTATTTATAAAAAAAATAAAATAAAAAATGTTTTCAAGAGAAAGTGTAGGATGAGAATAGCAATAATATTTTCAAAAAAATGCTTCAAGGGTATTTTTTATACAAAAAGATTGTTTATATACCAAAAGAAATTATGTAATTTTAAAATTTCACAATTCATCACAATTCTGTACGAAACTCATTATTATATATTGTACACAAGTTTATGTAAATATTCCGTGGATTGTAATAATTCTCGACACAATTGATTGATCCAGGGCTTAAGTAAACTCTGCATTAATCAATACTATGTTTACTTTATTATAATAAATGATTTCGCCCCAACCTGTATTTTTTAATTATTAACTTCGTACGTGTATGGGAAAAATAAAAATTCAGTATACTAAAAGTAGTACCAGCATATTGCATATATTTTCCATACACAGGTATGGAAAAAGTACCAATCTAATGTAGGAAAATTAGTGTCTCTGTATGGCAAGTTTATCATACACAAATACGGAAAAAATACCAATTCAGTACATCAAAATAACATACTGTATATTTTCCATACATAGGTATGGAAAAAATGCCAATCCTGTATGAGAAAATTACTATGTTGCGTATGACAAATTTACCATACACAAGTATGGAATAAGTATCACTCCTTGTATGGGTTAAAAACTTCCCGTACATGTATAGAAAATTTACCATGATTTTTCTTACGGTAAAGATATTAAATTACTTCAACAAGTGAATAAAACCACAGAAGATCCCAAAAAATTGCAAACATTTTAATTTCAACATTGAAATATCTAAACTTGAAAGCCACTAAGAATTACAAATTGTAAGCTCTATCTCGTACAGAAATTTCCCCATCTTTCCCTTTTTGAAGTAGGGTTCTGATGGGGCCCCTATCAGAATTTCTAGTTAGGAAAAAACTGACGGGGCCCTGTGAGGCTCTAACGAGGAATTCCATGCTTCGTACAGGTATGGCGAATCTATCTGTATCTAGTGGGGCTTTGACCAGAATTTCTAGTCTAGAAAAAACTGGCCCTATCCCCGACCAAAGAATTCCTAAAATATTTGCCTAATTGCCTAAAATATCAATTTTGAGATTTTTGACGGTTTCCACATGCTAAACTCGTGTTTTTTGTTTTATTTTTAAACGCGTTTTTCTCGAAAACTTGATTTTAGGCACTAGATCCCTTTTTTCGGAGCCGGTCATATGTGTACATTGTATAGTATTTCTTATGGCAAAGTAAGAGGGGTTAAGTGAAGTGTAGCTGTCCAGTCGTGCAGTGCATAGCCAGTGATTTTAAGGTTTGAATTTTTTTTAACTATAGTTTCGTATTGTGTTTCGCATTATTCTTTGAAAGTATAGAAAATAAAAGGCGCCTGCAAGAGCAGGGATGACTGCGGGGCAAAAAGTTCCGCTTAATCAAATAAGCTGGACAGGAATGCGATGAGAATGAGGTTATGATGCCTTGTTCTCACTCTGAAGACAATTTAAGAGGTAAAAAGTGTTCTAATAATGTAGCATTAAATACAATTTAATAATAACATAATAAAATAAAAATATTCACCTATAATGTATTACAAAAAATATCAAATAAGTAAATGTACAAAAAGCGTGGTACAAGAAAATCAAAATGAATCAATTATAATTAAGCAATAATTGACATTTTTTATTACACTTCTTAAGTATATTATTTTTTTAAAACTCACTCTGCAAGATATCTCATTACGTTAAATGTTTCAGAAGTTTCAGACAAATAAATAAGCTGCGATGAAAATGAGCTTATGATTGCAGATTATGCGGTTATGATGATATGTTGTGGAAGGGCGACCCCCACTAGAACACTACTAGAAAGTCTATTGGGGCCTACACCGATGAAAGCGTCATACGTCACCTATAGGGTTCCGACTAGTTTTCCTTACTAGAGCCCGATTGGAAATTGGGAAAACTCGTCAGAACCCTACTATAACCATTTCAAAATATCTGCTCAGGATATTTTTCAAAAATATTATAACTTTAAAAATTCAATTCAAGTTAAATATATAATCTACAATATTTAATCTTTAATACTTGAGCCCTTAAAAAATAGTAAACAATGAAAAGTTTTGCGGAATTAGAAACTATACTTCTAATTTGAAAAATTGACACATAAAGCGTGACCCATTTTATTTTGCAAACCTCTCGCCACCCTTCAAGAATAAGTAATTTCATCATATTTTTTTTTTTGATATTTAAGAACTAAACATTTGAAACGTTCAGAAAATATCAATTTTAAGTAATGTGACCGATTTCTTATGAAATCGGGCAGTCTGACCTTGCTAATGTTACGGAATTACTTGGGGCTAAAATAAATTGTTTTCCAAGGTAAGATATGAGACACGTATTTTTTATTTTTTACACAAAAAATGTTGCATGAACTTAGAGCTACTGGAATATTTAGGTGAATTATGTAAAAATTAAAGCAAATTTTTTTTTAAATTATGTATCTTGGAAAAAAATGGACATAATTTGATTTTCTTTATATAAGCTTGTATAGTACAATCTACGCTCTTTTAAATCACTAAAATAAACTGACAAAATTTGAAAATTACTAAAATGGCGTAAATTTTTCGGAAAAACTTAAAAGTTAATTTTCTCAAAAAGGCCACCTTCGATTTTTTTCTTGATTTTTTTAGATTCAGTGTGATATGAGGGAGATATTCTGTGAATTTCGTCCTCGCGCTCTTCCTTCATATAGAAAAACTTATATTTTTTTATAATATAAAATAAATTTTTCAAAATATCTATTTTTTTTAAATATTCATAGTTTTATCTTAAAGGAGCTAAAATTATAAATATCAGATATTTTAGAATTTAAATAAGAAAAATATCGAAATTATGATTTTTACTGTTCTGCTTTGATTAATTTTACAGGAAAAAAAGGAGAAAACAGAAATGGCAAAGCTAGTAAAGTAAGAAGTAAAATTAGTCAAATCAGAACAGCAAAAATCATAATTTCAACATTTTTCTTATTTACATTCTGAAAGATTTAATATTTATCAATTTGGTATCTGTATATTCTTTAAATATATATGAGTTTGGCTTCTTTAAGACATAAAACTATGAATATTCAAAAAAAAAAGAATTGATATTTAAAAAAAAATTATTCTATATTACATATAAGGAAATAAGTTATTCTATACGAAAGAATAGTTTAGCGAGGAGAAAACTCACAGGATATTTCCCTCATATTCGCTGAATCTAAAAAAAAATCAAGATAAAAATCGAATGCGGCCTTTTTGAGCAAATCAAACTTTTAGTTTTTTTCGAAAGATGTACGTGATATTGGTAATTTTCCAAATTTTTGGAGATTCCTTGAGCGATTTTAAGGAAATTTGTTGGTGAAAAACAAAAAATACATGTCTCATACCTTACCTTGGAAAACAATATATTTTCGCTCCAAATAATTCCGTGACATCAGTAGGGTCTGAAGAAAATGAAATAGTCGTGTAGAAGTGTATAAACCGGAACGAAGATTGTGATCGTGTCCCCTTTGTATTCACTGTCATTCTTTTCAGTCTATATGTTCTTGTTTGCTCTGGCAGTTACAGAATAATCCTCTTAACCATTATCATTCCTCTTAACAAGTTATGTTTTTCAGCGATTCTATGCTTTCATTCTTAACTGTGTAATTTTTTAATCTGAAAGAAAATACGATAAACCGCTTATTCAGAAATCTTTATGTGGACCTGATGGGATTCTCGCTAGTTTATACCTCTTCTAGTGTGGCCCTGACCAGAAAAACTGGCTAGGAACTGTCAAGGTTGTAACGCTTTTGCAGATCTGTGCCCTATGTAAGGAAAAATGGTCAATGCCCTATGAAAATAAGAATCATTCTAGATTATTATAATGAATGATTTTCAAAGAAAGGAGTTGTAATATTATTATAATGAATGTTTGATTAATTTGCTATTAAATATTCTAAAATTATTTATAATTTAATTAATGTAAATAAAAGCCGCAGGAAGCGATAGCAAATAAATATTAATTTTTGCCAGGGACTCAGGTATGGTTTATACTTATAAACTCCGCTTTTTCTAAATGTGTATCAGAATGAAAGAAACCCATCAATGTCGATTTGTGAGGTGTTTGGAATAGGGGCCTGTACCCAATGATAAATTTCCTCGATTGAAAAAAATTCGAACCCTCGTGCAAAAAACTGAAACGTAAACATAAATGCAGCAACTGTTACAACTGAACTTACAGAGGTTACAACTGAAAAAACGAATTTGTGAATACCAGGTATTAAATTATTTAACTTTGCAACTGCCGCCAGTACTTTTAATTTGAAACCTTTCTTTTTCACAGAAAAACGCCAATCCTCGAAAGTACGCCAATTCGGTGTTGTTTTGAGTTGCAACAAAAATGAGACACCGGAGAATGAGAATGCAGCTATGTTCATGTTACAGTTTTACACTCGAAGTATTATCATTTTCAGAAAAAAATCTTATTTAGAGAACATAATAAATGAGCTGCAACAAAAATTATCTCACTGATTTTCTGTGTTGATTAGAGTATTTTGACGTGTCCAAATGACAAGGTTCCATTTCGGAGAGACCAAATGAAAAGGTGCTAACTCGTGGAGACAAAATGAAAAGGTGCTACAGAGAGCATGGCGCTGATGTTTCCAATACAATTTATATGGGATTTTGAAGCTACGAGAGATCGCCACGCGAGTTTACAACTTTTAATTTTGTCTGCACGAGTTAGAACGTTTTCGTTTGACCTTTCTGAGATAGAACCTTTTTATATGGACGCATCGATTTAGATCCTTGTAAGCAATTATTTTAATCATCAACATTTCAATCTGCACACCGATGTCAATCGTTTTTAAAATTTAATACGAAATATTAAGGCGAATTTAAAAATAATAGTTTATAATATACTGTGCGTGATATCTCCACTAATACAAAGATTATAAACTTTTTCCTGAAGTACAATTATCGTGTCAAAATTCAAACACTATGTCAGGAAGTCTACCACATGAAAGTCAATCATAACTGTAAAACGCATAACCCGCATGCACATTGCACGTGGAACAGAGACTAATTGTTGTATATAATGCAGGCTTTGCACTATCTAAATCGTTATGTGCGCAATGGTAGTATTTTATAGCTAATCTATAATTATAGTTTCTATCTTTTTCATGAACATGGAGGACTGAATGGGTTATATAAATAATATTCTGAAAAGTAGTGCAACTGTTTCTTGATAATTATTATATTCGAACAATGTCTATATACTCTATATTAATATGTGAGCATCATATTCAATTTGCTTTAAAACGAATAGATTTATAGAGTCCGTACTCTGTCACGAATGCGAAGAAGATACTTACAGTCCTCACTTGGAAATTATCTGAGAAAATAATTATCGCTTGGATTATCGTTTGGAAGATATTGTTAATTTAAAATTGAAAGGATGCGCTATAATTGAATCTAAAAAAAACTCTTAATAAAAAGTCGTTTGCAGACTATAGTTTTATCCCTATGATTATCAAACTTTGACAATCACGTCTCATTTTACGATTTCACATGGAAATCAGAACGAAATAAATGAAAAAAGAGTTAAAAACGTGATTTTTGAAATGCAGACCAAGGTACAGTATACACACTTTTACCGACAGCCAAAACCAATCCACCGATTTCGATGAAACTTTGCATACATGTAGTAATTAACATGTGCATATGTCGCTTTTTCAGGAGAAAGTGGTAAAACAACAAACCATGAAGTTAAATTTGAATTTATCGAAAAATTTACTATTTTGAACATGCAGACGCACCGACAGACAAAACTAATCGATCGATTTATTTTTTCATACAAAACCATTGTTCACTAAATAATATACCGTTTTATACAACATACCATCGCGGTTCAGAAAATATAATCAATGTAATATTAAGTTTATTTATAGTTAACTCAAAAGTTTTTCCCAAAACTGTTGCAAAACTTTTGGAAATTAATAAGCATATTGAGATTGAAATTTTCGTCATCTTCGCTTGCTTCGCTTAACCATCAATTCGAATTCATGAATATTCATTTAAGTTTGAATAATAAAACCAGATAACCAGATCCTTTAAGAAAACTGTTCACAATAATTATTCTATAAGTTTGAATGATATTATAGAAAATTGTAGAAATCCGTTGACCCCAAAATAAATAAAAAATGCCAAATACTTTTTTATTCTTCTAAAATATGAATTTATTTTTGTTATCAAACAAAAAAAATTGTTTTAAAAACTAATTCATTGAACTAATTTCTTTTATTGAAAAACACTTCTATTTATGAATTTTCTACTATTCGTACTTGGCCTCATTTTTTAATTTCACAACTTTGATTACCTTTAACACACATAAATAAAATATTAATAGTCATGTACTTGGCGGAATTTTTTCACACGTAGTGTTTTCGATGGGATGAATATATATACATATAGTCCCAAATAAATTCATACATATTTTTACCAAACAGTTATTTTCCAACTTTCCCATTCAATAAAATGAACGGAAACATTTTTTTCTAAACTCAGATTGGTCCCTGTCCCCTAGTTTGCTTCAAAGTTTTTACTTAGATCCTCGATTTGTATAGCTTTTCCAAGATTTTAGTGTAACGTTTACGACAAACACTTAAAATACTGCCACACGTGTTTTGACTTTACTCACAGAGGGGCCGAGAATTAGTATAGTTGTCCACTATATCGAATTAGTAAAAATTTCAACTAATCGCGTTATTAATTTTCTGCTAATCTTTAGTGGCTCACTTTTCTCTAATTCAATCAGTAGAATATCATTAGCAATTAGTGAAATTTCACTAATTTAGATTTAGTGAGTTCTGTCTATACAGAGAAAAAAATAAACTTTAATTTCGAGCAAGACGAACATTGAAAGTAATTTCATATGGTTTTTCAGTTTTGATATTGAACATGACAGTGAAGATGGTTGAAGGTTAAAATCAGTTTGTGAGAAAATGACTCGTAAAATGAACCTAGTTTTCTTCTGTGCAATTGTTAATTTTGTATTGTTTACTAATACTTCTTGTAAGCATTTTTTATTTATTATTTGCAAGAGTTTATGAATAATAACAACAATTTGTAATTTCTAGTCTGCTTTTTCAATCTTTTTCAAAAAATCATTAAAAATCGTAGAAAATTACAAAGAAAAAGTTAAAACTAGAATTTTTTGTTATTATTCGGGCACTTTTACCAAATGTTGCAAGTATGTAATTACAAAACACAAAAAATGACAATTTTCACATGAGTGTAATCTATATATATATAAATGAAAATCTGTTTCTTTGTTCGCTTATAAATACCAAACCACTGCACAGAATGACGTGAAAATTTGTACAATGATTCATTACGTCACTCGGAAGGTTTATGACTTGGTCCGAATCAAAAACTCACTGTAATTTTTGCAACAACAATGGGCAAATGTCAATAATTTTGCCCATAAAAAATACATTAGGATCGATATTTCCGCGATTCGATATATATATATCGATTGCTATCGATGCAATCGATCCAGTATATTGATTATCTGCGTTGATCTGCTTCGTAAACATAGTTAACCAAAACAAAGCAAAACACCCAATACTTCTCATCCGATCTATGGTTTATTCTTAAAATTTGCTACATTTTCTTCGACATTTGTGCAGTGTTCAGGGAAATTAACCGCTTTTAAATCGTAAGTACAAATTTATTTATTCTGCACGCCGTACTATTTATGCAGTGAATGACAGGCGCGTTTAATTTCGGTAAATGTAAAAAGTAAGGTTAACTTCCGATTTGCATTTGAGAGGTTAAGTACAATTTTTTAAATCAAAATTCGAAAACTACAGTTTCCATTTTCTATATTCAAGTTTTTATTTCTGTTTTACTTTCTCAGAGTTTTTTCCAAGTTTAGTTCAAATTTCACTGTCGACTTCGCATTTTTCAAAACCAAATTTTGCGATAAATACTTGAAATTTAATGTTGATTCCATTCCAGTATTTCATGTCCAAACTTAATATCAAGAGAAAGAATGTAAGTAAGATCGAATGCAATCAAAAATTTGACTTCTAAACGCGAAGATCCTTCATAAGTTAAGTTAGTCTTAAGTAAAAAGAAGTTGTTCTTCATGTGTTTCACATTTTTTAAATCATTTTATGCAACTTTCATTGCATTTCCGTTTATTTTCGATGTATAGTATTAATAATAGCGGCCGCCGCTACAGGGAACAGCTAGTTATATATAAATCTGTTAAAAACTTGAAGTTGAATAAATAATCTATCTTGAGAACTACCGGAAAAAAACATAAAATGCTTGATTTTAAGTGATTACTAGTATTTTGAAAAAAAAAACACAAAATAGCAGATTACAGGTCTTGAAATTCCATTTTTGGTTTTTCCGAATTATTTTAACATTCTGAGAAAATTTTTTAAAAAGAAGTTTGCTAACATTCTTTTATATTAGTGCAAAGAATAGTTGCAAAGAAAGTATAGCCTACGAGAAAATTGAGTGGCTCATCTAACCACCTATGCTCATCTCGCCAAATGAAGGCGTTGACGATTTTCGCCAAAAGCTTGATGGGATCGAAGATCTCATCCGTAGCATTGACGGGAAAGTAATTTTCAGAAGATCTGATTGACGAGAGCCGATTTTAGGCGGTTCACTCGCATCCCCAGAAATGGCAGCGAAGATGAGAACTTGGAGAGTCCTCGAAGACTACACGGCTAGTATCCACCAATACAATCGTTTTCAAATCGGGGAGTTGCCCAAAGGGGTAAACATCGTGGGATTAAGAAAACATAAGAAGGGCTGGAACGTCAGCAGATTAGACCCGGCTGCATTCACCAAAGCAATCACTAAAAAGGGAGGGCGCATGTTGGAGGAGCGCACAAAGCTCAGAGCTGGAAGGCGATATATGCTGCCGTTGACATTGATATTTGGGGTCGTGGTTACCTGATTGTCACGGACAAGATATACGGAAGGGCACTGGAGGGGCCGAAGGATCTGATACGATTGAAATCATCGTCAGACAGCTTTTCCCTAATCATCCAGAGCGTCCTGTATTTGACGGGACAAATCCAGAGTTAGTCTCATGGTTCACGATCCAGCAGCTGGACATACTTGACGCACTCTAGACGAGATACCAAGTGCCGTTCTACATCAGAAGAGTCGTCAGTAACTATCTAGACGATAGGAATCTCCAATATGAAACAACGGAAGGCCCAAGGAAAATGAAGATTACTGCGGGAGTGACCCAAGGATCATCACTTGGCCCGGACTTATGGAACGTCGTTTATGAGAACACCCTGACGATGGAGCTACCCGAGGGCATTAAGTTTGTGGATACTGTGTAACCACTTGGCGTCAGTAATTCTGGCGCTTACTGTAGAGGAAGCTAGGGCTTTTTCTAGGCTTATGTCTAATATCGCAGGGCCAGGGAGCAGCAGAAGAAGAGCGCTTGTAAGTGTTGCTAACTTTATAAAAGTCTACGGAGCATAGGTGTGGGCAGATGCCATAAAGTTTGACAAGTACCGCCATAAGTTGGCAGCGGTCCAAAGAAGAGGGGCTCTCAGAGTGTTGACCTTTTATCTCACACAGTTCCTCACAGGTTACAGGCACTTCAATGCATATCTGCACAAATCAAACAAGAAGAGTAGTCCGGACTATGACATTTGCTTGATAGAAAGGGACGATGCGGAGGACACCTTCAGGTGCGACCGTTGGGCGGCAAGTAGGAGTTCCCTCTAGGTAGAACTTGGAGTTGACCTAATGCCTGAAAGCATTGGGAAGGCGATGCTAGAAAGCAAAAGGAACTGGTGGCTGTTGGGAACTATGTGAGAGATGTCTTTCGGGAAAAAAGAAGGAAGAAAGAGCAGCAGCAAGAATATAGTACTATCGGCAAGACTAGATCTTCTGATGTATCAAAGAAGAAGACAAGCTAATCAACTCAAGCTGTCCCAAAGGGTGTCGAAGGCCGACGATCCGTAGTGTATCGCACTGCTGAAGCTGACGCGAATCACCACTCAAGGACAAGCTAGTCAAGATCAGGTTTAGCGACTATGAGAGGCAGGAGGAATTGCGTAAGTCAACCAGGCCGAAGAGCAGGATGCCAAAGCACGGCGTAGAATGCCTATAACCCATGTTCTTGAAGTAATGCGAAAGCGGATTCCGAGGTATGGGGAAAATGACACAGGCTCACAGTAGAACCGCGGTAAACCTCACGTATGGCCACGTCTCACGACCGTGAGATTGTTGGCCACAAGGTACGACGAAACTACAACGACAGGCTGGCGAAACCCTCGTATGACCGACAGCTCTCTGTATCCATCTCGTAAGTGCCTTGGCATGTTTTTGGCACGCGGGTATGGCTTTGATGTTACGAACCAGCGATAGTTTTGCACCTCCAAGAGCCTGAGAGCGTTCAGCAGGTCAAGGTCGCGGTTAGCACCATAAGAGCGACAAAGATGGTAATAAAGCACTCTTATGGCCGCATTGTGTCTGTGGAGATACGTCGTTTTCGCATAAGTGGGACATCCAATAGTATGTGCTATAGTCTCTCAGAATGTTCATGACACGCTCTGCACCTATCGCTGGGAACTTCTTGACGATGCGGCTATGGTGCTCTGCGCGTTCGGTCGTTTTGAACCGCATTTACAAGTGGGTTTGGTGTTGTCATAGTTGTTGTTCCCACGAGCAGCTATGGAAAAGGTTCGTCCACCCCCCCCCCCCCATGCAAGGCTAAGGTTGCATACTCTAGAAGGTCGCCCAGTATCCCAGAGACACCGTTTGGGGACACCTCACCCAGGTGCCATTCAGCTTTCGACACGGTTGTTCACGCCTCAGCTTGGGGGTTTTTCCTTCAGGTCCATCCCCGGACAATTGTCCGCGACTGCTTATTAAGTTTTGTAACCGTATGTAGCAGAAACCCTCGGTACAGGGATATGGTACTGCTGTGCATGATCAAGTCACAGAATCCTTTCGGTACAAAATATCTTGTCTTGCAAGGATTTGTATCGTCTCTTGGCTACTTGTCCTGCGTATGTAGATTTTAGATCTTCCATTTTCTGCAGCCTCCATGTGTCACGTCCAGTGAACAATACTGGTTGTTTTTTCTTAACTCTAACTCTAACTCGCCAAAAGAACTTCGCAAATTCGCCTTTTCTGTGTAAAATCTTGCGTCTCAGAATATTTGCATTGGAGTCTTATGTCTGGACATGTCACTGTAAGCATTATAGTATCGTTATAATGCTTAGCTTATAATTGTAATCGACGTTGTTGTGTCTTGCACTCTCTGCTTATACTTGTTGAACAATATGTTCCTTACTGTATGTTTTCCACTTATTTGTAATGGTCAATGACCATGCACCAAATTATTTTCGAACAAATAAAATAATAAAAAATATTTCACCGATTTCACGAATTTTTTTTTTTACCAAGTTTTAAGTATTTGAACTTTTAATGCTGGTGACGATGTTAATTAAAAATTCGTCGAAATTAAAGAAAAAAATTTTGCAGTATCTGAATTAAAACAGTTTATCTACTTGAGTATTGATTACCTAAAACTTTTTAAATTTGTGTTCAATCGAGAAATGTCATGAAAATTATTTGTAAATCTTGTTGAAATCTGCTAGAAAATCATAATTAAAACTTATGGACCTCTTAAAAAAAAAAATTCTTAATTTTGAAACTTTTTGAATTTTTGTCGAATCGAAAAATGTCATTACGATAATTTCTAAATATATTTTATATCTAATAGAAATATCAAATGAAATTTCTTGATCTGTTATCGACCCTAAGAAACCCTTAAAAAACTTTTAAGAAGGTATCAAAGGCTGATTCGATTTTTCAAATCCTTCAAAAGTTAGCGTGGTTACAACATTCAGGTAATCACACAGGCATACATACAGACATTCAGACAGTCAGACGCCGACAAAATTTTACGATTTTCGGACTCTGTGAGTGCCGAAACGTAAAGAGCTGTTAAAAACTAGAGATCGAAAATTTGGATGATTCCATTACACTCTCATGAATGAGCATGTAAAAATTGACGTGTAAATCTACAAGCTGAAACGAATTTTTTGAAAAATTGTAGAAAATTTGTTTGTCTTGAAAAAAATACAATTATAACCGACTTTATTGATATTTTAGCGAAAATTTTGAAAAAAATAAGATGGAGAAAAGCGTCAAAAGACTTTGTTCAATAACTTTTTGAGAGGAACGACTTTGATCTTTTGACTTTTTCCCTATCTTGGTCTCGATTTTGTAAAAAATCCAAACTTTGATTTTCATAAAAAGAAATCAAATTTTTCTTTTCCAAGACGCGGCCACAAGATAAACTATTTTGGGATATATTCAATATTTTAGTACCAACTTGAAAAAATGAAGAGAGAAAAAAACGGTGGCCTTTTTGAAAAAAATAAGTTTCTAACATTTTCAGAAAAGCGGCCGCCATGCCACCTGCATTAAGAGTTCAATTACTCATAACTTCTCACGCAACTGTTTCAAAGAAATATATTTAACTTTCTTCAGCATTTAAAAATATCCTCTGATTTTATAGAAAGATAAATTAATATGGAGAATGACCCGACATTTCATAAAAAATATGCCAAAATAGTGACTATTATTTATTATTTATGTTTGTCGATCTTCCGACGGTTTTTGATCTACTAGTCGTTTATATGTACACTAAAGCTCCCATATAAGCGCATCCGGTTTAAGAATTCTTTAACATTGAATCCTATTGAACAAACATTTTTTCATAAGAAAAGGTTACTTAATACGATAATCAATAAAGATGTTAATAGATAATGAGGTACGTACAGTAGGAAAAATAAACAGAAACTTAAAAATGACTTGGAGTTAAGAATGATAAAAAATTATCAAAAGTTGAAACAGAAAGACATTATAGTCATTACATGCAAGTAAGATAAACCATTCCTGGACATTCAGTACATTATTAGTGTTAAGAAATAAATTGTATTATGGGCAGCACTCCTTTTCACCATGGCTGCATGTCCAGGAGTAAGGTTAGGTACACTTGCGTTCGTAAAACTGCTGAAGCCTGAGTCGTGTCTAGTGTTCTAAATATTATAAAAAGCAAGAACCATTCAAATATGTGTGACGTTAAGAAGCAATTACTTATTAGTAGCTATAATAAGATCACAATATACATCACTAAGAATGTCAGTATCAGTGCATTTGTTATGAAAGGAAGGATGAGTTTACTTAAGTCGAGTGTTTGAGTTACTTCTTGAGTCGCAGTTGTTAAATTTAGATTCTTATTGCCTAAAAACTGTTAATCTTTTACTAATATATTTTTCAATCAAATTCAGTGAGTAGCCATTAATTTTAAGAGTATTCACAGCAATTTGTAGATTCTGGGTTTGAAATTTATTATCAGAAATTGTAACAGCTCTATCAACAAAACTTTTAATCACAGATATTTTATCTTTCATTGCAATGTTCGAATTAAAATTGACGTACGTCCCAGACCATGTTGGTTTCCGGTACCAGTTGGTAATGATACTATTGTTGTCTTCGTAAATGGTGATATCTAAGAAGTTAATGTTGTTGTTATTTTCAATCTCAATCGGAAACATTAATGTAGGCTGATATGCGTTGAATTTAATAAGAAGTGAGTTAATTTTATCATCAGGAGCGCAAGTCAATATATCGTCAGCATAGCGGATGTAAAAAAGCATTTTAACTTTCAAGTTCCTCCATCACAAGGTAGAATATTATACCTGATAGCAGAGAACTCATCGGGGTGCCAAAAACTATTCGAAAAAACTCATTTTGAAAATTACAATAAGCGTTGTCCAGGGAAATTCAACCAACTCGAGGAATTACATGACTGGTATGTTAGTAAATTTCCTAATTTTAAACCATGTTAACTTAATGATTCTTAAAACTAAATCTTTGGGATATTAGTGAAAAGAAATTTGGCATCAAGTGAGACAATTTTATAATTGATAATAGATTTAATGCTTTCACGATGATTCATTATAGTAAAAAGGAGATGTTTCGGGTTTCAATCGTGTG
>JAUMHM010000085.1:41122332-41132565 GCA_032362435.1 Melikaiella ostensackeni
ACAAATAATGGTCTACGTAATATTTATTATAACTTTTCTCATATCACATGTTTTTAACATCACAAGAAAGTTTCAATACTCAAAATTTATTTTGAGCACTGTAAATATGTATTTCTTAAAGATCGAAATAAAATCTATTCTCTTATAAAAATTTGTTGTGTACTAAAAAAGAACACCCAAAAAGTTCACAATTCAAAAATAGACTTCTTGACTACCCGTTTTTCTGGCTCATTGGAGACAAGTGCACAACAAATGTACACAACAGAAAGAAAAAAGAGGGAGAAAAAAGAAATTTATGATAAATGGTAAAACGATAAAGCGATTCCGACCGCCAAAATTCGAATCATGAAATGAAATTTTTTTTCAATAACTAGCATTATAATTGTTTTTTTTATGTGACGTAATGTTCGACTGACCCGCCCCCCCTTCCCCATGTCACACTCCGTCACAAATTTTGCCCCCCCCCCCCAAACGTGTGACATATTACATGGAGGACCCCTTATCACTCTTGAATAAAAATGTCAATCTCCATTAATTTGAGAACAATGTACCTTACTCGTATATGTAAAGATACATTGTTTTCGCGATTTAAATTAAATATTTTGTATAGAGGAAGTACTTTACACTGTTAAAAAAAATCTGACCCAGTTTTAATGCACATGTATTGAAAGTTTTTTCCACTCACGTGTACGATATTTTAAAACTGTGCTCGTTTTAGCTTCCACTTTAATAATTAATTTGAGCCGGTCAAGATTTTGGATTTTATCTGCATTATTCTGTGGAATTGATAGTTACAAATATCTGTGTTTTATACTATGATAAAAACTCTACAATTTGTTTATGAAAATAAATTAAAAATGCTATTTTAACATATAAAAAATAGGGTAAAAAGGATTTTAATAAATGAATTTTCAGTTACAAGTGCATGAAAATCATACATTCAATTACCAGTACCGGAAATTTAAGTTAAATTTGTCATTTAAAAGTGTTCGAATTTTCAAGAATTTTCGAACAGTGAATTATATATCGAAAACTTAATCGATACTATATCCAATTTGATCAAATTGATTTCTCTTATTGCTTCAAAAATTGATATTCTTTTTGAGTCGCATGAACATTTCCCGAATTCTACTTTCCCCAATGTACATTTTACAGAATTGGATTTGACTGAATTAGAACAGACCCTAATTTCTATTAATCCGAATTACCATTTGCCCTAATTTTTTTTATATTCTTCCGAATTATCATTTGTCATCCTTCTCATTATTCCGAATTCACATTTTTCATATTTTTCATATTTATCGAAATTCTCATTTGACATAATGTGTTAGGTCTCGTGTAGAGTTTGTGCTGCGGCCCGGATCGGGTCCAGACCAAGTCAAATCGGGCTCTGATCGGTTAACCTGGTCTGGGCCTGATCGATGATAAAACACACGGCCACCTCGGGGTGGCGGGCCAGATCTGGCAGCCCAATCCAGCCACCCGATCGATACCCGATCTGGCCCTAATCAGTTTTTCGTTAACAGACATTTTTTTAATTATGGTCTTTTTCTATTTCACATAGAAATAAATACGAATTTATCTTTGGCATTAGCAATAACCATGCTAAGATGAGCCAAGGTGCCAACACTTCTTGAATTACGGTAAACTTGAAGTAAGCAATATCTGAAAGTAAGTTAAATAAATATTAGTTTATGCAAAAAATTAGTCTAATTTTTAGTTTAGTAACAATCATATAGGTACACATACATATACAATATTAGACTACTACCTAGCAAGCATGTGATTATGACAGGTGATTATGACAAATGGCGATACATGTAAATGAATTTTAGATTACGTAACTTTTCAGAACAATGAAAACTGTGACAAATAATTAATAATAATTTATTTAATTTGATAATTTCAAATGTAACAGATATGTGAAGGAGTGGTACAAATCTTACGTCACGAGAATGCTGATACGTTACAAGAATGTCATAGTTGTCCTAGATCATTTGTTACACCAGTGTTTCATACCCATTCCATATGGCTGTTGCGTTACCGTTATGAAACAAATTTACAATGTGGTGTTATCACTGTATTCAGAATTTTTAAATGTAACAGATATGTAACACAGTCATGGAATAAGAATATCACAGTTGTTCTAGAACAATATTGTTCTGTAACTGTTCTGAACTCGTTCCGTAAAAACATTAGTTAACAATTACGTACAAACGTTTCAATAACAGTATTGTGTTATATAAATGTTATGTACTAGTGTCGCATTGATATTTTAATGCTCTGTAATAATTATGTAACAGTTCTATAGCAGCTTTACCGAAGGTTGTATAGTAATGTAATGGATTTATGGATCTGTCACATAGTTACGTCACGTATATGTTACAGTGTTATATAACAATAATGTAACTCTGTTGTATGTATCTTACGTAGTTATGTTGTATAAAAAGTACCAAATTCCCACTTGGTAGGCTGCGACCTCGAAAGAGCAATGAATTGGCCCTAACCTAAAAATTCATTTGGCTGCACATTCCAGTTGCACGGCTGTGTCGCGATTGAAACTCACATATACTGGTTTAATCATATTATTCGCATTTTTGAAAATGCTTCAAGGCAGAATCGCACTCTCAAAAATACAAAGCATGTTCTAACCCGAAGAATGACTTTCCTGTCTCCTATAGACACTCAATTCCCTTCACACTTGCATCAAAATCTTTCACTGCACTTATAATGCTAATGTTCACTTACGTAACACTGTAACAGAACACTTATGGTTCTTGCGTTTAACCAAGTTACAGAACAATACTTGTTCTATTTTGATGCCTTGATATTATTATCATACATTTCTGCGGTTTTGGCCTTAGGCATGGGTGACTCAAATTTTTAAATTAATTCATCAGAGAAGTTGTTCTGATAAACAGATGTCTGTTATATCGACACTCACGATAAAGACAATTTAATTCAAAACAAATTAAACGAAAATATTTTTGGAAAAATATGTTCGAAAAACTTCACTGCGAGCCGGATTTGAACCGACACCTTCTCTTTTCATGAGAGGTGCTTTAACCAATTCAGCTGTCGCAGCACGTCTAAGGCCAAAACCGCAGAAATGTATTACAGAACAATGTTGTGTACATTTATTGAACACCTGTCTCTAATGAGCCGGAAACACGGGTAGTCTCAAAGTCTATTTTTGAATTGTGAACTTTTTGGGTGTTCTTTTTTGGTACACAAAAAATTTTCGTAAGAGAATTGATTTTATTTCGATCTTTAAGAAAAAAAAATGTGACATTTGTCTTTTATAAGACTTACATCACACTGCTACAGAATTGTTACAATTTCTTTTATGAAACTGTTATATCTTCATGCGCTAATGGGGATACTTAACATTGTCACCTTGCAGTTATAAAACAAGTAACTCACTGAACAGTAACACTCGTTATATAACCAAATATAACAATATTCCCCTTTCGTTGCGGAGCAGTTACGTAGCTCGTTTGCTGGATGAAATATCAAAACGCAAATTTATAAGAAGAACATTTTAAATAGATGAAAAGGAGAAACTTTTTTGTGACTTCAATTTTTAAAAACTTCTTTTAAGACCATATGTATATATTAGTATGGGAAATATAACAAACGTCAATGAAAATAATGTAGATTGGTAATGATAATGTTATATTTCAAGGGTCTCGGGGTTTTGGCACTTACGCCCTTGTGCACCGGGACCTTTTATTTCTATTATGAAACAAGGTTACATACGTGTGCACCACGTTCTATAACGGGTACATAGATGTGTGATGTAATAATTATGTATCACTGTTACATATCTGTATTTTTTTCATTTTCAGTTTTGTTACATATGGTTACAAATCCTCGTATCACTGTTATGGAATTGTTGTATACTTGTATACTATTCAAAAACATAACACCATTATGAAATTGCTACGGATCGATTACAGTTACAGGACAAATTTACGTCGTAACACTGTTACAGTTTTGTTAAGGCACTGTTACATAATAATTTCACATTGTAACCCTGTTTCAGAATTGTTACAAAACATTTTTTGACATGTAAAGCTGTTACAGAATTGTTGCGGATCTGTAACAGAAAACTGTTTCGTCTCCGAACAGTGTTATAGAACTGATCTGTAACTTGTTACGGAACTGTTACATCAATTTAGGGACGAAATTACTCGTTCGCTGTGCTAAATCTGCTCTTTACCAATTACCTAACATGTTCTATTCTGTTATAAAACAATTACATCACAGTTTCATATAAGTGTCCTCTGGGTGGGCTCAAAGCAAGAGAATCAAATGTCATGATGATTTTTTGTTTCTTCTGAGCATGAATGTCATGAACCTTGAAGTTTGGAGACAAAAAAAACTTATGGCCAATGGTAATTTATAATAAAAATTAGGACAAACGGTAATTAGGAAAAAAAATAGGTCAAACGATATTTCAGGGTATTAGAAATTAGGGCGAATTTTCATTTGGTCAAATGAACTTCGATAAAGTAGGGAAAGTAAAATCTAAGGAATATTGATGCGCCACGTCAATTTTTTAGAGCTTCGTAGCCCCGGGCAGAAACCTTTATAGTTTCGGTCAGGTGACCGTCCATCGTACTTTTTTTCCGTGAGGGGAAGGGATGTTAGGAGAGGGATGGAAAGGGGAAGTGTTGGGAAGGTTTGTGGTGAGGGGAAGTGAAGTGGTGAAGAGGGTGCGTGGTTAGTGAGGGGACAGGTGGGACTGAGGGAAAGGGAAGAGAGTGATTGTGGTGATGTGGAGAGGAGTGGGAGGTGAAGGGGTGGAGTGGGAGGCGAAGAGGGGAGATGGTTGGGTGGAGTGGGGAAGTAAGGGGATGGTAGGAGAAGGTAGGATCGGATATTATCACCTTTAAATAACTAAATTAGAAAAATTCCCAATCACTTTCTGTCTCAACTATTCTTTTTAAAATTTTATAATAATCATGATGTTAATGAAAAAAGTGAATTAAAAATTAGGAAATTGAAAGACTGAAACCTATAGAAATTATTTTAAATTCTTTGACCTATGATTATTTTTAAAATGTGGCGTAAGCAATGGGAGTTTAGAGAATTACAAAATTTGTAATACTATATGAAATAGGTTACGAAGCCCTTTTTTGTATACATCTGTCGCCTACTTTTACTATTTTTTTCTATTCTTGCTCAGAAAATATGAATGAAATTGGATACAGAAGAATACAATTGTTGAAGAAGAGAACAGATAAAGGGATAAAACGAAAGGTTTATCTACTATTCTACTGACTACTCAAAAGGTCGACGAAAAATTTGTTAGAAACGATCTATTATTCGAATAAATTTCCTGCGAAAAGTGACTTCAAAGCTTTCAAGTAGACTTATTGCTAGTGGTCTGTAAAAATAGTCAAACTTGCAGTCAAACTCATACAATCACGCAAGTGCGTTACGAGTTACGAGTTTCCTCTTCTTCTAACAATAACTTCTCTCCAGCGAGGGCCCGGAGCTAAGGTGTCTTTCACATCTCGATTTATAGTTTTATACCTGTAGTAGTCGCGGGAAGAAGAGATACCTAATAGAGAAGATTTACGGCGGCACGCCCGTCTCAATTGCGGAACAAATTTATCTTCCACCGCGGTCAGCAGCCTCCATTGCTTCCTAACCTCAGTCTTGGTTCCGCTTCTCTTGAAATATTGGCTTACCCGGGGAGTCGAAAGCTACTGCACCAGAGAAATGACGTTTTTCTTCTTTCCTCTCGTTTTCGCTCTTCTTCGATGGATGGGACTGTAAATTTCGTATATAGATGACGAGGCGTTGGAATCTGCGGTATAACTTGTCTTTCGCTCAATTCCGGCTTTAAACCACAATTAACATCGGTTGACCGGAACAATTACCAGTGTTGTATTTCTTGCGTCAGGTTCATGCAATTCTTTGCTCTTGTCCTTTGAAAAGAAGTTTCCGCTGTAATGCCCTGTTCCGCGGTTTCCGTTCATTATAAGAGATCTCTCCAGAAAAAGAAATTCTGAGGTTCTTCGGTACTTTCTACTTTTCTTCAGTTTATTATTTTTTTATTGACATTTAAAATTGGCAAAATTTGTTATTATGTTGCTGAAGAACTGGAAAATAAGTCGTATCAGGCATATTGAACATTTATTCTAATAGTTGACAAGTGCAAAGTTAATAATTTAAAATAAAATTCAAAATGATTATCTTTTCGAAAATTGAGATAGTCGCCATTTTAATTTTATTTTTAAATTTTTAACTTTGCACATGGCCACCATTTTCAGATTTACAAAAGGTACTAATTCTTCGATGTGCGTCAGATGTTGATTACATTTGAGAAACTTATTTCATTTTTAATGTTTTGCGATCTTGCTTACTGAAATTGTTCCGTATTTTTGTGGAGTCTTACATTTTTTATTTTTGTTTGATTAAAAAATTTTGTTGTGGTTCTTGATTTTTTATTTTTATTTTTTTAAATTTTTTGAGTATTGGCCTATTTGATTTTGTGGAACAACGGAAGATATACTTCCGATAGATTTATTACATCCGCCCGTTCATTAACGCTTTCTGTTGTGACGATATGTGCCAATTCTAAGACTAGACGTTTTTTGTATAATTCTGTTCTATCTAGTATAGTATATATATATAGTATTTTCAAATTTGAAAACATGATAGTGATATCAAGAATGTCTTGCCAAAGTGGTTTGTTTTTCTGGAGGTTTGAGGTGCTCCCTTTTATGCTCATAGATTCTAGTTTTTAGGTATCTTTTTGATTGTCCTATGTAGTACGCATTACAACCTCCCGCATGGAATGTAATAAACTACATTCAATTGCAAGTGAGAGTCGCAAAAAGGAAAAATCCACAAACAATTTTTAAAAACGTTCGTTTGGAATATGTTTATAAAATTATTTTTTCTTCTTGAAGGTCTTTAATTTATATACAATTCTTTTGTTTCAAACACTGTTAAATTAAAATTGTATCAAATTGAACATCATTTGATAATAATTTTTGGAAGACATTATTTTCATATTTACGTCTGACAGTTTTTAATTACAAATTTCGAAAAATCGAAATTTTACGATTCATTCGGACAAATGATTTTGTTGGAGAAAGAGAAAAAAATCTGCTTCAGCCCGGATTTGAACCGGGAATGCCACTATACGTGAATGGAGCGTTATTAAAGAATTACGCCACCGAGGCTTAGCAGATCTTTTCTTATTCTTCATAGCAACTTTTACAGGGGAATACTTTCCGCATTTCTCCACTGTGACAACATTATTAATATACGATTATAATCTATGTGAGTTTAGATAAAAAGCAGATGATAAAAAAATAAATAAATAACGAAACATAAAATTGGAGACGTAATTGAGGAACTTAATAGGTATTATTGATTGTTTCAACTGAATTCATTATTAATCAATTAAAGAGAACTAACCTAGAAATTATTTTTCGACGTGGAATTTTCACCTTTAGCTTGCTTTCTCGGGAAAAGTTTCACTAACACGCGAGCCAACACGTTATATTTAAATCCGGATTGATATATTTAAGTAAATATTTTGTATTCTGATCTTTTTATTTCAATTAACTTGTAAAGATTAAGCAGCATCACAAGAAACTATCATTTTCTCATAATTCAGAGTACTAAACATGTATAGTAAATTTACTATACGCATATGGATATTGCTTACATTAAATTTGTAATAAAATTGATATAAAATTCTTCAACAGTGTAGCCTATTCTCGAGCCTAAGCCAAACGCTGCTTAACTTCGCTGATTGAATGAAAAGTCTTAAAGAATTTTATACATCCAAGTGGACATAAAGTTGTAACACGTAGTTGTTTTTGTAGAGAAAGTATTTTTGAAGTCATTTTGCAATAGTTTCAAGGAAATAAAATTTAATCGACAAAATAAGTTAAATAAAATGTTGGGTGAATACTGATTGGAAAAAAATACTTCCGGAGTAAAAAAAATGTTGTTATGGGATTGATCCAGGCAAACATCTGAGAAATCGTATGGGAGTGATCTCTCAAATAGTGTAGGTATCGTAAAAGTATGGCAAATGAAACTATTTCATACTTCATGTATATTTGAATAAGGTATATTGAATCCTTGAATGTATAGCTCAAATATTGCTAAGGTATAACGATGTTGAAGTACCATATGTATAAGGAAAGTATTGCTAAAGTATATTTGAGAATTATAGCTGCAGTATAACTGAAGTTTACCTAAAGTATAGCTAATATTCATTCGAAGTATGGTTGAAGTATATCTCTAAAATATAGTTCAAGTATGTTAAGTATATCTAAAGTATAAGGAAAGTATGGCTGTAGTAGGTATAGCTGTATTATTGATGGAGGGAGATAATCGGATTTCTGAAATACATCATGAATTTCACAATATCAAAAAATATTATTCGCGACTTCTGAAATAAGTAAAATGCAAATAAGTAAAATGTTAATTGTAACAGAAGTTGCCGAGATCAGATTCACCTAAATTCTGCGAGTTGGCGAAACAAAACTATGGTTATGAATCAAAGATTCTGGATTTCTTCCCAATATATATGGTATTAGAATCATATAAGTTTTCCATTGAATATATTCTTATTGTGAAAGTGAACTTTTATAATTTCTGGACGAGCTGCATACTATTTCAATATATGAAGTATGAGATTGTTTCATTTGCCATACATATATATAATATAATACTTATACTATAGTATATACTATACTATATACTATACTATAATATAATATACTTTGGAAAGTCAATGATTAATCACTCGCATACTTATGATGTTTACTCGGGTTACTCAAAAGTTGTTTTCTTTATTACAAAAGTATAATTTTTTATAAATATTATTATTCTCCTATGAATATAGTGTGAATGTTTTTTTCTTGACAAATTATGAAAATTCAAAAAAAAATTAGGGCAAAGGTTAATTCAAAAAAATCCAAATTACTATAAGACAATTCGAGAAAAAAAAATGATTTCAAACTGTAATTTGGAAAAATTGAAATCAGAGCAAATTGTTATTTGGTCAAATAAATTTAGGTTAAAGAAACATTGGGGGAAGTAGAATTTGCTCAATAATCGTTCGCCCCATATAATGAAACTGTGTAATTTTTTGCATTCCACGTAGGAGAGGCCGGGGCTAAAAATTCTGATTTTTGGTTCAATTAAAGATAACTTACAAAAAATAAATAATTATTCAATTTACTATTGACTAATTTATCGTTAAATATATTAGTCCAGTAAATCTAGCCCATTTTACCCCCGATTCCTGCGTAAAATAGTAGCACCTTGAAAATTTGACAGAGGGCTCTTTAAACCATCTTATAAGATATATGTAAAAACAGCTGAACAAGCTATGCTTCCCCCAAAATGGCGTTCAAATGGCGAAATTCACTAATTTACTAATTTTTTGACCCACATTGATATTGTTGTTTCTTAAATATTGCATTGTTAATTTAGAAAAGTCCTTTTTTTACTATAGCTGCGAGCGTCAAACTAGCAATCGCACATCTGGTTTCGCCATTGGAATCGATACTCGAGCGTTTATATTTGTTGAAACAACAAAAAATTTTTTTTCTTTCATTGAGTTGCAAATTTTTTTTATTTTGCAACTAAGGGCAACTTTTCAAGTGACCGTATTTCCATAAATAAAATTCGCAGCTCATTGTTATTTTGTGTATCGAATGCATGTATTTTTTAACAAATTTTGACGCAGTTTTCAATTGTTTATAACAATTATTAGCGGAGAATGCAATTTTTTTAAAACAGTTAATATCTCCGCTTCCAAGTAACATTAATTGTTCAAATTTGGGGTTCAAAATTTGAACTGTTAATGTTAATTGGAAGCGGAAATATTAATTGTTTTAAAAAAATTGCATTCTCTGCTTCTAATTGTTATGAACAATTGAAAATTGCGTCAAAATTTCTTAAAAAATACATGCATTCAATTCATTCATTCCAAAAAATGTATTTCTCACCATTTAATTAATTATTGAATTTTTAAGTAGAATCTTACTTAATAATCAATTTGCAAGTAAAATAATCAATTTTTTTTTTGAAAATTCGTAATAATTTAGAGGATTTCATGCTTTTCAACTTTGATTAACAACTTTTCGTTGTGCGATTCGTTGTTTTTGTACAAACCATGAGTAAATGTAAAAAAACATGAATTTCGCCATTTGAACGCCATTTGGGGAGGGGGGGGGGGAACAGCTT
>JAUMHM010000085.1:41133244-41150477 GCA_032362435.1 Melikaiella ostensackeni
CATAATTCAATACTCTTTTCATCGAATATAGGATGAGATAATTTAAGAGCTCTATCAATTAAATTCTTTACAACTCCCATTTTGTTTTGAATGGAATGATTCTAATTAAAATTTGGTGTCCTTCCTGAAGAAATAGTTTTTCTCTGCCAATCAGTAATGATATAATTTTCATCAGTTTTTATTAAGGTCAAATCAAGAAAATTCATTTTACCTTCTGTTTCAATTTCAACAGCTAATTGTAATCTTGGATGTATACTATTAAATACATCAAGTAGAGTATCTACATTTTGTGCATGTAAAGAAGATACAGAATTTATTATCCACATATCTTGCATAAAGGTCCAATTCAAAATTAATTATTAATTATTAATTATCACTGTTTTTAATTGATTTTGCTGGAAGGGTAACTGATTTTATGATAATTTTGCTAAGAAGTCCTTCTAATTTTCTCGTAGGTGAACCGATTGTCGAAATACCCGGTCATTACGGAAATTCTGCTTTATGAGCTTTTACCAGGCCATAGGCAAGAGATAGATTTGAGTGAACTGGGTCAATGTTGCACCTTTCGATATTGTTTCCCAAACGTTTCTGAAGTTTTAATCTCTCTAGAAATTTAAATGTACCTTTTTGAATCATTCTTGTAGTATCATTTGGAATAACTGTCAAACTATCTTCATCATTCAAAATATGCATAATTCTTTTTACTATAAACATCTTTTAATATTGCAACTGTAATAATCCCTTTATCAGTCTTAGTAATCAATAATTCAGGATGACTTTTAAAAAAAGTTTTGTTTCAAGCAATCCTTCGCTTAATTCTTTTTCTCATAATGTTTGTGGAGCACCATTATTCAAAAATTTATTCGATAAACCCATAAATCTTGCTTTAAATTCTTGTACTTTGTTTTCTGGTAATTTTGAAATATTGGCTTCAATGTCTTTAATCATTCCAAGGAATTGAATATACTTTTTTTCGCTATATTTGTTACTAAAGCCTTCACCCAACCTTAGAATGTTAATTACTTTTTGTGGAATCTCTACGTTAGAAATATTTAAAAACCATGGGAGGTTGGTCTTGAAAAAGAGCTAAGTGAATATTTAGAGTTAATTTTTAAATATCACCTTGGATATTGAGAATAATTTAAAATTTTTGTTCATGTTTTTTATTATTATAAGAGGCTTTTTTAGTTCTTTCCTCATCGAAAAGAGGATCCTCTTCAGATTGTTACGCAATATGGCGGTGTGGCTCGAACAAGAAACATTATCTTCTTCGCCTATCGCGGCTAGGTGCTCACTGCTCATACACACACATATGCACACACATATGCGTGTCAATACATATAGGCTTGTTTACGGGTGAACATAGAGAAACGTCCGCGTTCGTTGGCATTCAGAATCACTCTCCGATTCCCGCGTTCGCGAGCGCGTGTGGAGAATGATACATTATTTCCCATGCGAGTGTTTCTTTGCGGCGTAATGGGCGATAAATAACATAAATTAATGCCTTATTCCAGACATGTCGCTTATTTATGCCCCGGAATAACTTTATCCCGGCGCGTGATTACAGCCAGGCACGCAGCCCTGCGTTTTCCTCCTTCTCTGTCTCTTTCCTCCTCTATCCCTTGCCTTTTCTTCTGTCGCACTAAACTATTTAGTTAGCGGCGTTTCGCCAACTCACAGAATGTAGGTGAATCCGATCTCGGCATCCTTCAAGTTCCTTCCAGAAGAATAGTTTCCAAGTGGTTAAATAGTCAAGATGCGCAACAATTTTAGTTAAGGCTAATTAGAAACATTCTTCGGAATTCTCTTCTCAATTACTTCTAATTTTCATTGTAATGTGATTCCTCCCATTGCTGCATCTATTATTACTATGTCGTTAATTAATAGAATGGCTTACTGTAAACCGGGGTAACGCTGATACATTCATAATCGGATGGGTGCCGCCGTACTAAACGGAGTGTATATAATGGCTTTTGGGCTGCCTTACTTTCGTACTAAAACCTATACTGCTCTCTAAATTTCTTGGAGTGAATATTTCACGCGAAGCTTGGAGTGAACACTCACTTTATAAGAGTCAAGTGATCAATGAAATAGAATGAAGGGGTTCACTCATACCGTTCGAGGGAACATTCTCACTCTTAATTTTTGAGTGAATGTCCACTCTACCCATTAAGAGTCAACTCTTCATTTGAAAACATTGAGTGAACTTTTCTCTCGAAAACATAGATTGAAAACATAGACCTATAGCGCAAGCGCAGTAGCTCAGGCCGCCAAAATTGGTAACACTGCATGCTCCAATGATGAGTACTTGGGTAACATAATTTCTAGTGGGAATTGGTCGACGCGACGCCATTTTCATTAGTATATTACATTAACGTTACGTGCTCGTTACATATGAAAGTTTTATCGAAAATCCAGAAAGTGCTTATTTGGAAATATAAAATAAGTAACCAATGATTCGCTAAAGGTAAGTTATTTAGGCTTGAGAGGATTTACTGAACGCCACAAATAAGGCTAAAGTGAGCCAACAACCATTTTTAATTTGCGTTTACAGTGATGTCCAGATTAGGAACAACAATAAGGAATTATTCACAAATTACGCGACGCGTTTTTCTTTTGTTTATATAGTTGCATCCTTTTTCTCTTCACGGAAATTATATCCTCATTTTTATTTAAACAAAAGAAAAACGCGTCACGTAATTTGTGAATGATCCATAATTGAATCATGCGACCCAGAATTCAGGTTAAACTATTATGTGTATGAAACTTCAATTATATTTTTTTAAAATTTCAAACAATCCTTCATGAGTTCTATGAATACTTTTACTTTAAAGTTACTTGAGTCTTGAAAGTTTTGAAAGCTTAAATCACATATCGATTAATTTTACTACAAACACAAAAGTTTTGAAATTTCAGACACTGTTGTCATTAAAAGTGTTTTAAATTTCAAAACATATTTAACAATGTACTTATGCTAAAAAATTTCAGGTGCACAGTGCACACAATGTTTCGAAAGCCTGTGAAATAAAAAATGAACAAATAAGTAAAGAAGAAGATTTCCATTTCAAGTCATAAACTTCAGTTATTACTACTGAGACGGGTTGCAAAAAGTCGCAAGCAAAATAGGCAAGAATTATAAAGTTGAAAATTTATTTACTGAAACCATATATGAATTTAGGATTTAAAATGTTTTCAATCACATATTTTGTAATTGATTGTCAAAGTTAAAGAACTTTAACTTGAGCGCGTTCGCAACAAAAAAATTCTAAATTGCAAAGAATTAAAGAATGAAAAATTATTCTATTAATATTTGAAATGATGCGGTTAGAATAATAAGTACACAATTTAACACTCTAATCCTGTACAATTGAAAATTTTTGAGTTAATAATGGAGTACTTCAAATTTTCAATTTTTCTTTGCAATATTTTTTGAGAGACAATTAACAAGTTCCAACTGAATATTTTTCAAAAATTTGCCAGCGGTATAAAATGTGCCAGTAGAAAAAATGACCATATTCGTCTAAAAAGAGTGTTTAGATTTGTAGCATAAATTTTGAATCGTATTTGAAATTCAATATTAAAAACTTCAAATTTTAATCTTGATATTCAAACTTTTTATTTAAGTGCAAAAAAATAATAACTTAATTTCAATATTGTACGCTGAAAATTTCCATCAAAATAAATTTTACAAGCAGGAACCTCATTTATAAAATGCCGGAATGAAAAAAGTATCTCGTTTCGCAGTTTCGTACAAGCATTTTCTCTACACACAATAAAATATTATACATAAAATATTATAAAATGATTAATTCAGTCGAATTTTATTCAGAAAAAAAAATTGATGTGAAGTTTTTCCCTTATTTGATCACGCATCATGATATAATACCACCTTGATTCGAAGAACTCTTCCGCAATTAAAATTTCAAAACACTGTCTCACTATAATTGAAATTTATTGTATTTGAATTTCTTATCTTATCGCTGTTTATTAGGAGAATACTTGTTAATTTGTTTATTTCCGCGTGTGGCTCATATTCTTCAAGATTAATTTGAAACTAAGTGACAAGCGCACACTAAATCACAAACAGCCGACGGTACGAAAGCAAAGATCGTAAATCTCTGTATATACATTGTATATATGTACGTTATACGTGTATGCACAATGCACATTGCACAGTTAAGATTTTCAAGACGCGGGTTCAAAATTATCATTCGTTAAAACGCCGTAAATTTCATGACTTCATATACGTCTAGCAGCCGCGACTTTAAGAGTGAAAAAGCCTGGGTTTGATTTACAGAGTTTCTCAAACAACGGAAACCTTTTATCTGTCAAAGTTTTCCTTCTATGCTTGTGTTTGAACTTGACCCACACTGGAAATAAAAATCTTGAAGACTTGAAAGAAGAAAAATTCCCTTCCTCGAATTAAATAAATTTTTTTCGGTGCCTCAATATAAAGAAATATGTTTTGCATTGAATTAAATAATTACCAAGTATAAAAAAGATTAATTAATATTTTTGATGTTCTTGTATCGATTACTGGTCAAATTGATTTTTGGAGAAATGAGAAAAAATCTACCTTCCAAAAATTAATTTGACCAGTAATCGATACAAGAACATCAAAAATATTAATTAATCAATTACCCTGTTCGATGAAATAACATCAATATAAAAAAAATTAATTAGCCTGATATATAATTTTTATTGTAAGATGTGATTTGTTGTTTGAAAAAAATCATAGCTTTAAATTCAAGCCAGTATTTATTTCAGCAAAATAAATTTGATTTAATTGGTGGAAAGTGGGTGGTGGCTACGTACTGAGATTTCCAGTACGCGGTGAGGTGGAAAGTGGATGGTGGCTGCGCGCTGAGAGTTCCAGTACAGTAACTGATGAAACAAGTGTCTGAGCGAATGAATTAAGGTGGAGAATTAACTATCAATTTTTCTCGTAAATATATTGCTGAAGGCGCGTATAACAAAATTAATGTTAGTCAACTATCCATTCAAATTTTAAATTAGCATATAGAAAAATCTATTTTTTTCAAAATGATTATAATCGTTACTTAAAAAGTATGTAGCTCTCGCTTGCAATACAAAATGTATGAAAAGTCTGCGCAAAAATGAGAAGTAAAATTATGCCATTTTCTTCTCTGATTGAATTATGAGTTTGATGGACTAATGTAATCCACGACTACTGCATATTGCATTAATAAATTTGGTACTATCCTGCAGAGCAGAACAAGAATACCGCAAAAACCGTTAATCACATTCAGTGTCAAAGTGAGATATAGCCGCAAATATATTTTTCCTAAAACAAGAAAGAAAAGAGTGTAGGTATCTTTAAACAAATAACAATCCACTGCACGAGCTTATGTTCTGTATGACTAGAAATTTTGCAGATGCAGGCGAAATAAGGTTGTTAATTGAAGCCTTAATTACCATTATTTTGTTATAAGTCATATAGTATATGAAAGAGGGAGTTTGTCCGATCTCCATTATATCAGTATCTCAAATTTCATAAAAAATGAAGTTACAGGTTTTCTTCTTTTGCACGGCAGTATCGACGGGCCGGACATGTGCCGCATTATTACTGGCACTTTTCGTCCTTTCTCTTACGAAGCGAGGACGAGAACAAAGGGAAAAAACAAAAGTAAAGGCAAGCGAAAAATAAATCGAAACAAGCGAGCCATTCCATTAATCAACGATCAAGGTCTGCTCTGACTTTATGAATTATTATGATACCACATCTAGTGACATTGCCATCAGTCACGACCCAGCGTGTATCTCAGTAAGTATATCTTGAAGCTGCCTGGCAGACGTGTTTACATTTATCACCGTCATCTTTTCAGCGCACTTGATTTATTTCCCGCGCATTATCATCTGGCACTTTGACATTTTGTTTAAATGGATAAGAGCGGTTAACGTCTCTCGCTTCGGGGCCGCATTCAAATGTACCGCCGAGACGAGAAAGGAGATGTTTCGCGAATAGAAAACCAACAACCTCACCACGGTTCCTCTCAGCAACCAGAGATTATCATATACGTCATCGAGTCCTCCACATGTCCGATCAAGAGTCGTCGACCGACGCTCATTCCAAAAGGCAAGGATCGAATCTCAAGATGTCCACCTGATTTAATCGCCTTTACTTGATTAGGAGTCACTAAAAAATTATTATTCACTTATTCATTTGTCGACACACATACCACAACCTTATTACTTGATTCTCTTTAATTTTGGTGATAAACAAATTGAGTATATGAGATATTTAAAAAATTTGTCATCTCTTTAATATCTTTTTATAACACCCCCATGATTTCAACTCATTTCCACCTGTGGAGCGGACCCACAAACACACTTTTCGCAAGTGGTGTGAGTAGAAAGTTCTTTCTACTCCATAGGGAGTGTAAAATTTACGTCAGTGAAAGAATATGACTCATAATCACCTTAGTATGTGAATATCGAGTTGGCGATAATTATATATTTTTAAAGGTCGATATCTGTAGCAGGGATTGTATTGCAGAAAGTGTCGCCGCCCGCGGAGGTTGTTGGAGCTGCTAAAGCTAAAATCGCATCTCGTTACATTTCGTATATCAACTGCCGGTCAAACATGATGCTTGGATTGTTGGTTTTGTGCATTTTGCGGCCCTTTTATCCCGGCTCAAAAAGCGAGATTGTGGAGTCGACTCACAGTCATGAAAAGTGCCCAAATAAGGAGTGTTAAAAAAAGTGTCTTATATAGCTCGGGGGAGATCTTTCCGATTTTTTACGGCTCGGGAATGTTTTCAGCACGAGTCAGAGGCGAAAGCGCACGCCTCCGACTCCTGCTAAAAACATTCGCCCCACCATAGAAACGGAAAGATTTCCCGCTTAGTTATACAATATACTATTGATTGAAATATTAAATTGCACTTTTCTCTGTAAATCGAAATTCAATTAGAGAACAGTCACCTGCATAAAGATAGAAAAATAATGACCAAAGAAGAGTAGAAAATTACTAATTCGATTCAGGGCTAAATCAGGACACATCTGACATACGTTGAGACGTACACTTCACGTCGTCCACATTTTTGTTTCGAAAAACATCGTTAAAAAAGTTCACTAATAATTGATTAATAAACAAAGGCAATGTGTTCACCAATTGATTTAAGTCAAATAAGCTTGTGATGTTTTTACTATTTCATTAGTGGAATGCTAAAATATGACTATTTCGTTAGTCAAACTCTCAATTAGTCAATCAATTACAAATAATAAAAGGTTATTTAATTAAGATTTAGAGATAAGTTTTGAATGGTTCAAATTTACGGACTCTTTAATTCTTTGTTCCCTGACAGTGAATCAGAGAATGAATGAAACCACTGAACTTGTAATGTTGCCGAAAATTCGCGTCATGATGAGTCGTCACTCAAAACATTCCGGAGTGATAAATTTTGATGTATTAAATATAGTCATACGGGGTTGAGTCCAATTTGAAGATATTGTGTAAGATTTTGAACGCTTGAAATTTAAAATTTCTTAGCCAATAAAAATTTCAATTAGAAATTTTACAATTTTAAATGTTCCATTTTCGATTCACTCTTTATTTATTTCTACGTTTTCAATTTTAAATGGTCCAAATATTAAAGCTCCTAATTTGAAATTAAATTGAACAATCTTCATGAACATAGTTGAAAATTCCTGAATTTCCAACGATTTCAGTTTAGAATTATTTAAACCCTCTAAATTCGAAAAGACAATTATACATTTTTCATTAGGCATATTAAATTGGTCCATCTTAAACATTTTCAATTCTAAAAAAAGTTAGTTTTAGTCGTTTTAAGATTAAAATTGTCCAATATGACTGATTTTATTGGAAAATCAAGTTTTCCAATCATAAATGATTTCAATAATTTGAAACTGAAATTATTCCTTTTATAATCATTTTCAATTTGAAATTGTACGTTTTGACTTTTTAATTCAGTCATCAAATATAAGGCCTTTGAATTCACTTTTCATTTAATTTGGGCAAATTAATTAAATTCAATCAAATTCTGAAACCGATACAGATCTGAATCAAAATTAATTCCGAACAAATTAAAAATTAATTAAACTTAATTTTATAGCTAGAATTCGAATCAATTCAGACCAAATTCAAAATGAATCTTAATAATATCTGGAAACGTTTCTTTAATTAAATTAGAAAAATTTCCACAGTTTGAAATGGATTAAAGAAGTCTCATATTTTGGTATCTTGATTCTTCAAATCTATACTTTTGAATGGGCCATTATTATTACTTAGATTATTATACTTGAAAGAATACAATGAATTCTTGAAAATAATTTTCTTTGGGCCAAATTTCAGCAAGTTACAAAGTATAAAGTCGATGAATCCACACAATAGATATTAGAAATGTTAAATTGTCTTCAATGAATAACAGATTCTCAATTGTCTGATTGTTGTCTGGCATAGAATTAATTTTTTTATCTGAATAATTACGATTGCCTTTAAAGTTCAAAGTCTCAAGCAATCAGTGAATAAGAGTATTTTTCTTCGTATGACTGAAATTAGAGTGAATTTAAAACGACCCCAATTTCTATGACGCTCGAGAAATGTGACCTTGTTGAATCATTAAGCAGTGCTAAATCGTAAAATTGAGGTTTATTTTAATTGCGATATTTTACAATGCCTAGATAAAGAAGTGACTAATATTTGTATATATAATCCATAAAAAATTATTCTTTCGAAATTTTTAAAGAGATTTGAACTTAATAGTAGAGTCTGTCCTCAAAATAGTTTCCAGATGAGCTAAATTATGAAAGTTGTATAAGCAAAGCCTGAAGAGTAAGATCAATTTTATACTACATGTAACAGAATACATATTTTTTTCAATATTTGTATTTTCTTCATTTTTGAAGGACCAATGATACAATCGAAGAAATTCTGTATATTTTATAAATGCATTTCCTTTTTTTATTTTTATTTGAGTCGCAACGTAAATCGAGCACGTTACCAACTGAGCCACGCGTCGGATCACGATTTTACTTCAAATATTTGCATAGCTGGTTATATTGGTAAATAAAAAATAATATATATAGTGATTTACAAAATTCTGTTTCTCTTTTTCATTGAAAATAAGTTAATAGCCTTATCAGGTAAATTAGCATGCTTAATGGTTATTCATGACGTTGAGATTATTTTTATAGTCAACTTAAATTACGAATATCACAGAAGTATTTACTTTTTTATTCAGTTAATTTTTTATTATAATACAGATAGAATTCGCTTGACGACTATTTCAATAATATAATCTAATGTGCTAGAAAGATAAACGAATTAGGGTCAGAGGAAATTGTATTATTTAGAATCAATAGATCATTTAACCATTTTATAAAATCCCAGAGATATTAGAATTCTAGACTGCTTTAATGAGAATATTCCCAGAATGACGTCCGTCTGGGTCACAGGCGATTCCACATTTAGTATTTTAATTTGGCATTTATCTCAAGAGGTTACGAGTCGCAAATAGAGCATAGAGATTGGAGGATTTCGGCCACCACATTTATAAAAAAACTCATTGAATTTCCTTATCCACGATAGTTTACATTATTATGATGCTATTATTCAATGATACTGATTCACGCGGCATGCATAGCTATACAGTCTGATAAAAAATTTAATTTATGATGCTCCGTCCTGCTCTTTTATTGAGTGATCCATCAATCTGATACGTCCAAATGGCTATTAACGCAATCACGCCTCTTGACGTTCCTTGTCTTTACTCTATTTATCAGACATTTGATGATTAGCAAGTTTACCATGCATATTCTGCTTGAATAGGTATAATCCAGAAAGCAGTTTACAATTCAAATATTTTCCTTATTTTTGTCATTTCGTAACGAAATTCATTTTCAGTCTTTCGGAAAGTCCATTGAAATCACTGGAATGCACTAGAATTCAATGGGATTTACTGGGATACACCGGAATTCACTCGAATTCAATGGAATCTATTGAAATTTAAGGGAGTCAATCGGAATCAATTGCAATTCAATGGAATTGAATAAAATAAACTGAAGTTTAATGGTATTCACCAGCATTCACTAGAATTCAATGGGATTCATTGGGATACAGTGGAATTCACTGGAATTCCCTGGGATCTTTTGAAATTTAATGGAGTGAACCGGAATCAATTGCAATACAATGAAATTAAATAATATGAACTGAAGGTGAATGTTATTCACTAGAATTCACTAGAATTCAATGGCATTCACTGTGGTACACTGGAATTCATTGGAATTGAGTGGGATATCTGAATGTAAATCACTTTTATATTGACTTTGAATTCATCTCCAATTCTCTGAAATTCTGTTGAATTAGCGAACTTTAGCGTTTGAAATGATTTTTGTTTTTGGTTTTAGTGAAATATACATTGAAATCAATTATATCAATTCTCTCTCAAATCTCTTCAAATCAATTACATAGTCACTTGATTTTGGTTAAATTTACTGCCACTCACTGAATTTTATGCAAATGCAGAGATAATAATTATCCTGAATTTTACCACGAATTCAGTTAAATTTCATTTCAACTATGAGTGAAATGAAATCTTCCTTTTAACTGCATTGATTTAATTTCTAATTCAGTTAAGTTAATTTTCTCTGCTTTCGGGTTGAATTAATGTTCTATTCAGTAAAATTCAGTTTAAACCAACTTTTAAATTACATTAAATTCGCCTTGGATTCACTAATTGTAAAATTCAACTTAAATTCGAGCATGAATCAAAACTTCAAGTGTTAAACCCATGACTTTCTTCAAATTTATCATCTTCTGAAGGTCTTATCTTAATTCATGAATTCGACAATAATCGTCAAGATTATGCTTGACATTTGAATATAGCTCAATGTTCTCGTCTCGATATATTCGACGAGATGACATTTAATCTCTCCGATTTGACGTACCAAATTTATGTATCGTTACATTCGACGTGCTTCACAAACTTCCGTGCTGATCTCTCGATAAATCTGCCGGCATTAATAATCATAAACGTAAATTACAGTCTGAGCAATGGACCAATAAAGCCTTCGTGGAAGTTATGGCGTTGCCGAGGATGAATGTTAATCAAGAATAAATTATAATTGCCACCAAGCCCATATCCACGACTCGTTTCACTCGAAAGAGAGAGAGAGAGAGAGAGAGAGAGAGAGAGAGAAGGAGTCTATATTTATTATCCATCCGAAAAGACATTGCGCACAAACGCATAACTCCCGTTCATCAAGATCGGCCTTTTAGGAGCAAAACTTATTACCGGTTTATCAGTGTGATTGAGTTATTTTACACGAGCTGAAAGAACTTTCAAAATAATAGGGCTCATTTTTGATGAAAAAGGGAATAAAAATCGCTGTCATTCTCTAGAATTCATATCGAAAGTCATGAGAATTGAGAATTAGGCTTGGCGCCCGAAACTCACAGCAGACGTCGACAATCCTTTTGGCTTCTTAGGACGCATGTTTTCTATAATTTTGTATCGTTCATGGCAATCAGGATGATCAGCTATTGGCTAAACTTGGCGCATGCGTGGAAAAATAACCTCCACTGCGCATGTCCGAAGCTTCAGCGAATAGCTGTTTGCCATGAATAATAGAAAATGCTAGAAAACGTGCGCTCTAAGGAGCCAAAAGTAGTGGCGACACCTGCTCTGAGTTTTGGGTGTTCAGCCTAATTCGCAGGATTTAAAGGGATTCTATTAATTCATAGGAATTGAATGTATTTTCTGCAATTTAAACTTGAATTAAATTAAACTTTCAAAGTGAAAGATTCTAAGCTCCCAGCGATCATTAATATCCCAGAAAAATATGAACGAACTTTGCCATTTGTTTCCAGATAAACGTGACAAATCCTCGCGACTTTGATACATATATCATCGTTTAATTCGTGAGCGGACAGCGCACAGAAAATGATTAATTACGGGCCCATGAATATTTATATGCATATGTCTGCCTAATCGAATATTCATTAAAAATATTCGTTTATTAAATCCGTCCATTTATATTAGGTGTGTGCAGAGATTTATTTCTTAATGAGGTAGAGATGAGGCATCAGAGGAGAGAACATCGAGGATCTCTATTTGATTCACTCACTCTGCAATACATTATATCAAATCTGAAGGATTAAATCATTAATCTTTTCTGTGTGAGATCTCGCGTACTTCTCCGCCTACGATAGGGCGATGTGGCATCATGGAGCGTCGCTTATATTTACTTAAGCCGCGAGCTGATGCATAGCTCGCTGCTGGACGTTGCCGGCACCTTTCATCTGGATTCTGGCCGCTACATACAGAGACAAGAGATAACCTCGACTCTGATCAACGACTCTCAGAGTCCAGGACTGGATTCAAGAAAGGGACTCCTTTCATAGAACCTACTGCGAGGAATATAATTTAAGGAAATATATGAACTAGTAGCTCTTGAATTTTCAGCAAGATTTATTAGCATGGCAAAGAGAAAAACAAAAATTGTATTTAACAGAAGTATCCTGGGTGTGGTTTCTACATTTTTCACGAAAACCGCATGAGTTTTTTCTTAGTTTGGGTAGAGATAGTTTAAGTGTTTTGTGGTAAGGATTATTAGGATGAGACCAGCGGTTTTTGTCACCAGAAAAAATTAATATTAATAAAAGAGACGGAGAAAGGATAAGGAAAGAGTGAGATGTTGGTTTTGGTTGGCTGAGCTAAAAATGAGGTACCGTCAACTAGGGCTATTGTGGCACATTTTGGGGTAAATATGGGACAACATTTATGCTCTATAAGTCTGTGGAATTGTACAAAAGAAAATTTTCGACGGAGTTATACCCTAAGATCATAATAGCCCAGGAAATCAAAATGGCCCTGGTTGACAGTAGTTGGAAGTCTAATTTTGATTTATGAGCTTTTTCATGTTCTGCTATTAGAGCATAAAAAAGTTCATAAAAAAGTAGATTTCATTTCAAAGAATTCAAAGAAGTGTACGTATAGTGGAATTCACCTGAATTTAATGGAATTTACAGGAATTTAATGGATATCACTGCAATCCGGTCGGAATAAATCAAAATTACTGGAATACAATGGAATTTAATAAAATTTAATAGCATTCAACAGAAATCAGGGCTATTTGGTTGAATTTTTTTGGATCTAATACGTTTCACTGTAATTTGTTTACTTACTTTGAGGTCAAATTTAATTTATTGGCTCAATTTATCTTGAATCGCATTAATTCAATTCCACTAGACTTCAATCTATATCAAATTCATTATTTACTACATTTCGGTTACGTCAATTTTTTCACACACAGCCTTGTATCTGGACAAAGGGTTAAGGTTTTGTAAATTTTAAATCAATCCCTCTAACCCACAAAAGATGAAAATATCTACAAGTCTAGGTACACTAAAACACTCAATTATTATAAGAAAAAGTAAATAATGTAAATGAATGTATTTAAAAATTTTTATCCACAAAATTACACAAAACCATCAAATTTTTCATAAAAAATTGGGCTAATATTGTCCTAAACACTTTTCTGTGAACACGAAAGCAACAAAGGTATTTAGAGTTCAACCTTTGACCTCGATGAGGGAGTGCAAGATTTCATCCGATTGGATTACATTTATTTAAGGATTTTCTTTTGTTCAGAAACAAGAATTTCTACAGGTCCATTGCACTTTTCAAACTTAGCGATTTATTGGCGATTTTTTTCAGAACGATTCATCAAGCAGTGAATATGAGGATGTAGAAGAAGAACCTAGAGAAAACGAAATTAGAAGATCTACAAAAAGTAACATTGAAGAACCACCTGACAGGTATATGGCAGGGTTATATTTAATCAAGCAAATAGATGAAGAGCCAAGGAATCTAAGGGAAGAAATGTGCAGTGCCAACCGAGCCCGAGCCCAAATATAAAGCAAGACTAGTAGCACAATGTTATTCACAGAAATATGGAGTGGATTATGTTGAAGTATTTGCTCCTGTGGTAAGACAAAGTATTTATAGAACTTTATTACCTATTGCAGGCAAAGAAAAATTTTTTGTTTATCACTATCATGCAAAGACAGCGTTTCTGAATGGAGATTTGAAGGAAAATATCTTCACGAAACAGCCAGAAAGTTTCGAAGTACCTGGAAAGCAAACTTAGGTGTGTAAGTTGAACAAAAGTTTATACGGTCTAAAACAATCAGTCAAGGCATGGAATGAAATACTTGACAACGTTTTGCAAGAACAAGGTTTCATTCAAGGTAAAGCAGACCCCTGCTTGTACATAAAGAAGGTTGAGGGTGGAGTAATTTTTCTCATTACATACGTAGATGACCTTGTGATTGCAAGCAAGGAAGAAGAACAAATATTCTAAATAGCTAAAGTTTTAGGAAGCAAATTTCAACTCACATTTTTGGGAAAATTAAGCCACTATATTGGAAAAAAAATTGAACAAGACAAAGAGGGAATTTGCCAAATAAGTTAATCCCAATACATATAGATAAGATGCTGACATCCGTAAGACGACAGGATGCGAAACCATCGAAGGTCCCGCAGGATCCAGGGTACGAGAGTATGAAGAGCCAATGGAGAGCAACAAGAAGTATAGGCAGCTCATCGGAAAATTGCTTTAAGTAGCAGTAAACACACGTCCAGATATCGCGACAAATGTGTCTATACTGAACACAACGCTGGACCTACCAAGATGGGCTGGAACGAGGCGGAATGAGTAGCAACATATCTAAAACGAACTAAAGAATTAAAATTAAAGCTTGGAAATACACAAGACGAGCATGCAGCAGTATTGATAGGATTTGCAGATGCAGATTGCGCACAGAATAAGATTGACAGCTAATCTAATAGTGGATATCTGTTCAAGTTTTACGGAGGAATCAGCTGGGCCTGTAAGAAACAAGATCATGTTGGATTATCATCAACAGAAGCCGAATATAAAGCACTTGCAGAGGCAACTCAAGAAGCAATCTGGTTACGGCAGTTATTAATAGACTACGAAAAGGTAATATAAGGTTCAATAAAAATTCTGGAAGACAATTGTATAAGCTAACTAATGTATTTTAAATAATTCTTCATTTTTCAATAAGCTCGAAAGTGAGCTATGTTTTATGTTCACGCATTTTTGTATGGATATATGTTTCTCCATGCTATTTCGTCGAATCATATCAACGACTAGATTTGTTTATGTTAGCCCCACTTTGGGACAACTTGAGACTTCTGAGGTCTGGTGACCCGAGAGATGAAGTCAGTATAAAAAGAACTTTCAATGATGTAAGATCATTCGATCACTTGTTTCATTTAATAAATCCTTTGTTCATCTTGATATTTCGAAATTTATACGAAAACCTTTTCCCTATTAATAAAGTACTTTTAGGGAAAGCACGAACAGTATGTGCACAAAATTTACAACAATCAAGGTTGTTTAAAGTTTTCTGCAAACAAAAAGTTCAGGAACAGAACGAAATACATAGCAATAAAATTTCACTATGTAAGGGATCTAAATGAGAAAGAAAAAATAGAATACAAGTAGTGTCTTACAAAGCACATGTTGGCAGATATGCTCACTAAACCTATGAACAATATCAGATTGTCCATTCTTCGGAAGAAATGCGGCTTGAAGAATTAAGGCATCCAGGTTCATCGTTGAGGAAGAGTGTTGGAGAAAGCAACGATGACAGCTATCGGAGTGTGAAAAGTGTAAGAAGTGAATCAAAATAAAGTAAAAAAAAGTGCGTATGGCAACCATACTATAGTGAAATGTGTCGTATGTGTCATGTCGGTCAGGTCGCGCTGACGCAAAGTTCAGTTCATACGGAGATTCTGAACCTTGAAGATCTATAAACGGACTTTAAGCATTTCTCGTATTGATTCTATTCATACATGCATACTCTCAATAATTTTGTATTTCAAAATACATTCCCTTTTGATTCAACTTTATACAGGACATTTGTATTACATAGCTCTCTGCTTTTGAATTTCAGAATTTGAACAATGCTTCAACAGCCATATGGCGGGAGTGTAATGCAACGCATCAGATTGGTGTAGAGAGGACAGGAAGGATTTGCTACACTGCATAACCCTTGCTTGGGGTTGTTACATACTGGAGGGTTTTAACATATTCCGATCGAAAATTGGCCGTTCGGTTTGCAATGTGGTATGGCCCGCGTCCTTTGCATAGTAGAAGGAAAGAGCGAGGGACAGTGAACGGTTCTCGCAAAGCACACTAGGTCTTTCAGAATGTGCTCGTATTCCAACTCCACAACGTTGGAATGCTGGACCACTTACAAGGCTATTCGACGATCGAGTCCATTTCCATTGTTGGCAGCATTGAATAGACACCCTTCGTTGGCAAGCATACACCGGTAGCGCCAATCCGCGAATTCTGAGATCCTTCCACACGAGATTTGCCTCTCGTTGCAACGCATGCATGAGAAATACTCGCTCTCTCGTATATTTGTTGCAGTTGTCATGCTCGCAACCCTCGCAACATTATCGTCCAATCATTCGATGCATAACTCTTCGACGAGGACACTGATTTATCGATCACAGCATCAGTGTCCTTGCCATAGAATATATCTTGAATGAAACTTAAAAAATGAGGAATCATCATTCTAGAATTTGATTTTTATCATATTTCTTTCAAAAACTAATGCAATAATTATTTCTGTCAATTTTTAGCAATCGCTTCTCTGGCCATTTAAAAAGTGGTATATTATGCATCTAGGGATAAAATACTCCTGCATCATCCCGTGGTGCATATTATATTTTCTTTAACGCATGGTGGAAAATCGCGGTTTCGATTTATGTGAAGCGGGTCGGACATTGCTGTTAGTTTTCCGAAGAAAGGAACTCAGAAAAAAGTCATGACAGGGAGAGAAGCTCGTGACAGGTGGAAAACAACCCGAAGGCAGCACGTCCGAGTTTTTTCCATCCGCCAGGAGTTTTTTTCCCCGTTTAGGAGTTTTTTTCAGTTTGTTTCCCCGGTCAACAAACAGCAACTTCCATCCCGCTTCACAGGCTCGAAAGCCTATACGGTTTTCACGCATGTGTTAAGAAATGTCTCCTTCTTTTTTCCAGCAAAAAAATCTTCAAGTGTCGCAACTATCCATAATAATATAGTCATTTTTAATGTATTTCTAAAAAGCTATTGGTATACTATATGTATGTATACTGTTAGTTAATGCTTACAAGTAGCTGAAAAATGTTTAATAAAAATCGCGTAAAAATGTCAGAGTGTTTCGGGTAAA
>JAUMHM010000085.1:41179100-41196349 GCA_032362435.1 Melikaiella ostensackeni
CGGTGGCGTAATTGGTTAACGCTCCACTCATGTAAAGTCGGCGTTCCCGGTTCAAATCCGGGCCGAGGTAGATTTTTACTCATTTTTCCAAAAATAATTTTGACCAGTAATCGATACAAGAACATCATAATATTATTTAATTTAATAATTTACTTCTTACGCGGATTATTTACAAGCATTTTATCTTTAAAAAAAACAAATAATAAAATAAAAATACAAAAACAAATAATAAAATAAAATTTATTATTGAAGTTTATTCAGTACTTTCACCATGTATCAGTTTAAGGATAATTTTTAAAAGAAAATGTTTGAAACATTGAATGAAGATTACATTTTTAATGCAAGTTTTCCTATACTTTAATTAATTTAAATAATGCTTCAATTATTTTCCTACTCCATTTTAATTAGACATTTTTTTATCCCGGCAATATTATATTAATATTGCAATTTGTAAAAGTATCATTATATATTTTTCCCGGGGCAGGCTTTCAATTTATGGTATTTAATTTGCAGGTATAACAGGATCAATGTTGATAACACTAAGCAATATTTACATATTTTTCGAATATTTCACTTCTTTTAATTATCAGGAGAGAATTTAGTCATTTTAAAATTATAGTTCTTCTTAATAAAAATGATTTTGTTACCAAAAAAAGTAAAATTGTCTATGGAAAAATTTTTTTTGCCCTTATATGTAGAAGCCTTTCAGGTTGGACTATCCGACTAGAAAATACTATGGCTGGAGTAGGTGGTGCTATAGTCTTTTCTTTTTGAACTTTGTTTAAATTTTCCGACGGATTTCGAAAGAGAACGGTAAAACTTACCAAGATCCGATGTTTAAATTGGAATATTTGAATTTGATTAAAAACTGAAGAGCCTGAAAGCAAAAATTTGTGTTTTTTTTTGACAATAGACGTCAAAATTCAAATACTCGTAACTTTACGCGGAAAAAAATCTGTTAATGTTGCAGAGGCCTATGTTAAAGTAGTGACAGCATAGTTTTTCATGCAGGGCTTATGCAAAGTTTTCTGTAATCTTTACAGAATTTGAACGTAATTTTTAGTAATTTGTAGATTTACAGATATTTTCTGCAGATCCTTCAAAAATTTTTGGTAAATCATACAGAAAATTACGCAAATCTTACAGGATTTTCTTTAAATATAACACGGAAAAACATGTCTCGGGAAGAAATATGGGATGATACTTTTAAAAATTGCAATAGTAATATAATATTGCAGAGATAAAAAAATGTCTAATTAAAATGAAGTAGGAAATCAATTAAAGTATAGGAAAATTTGTATTAAAAATGTAATTTTCATCAAATGTTCTAAACATTTCATTTTAAAAATTATCCTAAATCTTATATATGGCAAAAGTATTGAATAAACTGAAATAATGAATTGATGCGACTGCTTACAAATATAATAATATTCAAACACTCAATATATAATTTTATAAACTAACCTCATTCAAAGAATTGCTAATGGGAATGGTTAGATTTTCTGGGGACCCGCTCTGTGTATTGTATCTCGAAGACGTTGAGACCTTTTCCAGTCATAAAAACTAATTAATAAAAAGAGAATTTTCCGCGTGTATTTAAAAATAAATGCGAAATATGCACGCGAGTGTTCGAACTGCCCGTTTTGTAGCTACGGAACTGCTGAACTTCGTTGAGCTCATAGCACCTTTCTCTCGGTCCCATGGACCCCCTCATCAACGAATGCGAGCCGGCAGAAATTCTAGGAACGACTTAAATTCAGGTGACTTAAATTTAGAATTGAGTGTAGTGTTTAGGGGCTCATTTCATGAGCACTTTGATTCCTCAATCTTCCTTATGAGTAATTAGCAAGTGTGTTTGCTTCTTCATAAAATTATTTTGATCAAATTAAAAATTTGCATTTCTTGAATAGGTATTACAAATGATCTTCATAATAAAATAAAGTTCTATCACAGTAAGTTTATCTGGTAGTCTATATTCAAGAAATAGTGTTTTCATAGTTTAATCTTAAAAAATTAAAATTGTAAAAATTATCTATTTTAAATTTTCAATGTTTCGAATTTTAAAATTATAAATGACCACAACATTGTTACTATTCAATGAAATGTATTAAGAGTATATAGTACATATCAATTGATTCGTCTCAAATCAAGCCAATTAATGAATTTCTCCTTTTCTTGCATCAACTTTGATGTTTATGAAAGTTATAGCACAAAAAATGATTTTTTCAAATATTATAAAAGTGCTAAAAAATAATTAGTGAATATTGTGTTATAATAATTGAATAATGACACATTTATCAACCGAGGAACGTTTCATTAAGCCATTCAAAATTTGGGACTTTCACCACTACAAAGTACAAAGCTTTCTCTATGAGCAAGCCATTATTAAATACTGAATCTTCTAAATATTAAATACCAAGTGTGAACAAAATGTTACATTTACCATACATTTTTTCAAACTTTTATATTCATCAAATTGGCATTTTTCAATTTTAGATATTGATTATTTTCGTATTGTGAGATGCTAAGAAATTTAAGTTTCGAGTTTGAAACGAACTTGTTTCAAACTTCTTTCAAACTTTAAACGTTAACTAATTTGAAATCCTGCTGTTTGAAAGCACATTTTAATTTTTTTTTCATAGTATTGTCTTATGTGTAACTTAAACTTGATGATTTTTGAGAGCATTAATTTTAATTTTGTACTTTTTACTTCTATTTTCGATATTATTACTTGAAAAACGCAAGAATTAATGTCAAGTGGTGGAGTTGAATTTTAATATTTTTAATGCTTCATTTTTCCATTTTGTATAGTGAAGGAGGGTCTAGAAATGGATGGGATGAGGAATGTAAAGAGAAGAAGAAGGAAGTGAGAAAGGAATTGAGAAAATGGAGAAATATGAGAAGCAGTTGAGAAATATATAGGAGAAAAAAGAAGGAACATACTGAGATATGTGATAAAAAAAGGAGAAGGAAAATAATAGGTTTGAAGAAGAGGCGGAGAAGGCTAGGACGGAAGAAGAGGTTTGGAAAGTAGTCAATAGAGAGAAAAAAACAAGGACAAGAGTAAGCCAGAACACTGAGATTGCAGAATGGAAAAATGGAACTGGATTTGAAAATTGAACTGAATGTACTGGGAGATGGAAAAGAGTAAAGATAGAAGAAGTAAAGGAGTTTAAATATTTGGGATATACCTTGTAAACAAATGGAGATCATAGAGCAAATATGAGAGAAAAAAATCGTCAGAGGTAGTAAAACAGATATGAGAAATAGGAAAAAGAAGGTTAAAAAAAGATTGAAGAAGGAGAATGTGGTTGTTTGATACGCTAGTATGGCCTGCATTAGGATATGGAGCAGAGATATGGGGATGGGAAGAAAGGGAAGAGATTGAGAGGTAACAAGAACGGTATATAAGGTGGACACTATGGGGGTAGACTGGAAAACACCTGGATATATGGTAAGAGAAGAAGCATAAAGGGGTAAATTAAGTAATAGAGCAGGAAAGAGGGCATGGAAATTTGACGGGAAGATAAGGGAGGGAAAGGGAGGGGAGTTAGAGAAAAAGTGTTTGAGGGAGGTAGAAGAAAGGAGAGGGAGGGCAATAGAATTAACGAAATGAGAAGAAAAAAGAAGAGAGTTTTTTACGAATAAAGGTATAGGAGATAGGACTGAAGTAAACTATGAAGAATTTGAGGAGAAAAACAAGGAAAGACAGTTAATAGAAAGATGGGAAATGATTGAGGAGACAAAATATATAATAAATGATATGATATGATAACAAAGAAAGGAGTATCAGAGTATTTAGAAATGGGATGGGGAGAGAGCAGATGGACAAGAATAGCAAGATTGAGATTGGGAAACGAGGTCAAGGAAGGGATGTATTGGGAAAAGAAGCAGAACAGAAAGTGCAGAATATGTGAATGGTAAGAGGAAACATGGGACCATCTATGGTGAGGTCGTATAAGAGGAACTGAAGATAAGGGAAGCTGGCAAGAGAATGTGGTGAAAATTTTAGGGAAGGAAAGATTGGGTGAATGGTGCATGAGGGGATTGGAGGGGGCTAGAGGAGCGAATCAGAAAGAATGAAAGAGTGATTGTGAAAATGGCAAGTTGAAGTAGAAGGGAAGTGAAAGAAAAAGCAAACAGAAGTCGCTTAGAAACATGAAGATTTGCAAGTAAGGGTTATGTAATAGTATAAACTGTAAGTACATCAAGATGCGTATTAGCTATCGCTTGCTCACTCATTCACATGTACATCAAAAAGTTGCGCTATAATAAGAAATACAAATAAGGATTTAGGTATAAAAATCTATGTAAATAATTGTAAATAGTAAGGATTAGATAATATAAAATATGAACATAGTGATGAATTGTAAGAAACGGAAGTCATGTAGGCCCTGAGGAGACACATTGTGAATAAAGAACTTGAATTTACAATTAATCAAATTGAAAATTGTACAATTTGAAAATCTCTAATACGCAAATTGTAAGGGTTCTAATCTCAGGTTTGAAATTTAGGCTTGAATTTCAAAATTTGCACTTGTCAGAACGCACTACACTTATTTTGTATTTTTTTCAATTTATAAAGTTGGGCATTTGTAATAATAATTTTGAATGCTATGAAATGATTTTAAATTCGGGCAATTTCGATCGTTCAAATCATACGCTTTAATTTTAATAAAGCAACATTATTTCTGTTTTATTCGTTGCTGTGAAAAAGGCTAAAAAAGTTAGTCATGTCATTGGTGAAAAAGTTAATTAAACTGAATAAGCAAATGAGACATTAATTAAAAATATAGTCTATCTTCTTAAAATATCCAAGTATCTGCAATACCCTCGATCATACCTGTTTGAAAATTAAATTAAAACTCCTAATTGAGCATTAAAACTCTTTGTGAATAAATATTTTATATCAGTTCGACAGATTAGTAGAATAAATAATTGAAGACATTTTCAAAAATTGACAAGAATGAACTATAGTTATAAAAGAAGTGTCCATTCAAACTAATTAAATTTTAATATGATTGGAAATGCCAATTTATATCCTCCAACCTTTTGATTAAAAACAGTGACCTCTTTCATAGCGCACATATGCATAAAACAAGAAATGATCAATGTGATAAACAAGAACCAGGAATAAAATGGGATATCTAATGGGGTGATGCAGAGTCGCCATTTTACGGCTCCGACCTTGTCATGACCCCTGAACTTATGCCATTGATTACTCCCTGCAATTTATTATAATTCGCTTGTCGCATTACCGACTGCACGTGATTGCTAGATGTATTGAGCGGTATCTTAATAGTTGCCTGCCAGCCCGCAATGGTAACGTCTTTATCATCAGTAAACTCGCAGTAAACATAAATCTTGTATACTTAAAGACACGATCTCAGGGTAAGTAATTTAATTTCATATGATCTAATTGATTCCAATGAGAAGATTTTGTGAACAGTTATTTTTTAAATTTAGTTTAAAATCGCAATAATAATAATACCTTCTTCCATTTCTACCTCTCTTATGCCCCTCTCTAACCACTATCACTACTTCTGTCCCTCTATAATTATCACCCCATCAACCCATTTCACCCTATGTTCTTCTCCTTATCCCATTTCCCATTTCCAATATACCCCTCAAGCCCCTACACATTTCTCTCTCCCCTGTTCCCGTTATATTCTCTCATAACTTTTCTTCCCTTCCCCTCTATTTCTCATTCCCCTGTTCGTCCCGCCACCCTGTACATCTTTATCAATTTTTCCCTTCTCATTGCCCCTACTTTTATCTCATCATTTTTTTCCATTCTCCTCTGTCCCTCATTTCTCTGTCCACTCCACCACCATTTCGCCGTCATTCACATCATTCTCTCCTCATCAGAGTCTTCTGAGGTGCAACCGATTGATTTCTTCCCCGTGAAAAGCACTACCAAAATATAATGTATCACTCGGCTATTCACATGTGAAAGTCTCTTCTGTGCTTCATCATTTGATCCACAACGTATCAACTCGCTTCGTATAAGAGGGAAGCAATTACGAGGAGAATTTGGTTCACACAAGGCTTGTGCGTCACAAGAATCATAAGAATCAAAAGCGGGGCAGTTTTCTTCCGATGAAGGAAAGATTGTGGTGCGTTGGATGGCTGTTCCGACAGGCTATCCAGGTGAGGGGAAAGGAAGGCAAAGAATGGCACGGGCAGGGTCGAGCATTGTGCGCTGATAGATGTGTCAAATCCGGGCTGCATTGTGTCTGCCGAGATAAATGGAGCCAGAGTGAAGAAGCAAAACACGCGCCTTTGTTGCCTAGTCTACTCATCGAAGGTAATTTGGAGAGTTGCCCTTCCTAGCGTCTGTCCATTTTCTCGTGTGTGTAACGCACACCTTCCACCTTGACAATGTTACTCGTTCCAGAAGGGAGCGACCGCCCTTTCAAGAACCTTCCACAAATTGAGACAGGATTTGTACAACCTCATAATAAAACAACGTAACAGTGACGTGGGAAATGAGCGAGTGACGTCGCAGAAAATATCTATTAATTGAAAGGTATATAAATCTGTGGGAAATGAGAAACTTAATATGTTTATGAGAATAAATAACTTTTAGGAACATTATTTGGTAAATTCAGAATAATTTACTATTCTTTCTGCCAATTCGAGAAGGAACGACGGGAGTTGAGGACAATGATCTCCTCAATGCAAAAATGAGAAGGCAATGTCGGAAATGACTTGCAACCACTCCCATTTCAAGGGGATGTAGGGATTAGTGGATAGAGAGAGATAGATTTGAGCGAAGAGAGATATGGGATTGGAGGGTAGAGAGGGGAAAGGGTAAATTGGAAGGGTGATATCAAAGGGGGAGGAGGAGGGAATATGCGGATATGGGAAAAGGGAAATGCAAAAGTGGGGGGAGGTAAATGACGAAGGGAAGGCAAAAGAGGGATATAGGTTTATGGGAAGGATAGAGGATATGGGAAAAGGGAAGGAGGGGGTGCGAATAAGGAGCATGGAAGGGGGATGGGAATTCAATGGGGAGTGGAGGGGATATTGCAAAGAGGAAGTGAAGAGGGAAGGAATGAGCGTGGGAGAGAGGGAGAGTCAAATTATTCAAATTTTTTGTAATGACCCCTTTATGATTAGTTTGAGAGATATTAAGCGATTAATTATCGGGAGATCCGGCATAAAATCACGTGAAATCAAGAGTTGGAATGGAAGACAGTTGGCTTTCGGCCGCGTAGGAAATAAATGAGAATCCTTTAGTGTAGAGGCGTTGAGGGATCGACCTGATTCGATCTTCGCGTGCATCTGCATCCAAATTGCAAGATATACATCATTCATCATCTTGATACATAGGTTCCCATAATACTAGACGGCGACAGTACCAAGCAACAGACATTTTCTCTCTGCTCGAGTAAATTAACGCCTCGTCATTAGTAGCTGGTCTTGAACAGTGTCAAGTATAAACCGACGACGGACGACCGGAACGGACAATCTCTGACTTTGGCCAGCCAGTTCCTCGTTTATAATTTCAGACCAACTCGGTGATATGTGACATAGCTTTTACACGAAAACATACTGCTATTTTCTCGAAGAGTTATTGCACACTAGTTATGCGAAGATTCATTATTGAAAATACTAGGACAGAGGGTGAATTTGCCTTTCAGGTGAATCAAATGAAACTGATTGGTCTCTTCTGGAGTTCTGAACCAATTTTTCCAAATAAGAATCGAAGAGACAACAAATCGAATCGTCGAATCTTGACATCCAACTTCACAGAAAAAAAGAAAAGATAAAGTTTACATCGATTCCAGGTGAAAGATTCACTGCAACAAAAATTAACCTTGCCAGTTAAACTTCACATGAAGCGGAGATAATTTCGTGTTTTTAAACTTGCCGGGGTAATCCTTCGTCTGCTTTCGCCTCAATTTTAATTCGAAAAGTAGCGAGAGCTGCTTCGCCGAAATCCGTTTAATTTTTAACCGTTCTAAAAGTTATCTGCAACATATTTTAACTTTTGTTTTTTCTGTGTTGGCTTTCTTTCCTTCCAGCATTGCAAATTGATTCTAACCGAATCGACTATATTCCACATAGCCTTTTGACACTTGTCAAGACGAAAGAATTTATCATCTTCATGTATATTATTTAATTCTTTCCATAACCCAATATATAATTTGCACCTAAACACGCCCGCATTGTGAAGGAATTTTTTTTTAACCTGCAGGATTTCAGTAGCAGAGACAATAATTCATGAATGAAAGGCATGGAATCATGCAATGTCATTTTTATGATATGTTTAACGGACAAAGTTAACGACCAGAGCAAGTTCTCAATCCCTGTGAATATCTCCCATTTCCGCCCTTTCATGGTACTCTTTCGGTGGAGCTACTCCACCTACTTGACGGCCGCATCCCAACGCCCATCCTTATACGTACGTAATAGACCGGCCCCCAGTTGGATCTGACAAGCTTTTTCTGGTATAATAAAAGTCAAAAAGAGGATCTATTACCTTCCCGGAGCGAACCAAGAAAGAAAGACTGGCTGCGGGAGTTTCGAGCTGGTCGGTTGCCTTTGATCCCGGCCATGCCTCACGTCTTCTGCTACTGGAATTGACTGGAATTTTCTATTTACTATTTAAGGCTACTACTTATTGCTTGGCTCTTCTTGTTAATTTATATACGCACGACGGATGCACGACCGATGGCTGGGGTGTATATAGTCAGTATCGATGCGTAAATATGTCAGACCTTTGTTGCAAGAGAGGGGAAACATGCTGGGCTACGTGTCTACGTGACGTCGCCTCTTAATGGTTTCATTATGTCCTACTCTTCTTGGGAGCTTCTTTGCTCCTTCGGATTTACTTTTTTGTATTTTACTTTATCTTCAGCTTAAGGCTACTATACGTGATCAACTCAATACGGCAAGCACCTTTTTCGAGGAAGAAGTCAACCAGCAGAAAATGGCAATTAGGTACTACCTTGTTGAACAGACAGACATGTATATGGTTCCTTTTGTAAGTCGTACTGGATTTAAATTGTAAAGCAAAGTGTTGATAGGAAATAATAGATCATTTGTAAACATGGTACTTTCTCTCCATATATACGTTGACTTTGGCTTTGAAATAAGAATAATAAATGCTGGCCTCAATTTTAAATTCAGTATGAAAAATGTCTACTGAAAATGTCTGTAATGAAAATGACTTTAATAAAAACTAGAATTACAATTAGTTTCTCATTTATATAGTAAATTCTAAATGATGTAAGAATTCAACTTTTTATCCCGCAGTGATTACGTTCATGCATGAGAAACACACATCGCAAGAGTCGTGGATTTCTTGCCTCAGTGAAGTATAAGGAAGTCATTGTCATTCTTTGGTACCTGTCGACCTTTTAAGTCCTTGAAACGAGAGGAAGCAAGAATACCAGAGTCGCATTATCACTTTACAAGGAATGGAACACGACACGTGTTCTGTGTGATGGATAATTTATGTAATTTGGTTTTACAGCGATACAACTCATTTATTTTGGCTACGTGCACTGCACTGCAGGTCGTATTTTCATACAAACGTGACAAACTTACAAGCAAGAAATTTACGCAATACCGTATCAATTTTTGAAATCTCGAAAATAAGAAAGAGAAAAAAATGAATAGCAATAATATTTCCAAATCTTGAACTTATATCAAACGGACATTTGTCTGAAAAATGATAGTGATCACGCAGTTTTCCGGATATACATTTTTCATTTTTAAGACGTTTAGAAGACTATAAACAAATCTGAAGTTTAGAGCATATAAACGTAGTTTATATACCAATGCTTGAAAACTTCATCACATGTTGTTAAATTACGTTGCTGCAGAGTTTGTGAGAGTCCATTTGTAATGATTTTAATGTTTGCTGGATCACTCTCGAAGGGATGAAAAGTCGTCGCTCTTTTCATGGCGGTTGGTTAGAATCAACGGTTGAAGACACATGCTAGTTTGGCAAGCAAGAGAAGTTTCAACTGGGTTTAAGCAATGATCTCGAACCTGGAGGAACATTTCGTCTTCGCTTTGCAAACGACTGTGAAGACGACGGCGACAATCCGTGCTCCTCTGCCACTGGTGGACTGATGTCGGATCGCTTTGCCGTGGACTACAGCTCTTCGTCTATGTCTCAGGAGGATTGATGGCGCTCCACTGCTTACTTCTTCTCCAACATCCGCAAGGCTCTTCGTGATGCTACATTTATGGAATATCTTGAAATCTCCACTCCGTTGAGTAGACAGACAGCATTCGAGCGATTGTTTCCGAACTGATACGCGGAGACTTTCATCTCCGATCCTGAAGTCTCAACGCACTCAGAAAAGCATCCTTGAAACTGAAGGATGGCATCTAATTAAGCAATTCCAAGTGACATCCAGCTCATGATAATGACGATAATAAGAAGAGATGGTGATATATATGTTGCGATATGATAGTGTTTCTTGCAGAGCTAGAGGCTGAATTAATCAATTGAAATTCTCTTAATGTGAGTAAAATATTTCAATAAGTTCAAAGGAATTTTTTTATCGTATGATCCAACTATATAATTTGAGTGAACTTCTATGAGAGAGTATAGAGCCAACTACTAAGGAACGCGAATGAGCGCGGTGAAAATTGGCAAGTATTCCAAAGCTTCGAAAAATTACGAGCTTCTTTCGAGACGGAAACGGAGGTATGAGGACAATGTTGTTGAAACATTCCGGTGGAAGCTAAACTGAAAAGTTGCAATAAGGCTAAAAAGTGAGTGTGTTGGAATGGCTGGTTGCTTGGTATGGTCTCCAGTACATACACACCAGCAACCGTACGTCTCACTTGATCGTCCATTTAACTTAGTCGAGAAGCGCTGAAAAGCGCGGACCTAAGTTAGCCACTAATTACGTCCGTCATCGGGTTCTTTGATTCAGCCGATGTCTCGACTTGCTGCGGATCTAGCTTGAGACGAGTGCTCGAATGGAACAGGACGACACTGATCGATAGGTAACGGACGAGAGGTTGTCGAAGCCTTGACCCTGGGATTCGTCGGCTGCTTTAGCGACCAGCCACTGCCGACGAGATTCAACCTGGTCGTCCGTTCAGATAGGAATCTGGCTTTGGCTTAATGACGGCTCGTGACGGACGGGCATCGAGTCAACGGAAGGGAGAAAGAGTCAGCGTGTCACATCAACGGCGCCGCGAGATCTACGGCCCCGCTTTACCGACAGATTCTTTTCGTTTTGGAAGCACTTCAATGCCAATCCTCTATCGTCGTCGCCGTAGTTGAAATTGCAAAAGAAAGAGAGAGAGAGAGCGAAGCAGCAAGAAAGAGAGTGCCGACCGGTCATTGCCCGCTTGGAATTACAAGCTCGTGAAAAGGCTCGCGATCACTCTTCATCCCTTTGAAAGGAATAAATTCGTCGTCCCGACGCCAGATCGCTTTTCGTTCAGTTACATTGCACTGCACCAAACCAATGATTTCGTATTCCACACCCTGCGTGACGAGACCCAGTATCTGGTAATCGAGGGGGATCGAAGATGCACTGGTTTATCTAACAAAAAATATGAAATTTTAAAGGCTGAAGTTGTACGCATCCATTCGCGAAGAATCAGGTTAAAGATATAAATGAAATTCCATCGGTCATGAAATTCTGTGAGTCATGAAATTCATCTTTCGAAAGCTTGTTCTGCATAAAAATTCGAATCCAACGATAAGTATCGAATTGATAGTCGCTAAAAGAAGTACCATAGATTGATGTTAGAAACCTGAAGCATTCTATGTTAAATCATTTAAATTAGACATGTGACAATGTGTACTAGTGTAAAATGTACTAATGTTAAATAGTTTCCGTTCTTTTTAGATATTTAGGACAACAGTATAATCGCAAATTCGCCTGTCTGGAAACTTGAGCTGCAAAGCGGAAAAACAAAGTGAAACTCGCAGCGAAGAAGTAACTCTAGGCTGGTGGTTCACAGGTGGAGATTTAGAAGGTCGAGAAGGACATGCTGAGTGATCACTCGGTGCCCTGTCTGGACTCAGGGGACCCTTGGGTTTTCGTATAGGGTAAGTCTCAAGGAGGAAAGGTAACATTGTAACTTGTGAATGCTCGGGTCCTCGTAACGCTTTCGCGAAACCGGGTGAGAGTTGCGGAGGTGGTCTCGACGTCTTTACGAGTAGAATCTGTCTTTGTAAAACTGTCTCGCTCTCCTTTACCTCATCCCCTTTTCTCGCCCTTTGTCGTCGCCGTTTCAACTTCCGCTTCCATGTACTTGTACCCTGACGAAATAATGCACCGGAAACCAAGTATTTCAGCCTGCAAACAAGTTGATTTACGTAAATCAGGCCTGGGTAGGTACGTGGAAATTTGCTCATTTCACAGATGTTGGTGATCCTACTATCGATGATATTGCATTGCTCACTTTCAACTATAGAGGAGAGGTGTCACGTTTCCTGATTCTAATTCATTGTCAATTAAGTAATAATATATCATATGTAGAGATTGAACTAATTTTGGTAACTTCTTTATTTTCTTAGGTGTTTACTGATTATTTTAAATTGAGCAATAAAACGAGTCGAGTGGTCGATTCTTGAAGTTCCTGCAGACCGGTGCAGAAAGTGCATAGTGCTCGGCGCTTTTCCTAATAGAGCACGCACGCATTGAGCGGATAGTGCAGGCATCGCATGCTAAATATAAAAGCACCTCGCGGGCACAGGCAGGCTACGCCATCTTGCATGGAAGAGTCATTTGCGTTAGTCCTGCCCACGGAGGGCAGCCTGACTCCGCCTCCCGTAGCCGTTGTACATAAGCAGAACCATCTTTATTACCCGCGGGCAGTAACCGTAAAGGGAGTGAGAGAGGTTTGTAGATCCAAGTTTGCTCTCAGTCGCGAGTGTAAACGAGAGAGAGGATCAGCCAAGATCGGCGAAGAATTATGGCATAGGGTAGTGGGGAATGACTTCGCCGTAGGCATAGTTTGTCTTTATAACGTCTGCGAGGCTGCAGTGCACTTCAAACGAGCCGCTGATGGCTCAAAGTGGCTGCCCAGGATATAAATCCACGGCCCACCTCACTCGTTCGTTCCGCGAGCTTCGGCGCTCCTTCGTTTCATTCTCTTCTTCTTCATTCCGTCCTGTTCCGCTTCACTTTACCTTGTTTCTGCTCGTTCAACCTCTAGAGAGCGTATTTTTCGGTCAGTTTGAGGTTTATCAGTAGGGTTAATGTCCCAATTACTACGGCACAGGCGCGTAGACAGGAGGGGGGTTCACCCCCCCTAAATTCCAAAAAAGTTGTGTCTAATATATACGCTACTATAAGGCTTTCATGACCCCCACCCCCAGAAAAATTTTTCTGTCTGAGCGTGCTGCGGTGTCCGCGTTCGTCTCACTTTATTTGACTATTATTATTAATATATAATGAAATAACAATATGGTTTTGTTTCACTCTGAAGTTGAACGAATTTGTAATATGAAAGACATGAATAAATACCAAAACATAAAGCAATATTAAAATGAAAAGTATACTTGCAGCTCTCTCAATATGAATTAGTCAAATCTTATTAATTGATAGTCATTTCTGACTAATTGAAATAGTGCGAAGTCGTTTACTACGAATTAGTAACAAGGACCAACTAAATGAATTGGTAACTCGTTATTGAATGAATCAGTAATACTACTACTAAATGAAACAGACACTATCTACTAGATAAATTAGTCAGGCCTTCGCTAGTTACTAATCCAAACAGTTATTCAAAAATGATTCCACAATTGAGTTTTTAATTAATTTAATGTTATTAAAACGCTTAAAAATTTTTCAATTAAATTATGAAATCTTTTTATATATATTGTAGACATAACAATCTATAAAATTATTAGAAAACGATAGTGATTTCGGGTATTCGACATCGAAAACGTAATGTAGCTTATAAAGCAGATCAAATGCGATGATTGGATTAATTTTGTGCACCAGATCAATTAGTACTCCATCAGCCACCAAAAAATACGTCTTGAGACTTTGGTCTTTGACATTGGCAGTATTGGCACACAAAATGTACGACTGTACAGTTCCTATTGCGTTCTTTCGGATTGCGGCCATCTCCGTAGAGATGTTTGTGCCTTCCTGAAAAATTTTATTACTACTTTCTTACAATATCATATTATTTATCCTATTTTAGCACGATCTCAAAAAAAAAAACCTGTCGGCAATATGCGAAACAGATCCTTGTTCGGAATGCCACAAAGTACATCTCTCCCATCATCTATCGATTCAGTTAATGAGTTTGACAATCGTTTCGGAACTCTTCTTAATGAAGAAAGCAGAAGTTTTTGCTTTACGCTTTCCTGTTTCAAAATTTGTAACAGGTAGCAGTTCTGACAAAATTATTATTGCTCTCAGATGTTCTGAAATTGTATAGAAGAAAAAAGAAAAAGTTAGAATATTCCAACATAAGGATATTTATATCGATTATCGAATTAATCGTCTAATTTTATAATGTGTTTCTTTATTAAATATTTCAATTAAGTCGTACCATCATTTATAGAAAAAGTAACCTTGAATATATCATATTGTCAATCTCGACAATAAGTAAGAATCCGTGGAACGTAAACAGTTGTAAAACACCCTGCAAAACACCTGGCTACTTCGTTGTAGAACGTCAACTCAAACTCCTGATCAATCTGCAAAAAATTATAATTTATTCAACTTTTCTATAAAAATGATTTTGCATGCTTACCCAGCTAGATCCTTTGAACGAAATTGAATTTTATTTTCTGTTTTTATTTTCACGTTAAAGAAGTATTTAAATTTCAAGCTTCTCTCAACTTAATGTCTTCGTTTGAATTTAATTGATTTCGATCCTCTCTTTTGTTTCGGCTATTTTTAATTTTGAATACTGGATTTAGAATTTTTTTTTTAAATTCTGAGGAACTGTTTTCAATAAATTTTTTCAGCATTATATATAAAACCTCCGATTTTAGACATATTTCTACCCTACATGAATACACAAACATAATTTAATAAAATAGTAATCAAATTTTGAGAAATTAAGATAGCACTGTTCAAAAGAGAAAAATAAATAGAGTAGGATAAACAGTATAATAAATTTCAGAAAGATCATAATCATAATACAACATTTCTATACATTAAATTCTTCTTTGAATAACAAAAATAGATTTTTTTATGAAAAGAGTAAATATCAGTAACAACCATAACCTCAAACTTAATCTATTAAGATTTATATGAATCCTTACGTCAAAAGCTTTCATTAATGTTTATAGTACTCAATATATAAGGTTGCTACTCACCCATTTTTTCCAAGCTGATCACTCAATTTTCAGTTTACAGATTAAATTTAAAAATCACACGAAAATGAATAAGGACACCTTCTCAGCATTTAGGATTGTCGTTTGGTCGACAGCGCAGACGGATGTGCATCAAACAGAAAGTAACGCGGCTTTTGAAAAATTTTTTACATTAAATTCAAAATTTAAACAAAAATCAAGCTTTATATTTACTTAACACATAAGAAATATTATCATTTATGCAATATCTTGTATCGACAATTTATATAATTCATACAAAAGGTTTATCATTATTAATTTTGACGAAGAGGTTATGTGATTGAGGTTATTTTCAAAGAACAATTCTTTGTGACCAATTCAATTAGTAAGTCAAACTACTAAATAGATTAGTAATTTGTTCTTACTAATTCACCTTGGTAATGTGTGGCCTACTATTTCATTGAGTAGAAAGTGGAGAAATGACTAATTCAGTAGTCAACTATAAGGCTACTAATTCAATAGGTCAAATTCTTACTAATTTAGATTGAGATAATGGTATTACTGCGGATGAGCAAAAACTGCGTGTACATATTACTGCGCATCTATTATTATTGCGGATTTTAGTTTTATGTATGCGAACGTGTAAAAAGTAAAAAGATGATTTAAGTGGGGTTTTCTTATCAATAATAATCTTATTATTAAAAAAAAATGATGACATAAAAGAAAATTTACTTTACTTATTATCTATATTCTATCCCCTTTATTACAGACGGGCCCTCATTTGTTGTGAGAATAAAGTTCTGTTTAAAAGACGATTGAATTTATAATACAAAGGTTATAGCACAATAAATAATGAATTCATGATAAGTGTTACCTATATCATGATGGACGCGTACAACTAACTAATGAGTGTACCAGTGAAATCTCACTGATTGCCAGTGACCCATTTGTATTGAAGGAATGTATTGAAAATCTCAATGATTGCCAGTGACCCTCTTCTATGGCTATTTCAACCAGAGAGATTTCCCTGAGAATCAGTGAGATTTCACTGGCTCAGTTTGAGAAGTGTGTCACTGAACCAAATCAGTAAAGATTTTCACTGATCATTCAGTAAATTTTCACTGTTTGTTCAACGAAAAATAGTTTAGTGGGATTTCAATAGCTTTCTCTACTGATTCGGTTGATTCGAATTAAGAGAGGGGGAATTTTTGGTTCTGGAATGTTAGCTTGTGTCCATTTGGATAACCGTTAGAAATTCAACTTTTTGGATTTTTGACTTACTACCCCCAAATTTTGTTCCTTTTGATGAAAAAATATGTTATAATTTTTATTTTATTTTTAAACAATTTTTTAGAGAATCTGCAAGGCTATTTTAGACTTGTTTTCAGACCTGGAAATGAATTTTCTTATTTTTCCGTTATTAAAAAGTCCAAAAATCTAAAAAATCTTGCGTTCCTAGAATGTACTTATCTATTGATGAATAATCCTTAAGTTTCATAAAGATAATTAGCAATAGACTCACACGGAGAAAAATGTAGGGACAAAATTAGAGATTCAACATTCAGAGAGTCATCAATCTGATTTTTTAGATAATGTAGATGGTCGAAAGGGCCTTCTTTAATTTTTTTAACATAGAAAGACTCTCATTTTATGTTCAGCCTGATTGTTTGCAGAAGTTCAGACTGACTATTATGATAATCAAGTTATCCTTCCAGGATGATCAATGCGATAATCTTGTTTTCTCTCCACAAGCGTGGAGAATGAAGTTCATAAGAGAGACGATATGGTGGAAAGTGGATTACATTTTTTCTTTTGGATTTTCGACATCAAACTTGATGTTAGGGCAAAGGCGTTACTCGACGCTCAGCAATCAATGTGTTCTCACTGTGTCGTTTTTGACTAAATACGACTAAAAACGAGATGCGATACTCTAACGAGATCGAACGTTTTCCGCTGGCACGAACGCTTCAGAAGTGGTCGTGAGTCGGTCGAGGATGAC
>JAUMHM010000085.1:41196449-41220438 GCA_032362435.1 Melikaiella ostensackeni
TGTAAGATAAAAATTTTTTAACCCCCCCCCCCCCCGAAATTCTTGAAACATATACATAATATAAATATACTTTCCTACAAACCCTCCCCCCCAATTTTTTTCTGGCTACGGCCTTGCCTCTGCGAGATGATCAAATCGACCATCTCTGATGATCAGGTCGGCCCTCTGAGATGATCGAGTCGACCATGGAGTCGACCATCCGAGATGATCGAGTCGACTCTCTTAGTTGATCGATTTGAAACTCTTGTGTTAACCTTCCACAGATAGTCACTTTGACCATATAGAAGGCTGTCCTATAGTTAGTATAGTTGTCCCTCAAATATAGACCTTCCATTTTTCTTTCGCGCGTCGCAAAAAATCCAACTTAAAACCGAGCTCAGAACAGCAATTTTTTAAAATTATTTAGTCATGTCAAGGAGATCTTTCTGAAGGTGTCTGGTAAGTTTTACTAAGAGAGAATCTTCTTTTTTTGGAGATATGTCGACTTAAAAATGATCTGATATTAGTTCCGTTGATTGGAGGCTGAGACATTATGGAGAAAAGTATTTTGTTAATGAAATTAGACAAATAAATTGTTCTTCGACCTAGATTATGTGAATGTCTTTCACTAGGTATCCCAGAGTAAAGTAGACTAAATTTCATTAAAAATTCTTCATTTTTATAGAAATTACGCCCAGTTTTTTGTAAGTGAAAATGTAAGTAAATTTTTTAGATATTTTAGGAGACCCACGACTACAGTTTTCGACAAATTTCAGAATTTTATTCAGCTTTCTGAAAGAATACCAACGTATGACGTTTTGTGTACTGTACTCTGTACAGGACACTTCAAATTACACTTGGACCAGGCATCAAATTCTAACAATTCACAATAAAGAGTGTATAGAGATAAAAAACTTGCGAGTCCCATAATAGCAAAAGTTCACGGCACATGCTTTTCATGTGAATTATAGGAAAAATACATTTTGAAGCAAGCTGACGGCAGTAGCTGGGTGGTGATTCTCAACTTGTCGAGATCTTGAATGTTAAACACTAGCAGACACGGTTAGCGCTTGGATGGGTGACCGTTCGGGATTCTCGCTTAGTCGTGTTTTTACTGCGTTTAACTACTGTCGAGCGAAAGGTTTGATGCAGAGGATGGATGTGGGCACTCGATGCTATCGAATGTCTACATCCAAACTCGTCTATCTGTTACCGGCTGCGCTCAAGAGTTTTAATTTTCTGCAGTTTTCCACTCCCCTGGCCAAATGTTCAGGTGAATGTGAATACTTCTAATAAAAATCCGGTTGCAGGCGGTAGGGGATTTTTTGAAGATTGAAAAACCCCACAGGGCTGAGTACGTAAGACATTGCTTGAAGCCTTATTATGAGAGTTTGGGTAATTAGGGGTTTTCGGAAGGGAATTTAGATAAAAGGTTTAATGTCAGACGATCTCCTGCGGAAGGGGGCATTTTAGATATTTAAAACCCCGAAAAGCGTATACATGGATTAGAAATCGAATCTAATCTACATTTTAAAGTACTATAAGAAACTTTAAAATATATAGGTATTTTTCGTTTATTTCGAAACTCAAAATTTTTCTTTCAACAAGTCTAATCTTGTTAAATTTATTCATTACGGAGAATATTCTCTTTGTATTTTAGATGAAATCATATGTATATTAATTGCAATGAAATTATAAACTTGCCCCCAAAAGAATCTTAAAAACAGAGAAAAATTAGGTGTTTTTTCAGAGAATGCACGAAATTTGGAAATGCATTTCATACATTCAAAAATTTTAATTTATAATTAACACCCCATCCGTGCTGAAAAAAAAAGATAGAAAGACATTTTTGGACTATGAATGGACAAGAAACAGGAAAGGACACAAAGAATAAAATAGACAAATATAATTGTAGAAAAGTGGAATTCATTACTACTTTATTTTACATTTTGCAAGTGTTATTAGACCTTCCGTTTCTAATTGTAAGTAGTACAAAAATATTTAACCGGTCGTGTTTGCACGGTAAAATGCATATTAAAGAAAAAAGTTCATTCATTAAAAAATATTTATTCAAAGGTAATTAAAATTTACATTACAAGCTGAGTGGTAAAATACAGAAAAAATCACGAACCGAGATATAAGAATAAGCAAGGTCGTATTCGTTTCGCGGGCAGTTCAAGACTGCCCTCCGCTGAGGAGCAGGCAAGAGTGCAGCTAGATTCCGATGTTGCCAGAGACAAAACTAGGTACAATTCAAAATTTTGGAAAATCGGCAACCTCGGAACTTGTCCATTTGGTGATTCATTAAGCAGGGAAAACCGGGGATCGGCACGTTTTCATGAGACTCTGAGCCTCCCTCAATAGACCCGTGTTGAGGTCTGTTTTTCACATCTGCACTGAAACTTTCTCTGACTCGGTCTGCTTAATGACTCATCTTAGGAGAGAATTCAACTTCAGACATTTTCAGTCGTTTCAAAATTCATACGAATATAAAAGCATGAACTGAAATTCGAAGAAACATAGATGCTGAAAGTAAAAGGCTTTAATGCCAGTACAAACATGAGAATAAAGAAAATATAAGTTACAAATATACATAATTCATTCAAAATTATTAAACAGTAATCATTCACTCAAACAGTTCGATTAAAAAATCTCAACACATACTTCATTTAATAAATTTGTGTCACAGAAGGCTTCTAAAAGATAATTAAGGTCAGATAATGACGAGACGTGCGATTAATCTGGATCGAGCATTTGTCATCTAAATATATCTAACTACGTAGATCAACCTAGAAATGATACAAACACTATGTACGTATATGTAGTACGTACCTGGTGAGATGAACTCATGTTGTCTGAATGATGAATGAAGGTGATCACTCAAGCAGCCTTGAGGGTCGAGTAAGCGAGAGAAATGTTGCCTTACCCACATCTATACATATGGTTAATCATCTATCTTCAATCCGATTATTAATCAGTCAACCACTATCATTTTTCTACGAAATAGTGTAACTGTTACACTATTCACAAACATACATGAGTGTGCACATTTAATCTGAGTGTCCAATCACTCCAATCTCGCAATCTTGACGACAAATGATAAAATCAGTTCAAGTTCTGTGTCTAATCTCTCTCTTAATTTAAATTTAAATTCGCGTTCAATGAAAATTATCGCGTAATGCCAATCACTGTTGCACAAAGAATTTTTTTAAATAGTGCAAGCGATAATTTTAATTTATGGAATCATTAAGTTTTTGGTGAGCTTTTCATTTACTATCTTGCGCGTTAAAGTGAAACTGATTATTAAAATAAGAAATTTATTCGGTTTTTATTGTGGGAAGATTGGTAATAAAGTGCGAATAAAAAAAAATAAATTACATTAATTTAAAGAAGAAATTTGAAAAATTGAAAAAAAATTTTGAAAAATTTGATAAAGAAAATTTGTTTAAGTGTTCTGAATTTTGATACGAAGGATGACTTTCCGCTTCACATATCAAGGGAGGAGCAGAGAAAACAGTTTCGCTCGGAAAAATGAAAATCAAGAGAAACGTGAGGTTCCCAGACTTTATCGAGATGGTGGATGCCAACGTGGGGTTGAAGCGAGGGCGAGATGCGAGTGATTTAGTGGGGTGGCTACTCGACGACTGACCGAGATAACCCGGCTGTCCGCGGAACAACCCCATTTGTCGGATGTCTTCCGTTACAAAACTGCCCGTGGTCTCTGAGCGTGTGTCCTTTTGAATAATGACTCCTCTTCATCAGCTATCGGTTAACAGATACTGTCGGATGCGAAGCACATATTGAAGAGGACATGACTATAATATCCGGTAAATCTGGGTCTTCGAGAAATGATAATGAAAATGAACACTATTCACATTTTATTCAATGTGAAAAATGAATAAAATATTTTCAAATTTTCAGATCTCTATTCCGTGACATTCAATTGCATTCACGAAAAAAAATTGCAGTGAAAAATTGGGTCATTAGTGCTGGTAGTCGAAGTATTCATTACTGAACAGGCGTTGTAAAAAAAATCGGGATTGAAGTTACCTTATTGATTCAAGTGTAATCGCAGTATTGACTTCTTTAGGCAACTAAAGACATTAAAGTTCGTCGACGGCTTGATTCCTGTAGCGCACTGTACGGAGTTTAGTCCAGAAGAGGAATCAGTCCTATACTCAGAACAGTAAAGAACAATCGGCTAAAAAGAATTTGCAATGACACACAGCAAAGGGTGTTGACGGGTCGACATTTATTTGCTGAAAAAGAAAAAGTCGAGTTAGTTAAAAAAACGTAGTTGCCGAGAATTGAACCCTACTTTACAACGCAGCAATCAGCTCCTCCCTGCAATCTGGTATTCTGGATGCTAAAGTTTGAGGCACTGAAGGTCCTCATGGCATCAAGCAAGGCAAGCTTTGGTTCGATGCTTGCCGAGCGTTATTGAATACGGCGCATTCAGGAATGGTTACTGGACTGCTTCAAATTCAGCCAAGTTTCCAATAGAACACTATAAACTATGCTTCAATTAAGACGTCGTCCTTCCGACAACTGAGACACAATATATAGCTTTCCATTATTGATGATTAAAAATTTAGTAATTTATGCTTTCTATTCTTTTTCAGAAAGCAAACTTTTGATGAGAGACTTTAGTTTCATTTTTGCAAAGATTTACGATCTTAAATCGTAGGTGAGAAGATATAATTTGTATACACTTACTGTAAAGTATTAAAAGTTAAGGTTTTATGCAGGAGAGGTAAAATTCTTGAATGATTAGTGTGTAGTTTCACATTCCTTCCCGTGTTTTCTTTATCTATTCCTAAAATTTTATGATCATTACACGAATCTGGCGCTGAATATTCAACTCTTCAATCTCATTTTTCTCTGTCCTGAATAGCAGCAGCTACGAAAACTATTTCTGGAAACTTGGTGATGATCAATAAATCAAGCATCTACTACTATCTAATCTTCTAATATTCAGGTATCAATTACTGTTATTCTTTCGAAATATCCTGTCCAATTTTTCACATCGTCCTAAATAACTTCAAGGCGAACCATATAAAGAATAATAATTCCGTGCAGAAAGTTTGCTGTTTCAAAATGTTTACTTTTTCAACACAGCTTGCGACTCAGGTAAATAAAAAAATCTTGACGCAGACAGTTCCGAGTACTTCACCGTGTTTGTCGGTAAAAACGGAAGGTGTGTGTTCGTGGATACCTTGAATGGAGACTGTAGAGAGAAAATTGCTGGGTGCCAGGGTAAAATGAATTAAGTGGCCCACTGTAAACACCGATACTTGGGCGTCACTAAAGAAACACAGAGTGGAGTAGTCTCTGGGAATACGAGAAAATGGATCGAGGTACGAGAGGGTGGCTGTGGCCGGTAAGCGGAAGTTGTGGTCGGGGGTGGTTTGTAGTGGCAAAGGAGCCTGGAACCTCTGAAAGAGGAAAGACAGCATGACAGGAAAGACAGTGAATAGAACGGGATGCAAGACGAAAGGATAAGAGAGAAAAGACTGGGAGCACACCATGTTTCTGCAGAAAAGCGGCTTGTTTACTACAGTCGCTGTTATAGCTCCCCGCGTTGGTCCACGAGCTAAAGGGAAGGATATTGCTTCTCTTTGTGCGCGAGCGACGTTTCCTTCATTTATTTATCTTTGTCTGAGGCGGCTTCACTCCCTCGTCTTTTCTGTCCGTTGTTCCATTATTTTGTCGTGGAATGGTTTACAATTTACACTTTACAGTTTACGTTAGAGCCAGACGCGAGGTTTGATGCTTTGAGGACAAACCGCATATGAACAGTTGTAAGAAGTTGCATGGGGAAGGCATGTGCGAACCTTTGCTAATTACATATTTCTACTTGTGCCATTTAAGAAACTGACTCTCGGATCGTTTCACGAGGTCTAATTAAATTTTCGCATTTTCTTTTTCGAAGCTGAAAAACCATCTGGATGGGAATTTGTCTATTATACCCTGCTGTATTAGACCTAAGGGTCATCTGTGAGATGAAGCACTGCCAGTTGCAGGTGCTGCCACTCCGGTGTGTTTACAACTCGTAACTTGTCATCTCCGTAAAACCTGGAACGTTCATTAAGGCGGCGCTCAATGAAGCGAACTCAAAAGTGCCCACGTGACTTTTATCCAGACTGGCATGTCTTTTCTTCCAATTAGAAAAAGCAAAAGGGCAAGGTAACTCTTGGACGTCGCCCATTATGAAATTGTAGACTCGGTCACTTTCACTGTTCATCTTAATTTTCTTGTTCCATTTGAACCATACCACAGAAGGTTTCGCGTCCAAGTCTTGCTTCAAATGGAACATCATCAGACGGTACGCGGAGATTATGTGAAAATTTGACAGATCATTTTTGTTGATGTTTTGGAAGCGTTCGTTTCTAAGAATGACATCCTCGTACTTCTTTAGTCTTTGTACGACGGGTCCGCCAGGGTTTAGACTTGTCACTCTGCCACCAAAGACTCGAACCATTTATTTTGAAGCTAACCATTCTTTTGAACCTATAGGTCTCGATGTGGGTGAAATAAAGGGATGAGGCAGTGATTTGACGATGTTGGCAGGAGAGAATGGACAGTTTGCTTCAGGATACAGACACGAACATACATATTGAGAAGAGGTAGGTTTCTCACCCCATTGACTGCCAGCAAGTGATTGGGCATTTATTCGTCATGCTTTCGGGGACAAAATGGGTTGCGCACCCCGTTAAGTCTCACGATTTATCTTGTTGCGAGAGCAACCGTAACTGTCATCTTTTTTGGATGGAAGATAGATGTCAAATCTTTCCAAATTCTACATTTTCTTGATTAAGTTTATTTCATATGGCAAAAGACGTCAGATTCTCATTCAGGAGAATTTTATTTGCAAGCAAGGAAGTGCAAAGGTATATGAAAGGTTGGGAATGCAAGTGTGTGAAGAGAAGACAAATATCGGAAGCTGATGTGACTTGGAAGTTATTGAGCGATTCGTATGGATCAGAGAAAGCACCCTGCTGGGCATGGACCAATTGAGCTACGGAAGACAAGGAGACAAACGAGGAGCCACTAATTGCCGCTATCGCACGATTCTTTACGAGCATTTATCACCGCGGGAACCTCTAACTGCAACTCTGGGCCCCCCGGGCGAAAGTTGAAAGAAGGATCAGCAGCCGTGCTCACTTCGTGGCCTCTCCGTGCCGGATTCGTATCGAAGCGATATATCTCGGGATTGGCTTCGCAGTGGCGGATAGTCTGCTTCGAGCTCAGCGATAGGGGAAAGGGGTGCCACCTTGATAAACGAGCTCATAAATAACACTAACGTCTCCACCGAAAACTCGAGCGGATAAAACGTACGTCGTAACCCGGTACCTCAGCGGACTCTGGGATGAGGTAATTTAAGATCCTATTGAGATATTTATGGGATCATAAAGCGGAACTGGCTGCCTCTATCAACAGCAGCGATGCGTGAGTCGCCGTCGTCACTATTACGGTTGTTACGACATATGCGGTGGCTTGTATCTTCGTTTATAACCGACTGTCGATAGTGTATTTTACTTTGCTCTCCACGAATTGAGGATGTCCCATTATTATTATTATACCGTTAAGCCAAATCCCTTTCTGGGTAAGCGTAACTCTTTCGGTTCTAGCCTCGTCATACTCGGCATCACTCTTCTTCTTATAAACAATTGTTCTCCATACATCCCTATCCTTGTATACATCTTTTGCTTTCGTTACATCCATACATCGTTTCATGCACGCTCTTGTATTTCTACGACTTCTAATATCCCTTCGCTTCAAAGTCTGATTCACACATTCCAATCATTCTTTCTTCGGTCTACCTCTGGGTACGCTACCACTCTACCTAAACATACTTGATTCGTTAAACGTTCTTCACACATTCTCTCAACATGACCAAACCATTTCAGCAAATTTCTTTCACTCTTGTCAAGCAATGTTTCTTCTACATTACATTCTTTGAGAAACCACTCATTACTGACTTTGTACATTAGCGTTTTACCGCACATATATTCTGCAGGAACTGCATGCCAACCGCGTTCACTTTGCTCCTATCATTTTCTTGATACATACGTCCAGGCCTCGCTACCAAACAACACTGTGGGTGCAAGCACAGAGTTATATATTGCAATTTTACCTTTACTCGGTACACTTTTCCTTCTAGTAACAGCTTGTACACTGTCGATAATTTTTCTACCCTCGTTTATACGTCTGGATATCTCTGCATCAATATTTCCGTCAGCAGTAAATAAACTTCCAAGATACACGGACTCATCAACTTGTTCCATCCTCTCTTTGTTTAAGGCAATGTTGCATACTGTTTTCTCACCCCTTCTTTCAAACACGATAGTTTTTCTTTAATTTACGTTAATCTTAAGACCCATACTCTCCATGCTGGTATCCAGTCTGCTCATCATTCTCTGCAAATCGTTGACTGATTCTGCCGTAACAATCTTATGTATCATCTGCAAACGCCAGTCCACGTACTTTCCCTGTTCCGAGATCAACACCTTCTTCGTCTGATAGAGCCATTCTTAAACATTTTCTTACGTATATATTAAACATCCAGGAGGACATAACGCACCTTTGCCTAACGCCGTGCTCAATATCAAAGCAATCGCTCAATTGTCAATTCACTCTTACACTCGCTTTACTACCATTATATATTGTTTTTATTCCTTTTTAGAAGCCAACAATTTACTCCATACTCTTTCAGAACTTCCTAAAGTTTAGATCTATTCCCCTTATCGAAAGCTTTTTCCAGATCGACAAATGCACATAAAACTTTTTTGTTTACTCTCAAACTTTTTTCTATGATCTACCTTAAGCTAAATATGTGATCCGCACATGATCTCCTTGCCATAAATCCACATCGAACTTCCCAGATCTTTTCCTTCAGTTATTCCCATGACCAGCCCAATGAGTATTTTGGGTAATATTTTGCCCACGGTACTTAGCAGACTAATCGCTCTGTAATTAGTACAGTCGCCTTTATCACCATTTCCCTTGTAGATTGGGACGATAATCGCCTCTCTCCAATCATTTGGAACTTCACTATGCACAGCACACATATTCATAAATTCGCTCAGCGACACAAGCAAATATCCGCCACCGCTCTTAAGCATTTCAGCGGTGATATCATCCATTCCAGCAGCCTTACCATTCTTTACTTTACTTAATTACAGATATAATGTCATCGATATTGATTCTTCTTTCGCTACCTACAACGGGATTGTCTAACGTATTCTCTTCAATGTGAAGGTTGTTATGTTTAATAGCTTGACCTCCATACAATTACTCATAACATTTCAGTACAGTCTGTTTCAATCTGACTGAGTAGAAGGAAATGTTTTTTCGATGCAATACCTTGGATGTTCATTTTGCCAGGCCAAGTGCTATCACAAACGAACTGAAAAATGAATGTGTTTTAGCGGACCATGCAAAGAGTGTTGCCTACGGGTACCTTCGTGTTGGTAACGAGCGGATTATACTCTCCTCGTTGTGGTATCGTATCAGATGATCCCGTACCTGGTTCCATGGTTGTTAATTAGGATGGATGCCCACGCCTTGGGCGACTTTTACGAGCGAATACGGCGCGAACCGAAATAGCGCATCCGACGTTAACGCTACAGACCCTATTTCGTGGAATTATGGTAAGGATCTCGCTTTCGAAGAAAATACGAAAGAGTTTTCTGGAACTGGAAATTACACGAATGAAGCCAAAGCTCTAACTGCTTAAACAAAGTTCCTAGGTACACATTTTTAAACTGATAAGATGAATTAAACATATATATAAAGGAAGAGATGTTTAGATTGGTGCTATCAAGGATAGTAGACAGTTGTCATAATTTCTGGAAATTAAAGTCTTCAGCATTCGAGTGTCGTTTTTGTCTCCCGTTTAATTCCATAGATTCTCGCCATCGCAGCAGGATCTGGGATACGCGCTTGGCGATAACATCCGAGATAAATTAGTCGGGTTGTCGTGCCATAGTCGTCGCATCGGAAAACGTATAAAGAAAGATAAATGAGACACGCCGAATCGGCATTGATATACACGAGGGATTTTCACGACTCGAGTCCAACTCCACGCTAAATTAGTATCGATCGTAATTTTTAATCCTCGCAGGATCGACGAGTCGATCCTACTCGACAAGGGCAAAAGAGTAACGAGCGGCCGATACACCCTCTTGAATCCTTTACGGATGAAATCATACGGGTGGACCGTAGTAAATCACATCGAGGGCCCTATCCAATCATCCCTGGCGGCGACGTTGGCTGCCGTTGCCATGTAGCTCTATCTATCGAGCGCCTATAGAGGTAACTGGTGAGTCGTAAAACGTGTCAGGATGTCCAACAAACACCTACTCATTAGCAAGGAAGGCCCTGCCGGGAGGCAAGATTACACAAGCACGCATTAACTCCGTGTGGCTAAGTTATAGCTTTGGGAGAGCATAATTCACCTTACAAGAAAGTGTGGGTTTCCTTGGACACCGTTCGTGTGGGGGCCTGGCTCCTCGTTAGTTTATCGGGTGCCAGCGAACCGATAGTTTCGACTGAGCTAATTGAAAGCCGGGTTCTTAATTTCCGCAAGCTCAAAGACTTTAAATCCCAGATCTTTAAGAACCCAAACCTGTTCGCTTCCTTTACTACCAAAGATGTGACATCGAGCTATTTGTAAAAAGAAATATTGATCCTGCCAATTACTTCTCGCTTTTGCCTTGCTTTATTTTTTATATCTTTAGAGAGTTTGTGAAAGTAAAGGATTTAATTTGCAATACAATTAGCAAGATGTCTGCAGTACAGATTTTGCACTTTCGTGAGATCGAGTTCTTCTTACAGGTCCAACCATTACTCGCACTACTAGTAGGAACAAAGATTGATATCTTCACCGTCACCGAATAACTAATTGGCTACTCAATTACAGCGCGATATGCCCAGTTATTGCTTCGTACCTCGTTCAGCTACCGATTCTTGGTTAATGACGATTGCCGATATACTATACTAATCGCGAGATCTGGACCTTGTCGACATTCACGAGAGCGTACTTCTCGAGAGACGCAGATAACGTATCTTCGTGCCTGTCGACTGGCTTGAAAAATCGAGGAACGTATGTACGGCTACGTAATCACCTATCGGGAACCGAAGAAGAAATCCGTTGTGACCGGGAGCTGGCTTTGCAAGATCGACGTGTAACCGTTCTTCTCTTGTAAGCTTCAAGCATCAATCTGATTCGTGAAGACAAAATTGTAATCCCTGAATCCGTAACGGGAGAATATGTACTTTAAAAAATGACTTTATTACATTCTGAATCTCAATAAAAGTGTAGTCAAAAATGTATGAATCAGATTTGCTCTTAACCCAAGTAAATAAACAAACTGCGTTCTCAGAATCAGGATTATTGAAATTTACTGACATCTGATAGGATCTTAGATCACACATGGATTTTTTTGATTGAGTTAATTTGAGTTCATTGAGTTTATTAATCATCTCGGTACTTACCTGTCCATGACAACGATCACGATGCCCTAGATTACTTTTTGAAATATTGTAAATATTTTGTTCATGCGCTTGGTGTTCGTATACTTTGTTGAATTCATGCTTGAATTACACTTATTTTGTTGATCTCCTTTTCACAATTTCATATGCGTGTTCTATGACTTTATCAACATGCTGATAATAATCAACAAACTTCACTTTCTCCATGTACTGACTCATGAAGTTTATATGATCAGATATTGTATGCTAAGTTTATTTTATGAATAATTTTTTGAAATCCACTTGAAAAATTTCAGATTGGACTACCTGTGTGTTTCTTGAACGCCCAAACTTCTTAGTGTGCTGTGTCTGTTACACCACTGCGAATACCTAACAGTTTTCGATGTAGAATCCTTGTCTTCTTCAGGCCGAATCGTACCCCTGTGCTTGGTGATATATGGTTTTGTGGGTGCTCGTACTGCTCGTGCGATAGGCCGCCACTAAAAGGCTTAACGAGCATCTTCGTACGCCCAGGCAGTGCAGAATAAACAGGACGTGGCTTATCTTGTCACGAAAAATCTGCGGAGAGAAGCTGCCGTTGCCGCCGCCGCTGACTCTTATTTCTTTTCATAATGTCCGCGGAAACACGTACGACCGCCGTCACGGAATCAGCCCGTTGGGATTCTTATTAAACGACTGCTAGAGGGTCAGCGCTTCGTAATCCAGTGCATCTGGTCACGAAATCTTGGCGTGTGGGAATATATGTTGCCCCTATAACAACATCTGTTTCTCTAAAGAGTTATTAATGTCAGAAAAGAGCGATAAGTACTACCAAGTACTCTTTTTACATTTTTAATATACCTACTCTTGATAACATGAGAGAAAATATTGCGCGCTTTTAAAAAAAATATCAAATTAATTAATTAGATATGTGCATTTTTTGAATAGATAATTAATTTTTTAGCAACTTCATCCTTTCATAACCGCGGGTCACATGATTGCTGAACATGCGATTAAAATTGGAATAAAAATGCTAATAAAGTCATAAATCTAGAGAATTTACTGCTAGCCTGCGTTATTACTCTTCTGTGGACGTATTATTAGCTTTCACATGATTGGCTCTGGGGCACATACACACAAATTCACACACACACACACACACATTCTGTATCTCGTAGGCTGGTTCTCCTGGCTCTGTGCGACATTTCGAAACGGCAATTAGCTTCGAGACGTCTTCATCGACGGTCGGTTCGATACGAGTCGGTTCATTAGGAGATAATTAAGCGTTCGGGCCAACCATTTCCTGTAAAGATCTGCTTAATTACACTGCATCGAGTAATAACGCCGTAAATGTTAATTGGTATGGCGATAAATAATCTACCGACGTCATTCCTGTCGCATCGTCATCGATTCGAATTCTGATAACACGAGGATCCGGCCTATGTACCGCAATTAACTTTCAATCTGCTGGCACCTTATGATTATGTTCCTTCAAGCCTTACGGCTGCTTACTAAATTTGCAATGCTCGAAGTTGCACGATTCACTCTTGAAGGAGTGATAATAAAAGAAGACGCTCTGTGAGGCAAAAGTTGCGTGGATTGAAACGAGTTTCTTAATGAACGATTGATTCAACGAACACTGAAAAGTTTATCAGTTAGCTTTCAAACTGCTAATTAGTCTACTTAACGGGATGCTGAGTTTTGCTTAGACGTATGTACTTATCATAGATGATATATTACAATTACTATTATCTTCACTCATTCATACATTTGATTTTTGGAAATAACAATTAAAAAATTAATTTTTTGAGTTCTCTATTTCTTAGAAATAATTGAAGGACACTTAAGTCATTATTTATATCTTTTATTCCTCATTAAATCATCCTAGGCAATGTTTATTTTGGATTATCACCTCAGCCTGAGTTTTGAGTTTCTTCGGTGAGACACGGAACGCCCTATATCATCCTAGCCGTGTAAAACCGACGTATAAGTCAGACCGCGGTTCTTCATCTTCATCCTCCCTGAATTATTTAGAAAGCTTACCCGCGAAGACCCGTTGGATTTCTATACGAATCCTCTCGTCCGCCGCCGCCCCCAGAAAGCTAATATTATTCATCCTTCTTTATTTCACCGCGCCACGTCAGCACGTTGCATAAATCAAGTGTGCGAACAGAGGGAGCACGTATTTCGTATGCAGGAACCAAAGAAGAGAAGACAGCTCTTAACAAAAGACTTGATTCTAATTGGCTTGAGAGTCGCAATTATGGATTATAAATTGGAGACACGATCGAGCAGCTATTCTTTGACGAAAAGGAAATCGTGGGGTGATATCTCGGGAAGTATGAACCTTTGAACTAACCTTTGACCTATGACTCCTAATATTTGCCTTCTGCCTTTTGACCTCCGACCCATTACCTTCGAATTCTGCCCTTTCACCTCTGATAATTCACACTTGATTTCTAACCTTTGACCTCTAACCCTTCACCTTTGATCCCTGACTTATTCTTAGAATTGAGACTTTCTCTTAAACGTAAGGATCATGAGATTCGTGTCGACGTGTCCAAATGACAAGGTTCTATCTCAGACATCGGTACTTGCAAAATGTAACCTTTAAATTTGCATGTACTGACATATAACCTTGTTATTTGGACACGTCGATGTGTACAAGACAGAATCCTAATTATGTGTTTTGAATTCATTACGGAGAATTGAAAGCCAAAAAAAATAATCATTTTAGGCCCTACTTTTTCTTACTATTGAAAAAATGTATTATGGTAGTTCATTATACAGCAATCATTCATAATCTCAAATCATAATCGATAGACAATTCGAGTTGAATAGAATTAATTGGGCCTCATTCATAAAAAATTTCGAAGTCCCACTTTTTACTCTCTCTCTAGAAACATGTCATTTATCTTTTTTAGCAGTCAGACACATTTGTCATTCGACTTTTTTTTCAGAAGCACTATAATAGAGTAATCTTTAAATTGAGAGCCTCTATTCAGTCACCTGTGCTTGAATTGTATTCGTGTTATAAATCTAGGAGATAATGACGACATGTTTATACTCATCATTTGTATGCTAGACGAGGAACTGTTCCTGGATGCTCACCAGAGCCTGTCCGACTGCCCAATTTCGTTGAGTCAGTAGCGTACTATACCTTCAACGCTGATTTCACTATATACCCAAAATTTATGTATCTCGAATATCCCCGAATTGCCCATTTATTTACGCACGTGGACAGCGAGAGGATTTTTTGGGGAAAGGGCGATGTTACGAGCAATACGCTATCAGCGTTCTTAAAGTGATGTCATTTCAAATGTGCGTGAGTCGAATTTGTATATACCTATAGAGAAATTTATATTTCCGTTACATACGACTTCCGCAATGACGCGCCCACGCTTGTGGTTAATGTCATCGATCATACAACTTAACAATGGGCAGTTCTGGTTACTATGTCACTTTGTGGTAGCCGTTTCGACATTACGTTCGCGTGTTGTTCGATAATCAGACAAGTGACATTCATGATAATCAGCTACATGACAAGCGCATTTTCAATGAGTGAGTTATCAATCAATATTGTAGACAGTATTCAGCCAGCAGACGTTGTGAGCGGAAATTTAGAGAGCACATTTTTTACATGCTTGATTAATTGTTGTAATGAATCCAGAAGTGTCATACATTACATATAGAAAAGAAAGATTATGATTGAATTTTGTAAACATCACAGAAAGAACAGAAGGTACAATGTGTTGCAAATAAATTTTTGAACGGTTAAAAATCGAACGTATTTCGACGAGAGCTTCACCGAGGTTAGGAGAATAATTCACACGTCATACCATATACGGTCAACTGTGCTAAGTGAAACATTAGTGAGCAAACTGAAGTAGAACGTAGAAATGGTAACAAAAAAAAACAAAACAAATAAAACATTGTTCTTGCTTATAAATCTTCTCTGAAATATTTCAGACTATGGTAAACGAACTAAAACTTATTTTTCAACACTTATAGTAAAGATATGGTGTCAACTTTGCACGTAGCATCTTTGCACGTGCCCAACTATGCACGTCAATGGCCAGACGTCAAACTGTTCACGCGTCCATCTGTGCACGCTGAAAATTAGACGTGCACAGTTGTCCAAATGCAAACTGTGCACGTGCACAGATGTCCAAGTGTCATTTGTGCACGTCTAAATTCAAAAATGCAAAAATGATACTTGAACAACTGTGCACGTGCAAAGATGGCACTTGGGCAAATGTGCGCGTCTATATTTCAACGTGCATAGGTGGGCGCCTGAGAACTTGGGCAATTGTGCACGTTTATGTTCTCAAGTGGGACTTAAATGAGTGTGGTCCAAATTTATACCTGTTGAATTTTATTTTATGTAGAGGCCCACGATCCGTCCAAATTTGCTCCAAGTCGGTAACGCAGTAATATAGGGATAGGGAATTCGCAGTTTTTCCAAATATTCGATTTAAACGAGAACATGCATAATGAAGGTATGCTCGACATTATATTCATCTCTTGAGACCATTTTCAAAAATACGTTCGAGTGCAATGATCGGTGATGCAAAAAATCTTGCTCATAGCAGCAGGATATTGCACTATATATCACGTATTCATGATACTCTATTCATATCCCTGGCTATCTCAGGAATACCTAAATTTGCGCCTTTTAAGATATCCCTTCGATAATCCAGGACATAAATGAGATATCATGGGACACCTCGCAAAATATTGTTCCTCGGAGGATTTCAAAAAATTCTATTTGTCAAGCGTTCAACTATATATACAAGGTGTTCCGGACTCAATTTAATTTACTCTCAGGGGTGTTAGACATTTTTTCTACGTTTGCACAGAGAGATCAAAGAATTTTCTGCAGTAATCAATGTCTTTGGACGAAATGATTTTTTGATAAATTGAGATCAATTTGATTTTGGGATGAAATTTTATCATCCCTTCAAAACTATTCTTGCTGTGACACCTTCCTAAATTTACTTTGAGGGGTGTTGGAAATTTTTGTTCAACCCCTACTAAGAAACATTGAAAAATTTCCGCAGTCATGAAAGTTGATGGCCCCACTGATTTTTTAATCAACCACATGACCCAAGAGATAATGTCCTAGCATCCCTGGAAAACCATCCTCGTATTGAAATTGATACGAATTCACTTTGAGGGGTGTTAGGAATATTTGTTTATCCCCTACGAAGAATGCTCAAACATTTCCTGCAGTAACCACAGTTGCTGGCCCCACTGATTTTGTAATACACTTAATGACACGGAAATGATGTCCTTACATCATTGGGAAACTACTTCTGCAAAGACGATGAAGTCCCAACATCCCTAGGAAACCAGGTTTGCTGTGACGCCTATCTGAATGAAGGTAATGCAGCGATGCAAGTTGTTGGTCCCACTGATTTACTAATCAACACAATGACCCAAGGGATGATGTCCTGACATGGTGGTTTTCTGAGAATGTTATAGAGATAATCCCTCTAATCATTCAGTGTATAAAAAAAACTCGAGGGCCAACACCATTAATTAGTGCGGAAAATTTTCGATTTTTCTTAGTAGGGGATAAACATATATTTCTATCACCACTTAGATTAAATTCAGATTGGTATCGCTGCAAAGTTGGTTTCCTGAGGATGTTAGAACATCATCCCTTGGTTAATTGAGTTGATTTAAAAATCAGTGAGGCCAATCTCTTATATTAAAGCAAAAGAAAATGATCTTTATTAGTAGAGGATGAACAAATATTTCTAACACTCCTCAAAGTGAATTCAGATCGATCTTACTGCAAGGCTGGTTTCCTGAAGATGTTGGAATTTCATCCCTAAGGTTAATAGGTTAATTAAAAAATCATAGTATCCAAACACATTGATTTATGCACAATTCTTCCATAATAGTAAGAAGGGGATGGAAAGAAATTTCTGACACCCCCCCTCCCCATATGAATGTAGATCGGTGTCACTACAAGGTTGATTTTCGAGGGATGTTATAACATTAGTCCATAGGTCACTAAGTTGATCAAAAAATCATTTTGTCCAAAGACAATGATTACTGCAGAAAAATCTTTGATCTCTCTGAGCGCAGGGGATAGGAAAAATGTCTAACATCCCCGAAAGTAAATTTAGATCGGTGTTACTGCAGGGTTTTTTTTTTAAGGGGCGTTATAACATCATCCCCTGGGTCATTCGGTTGATGAAAATATCAGTGGGGTCAAACACTTTGATTACTTCGGAAATTTATCGATCTTCCTCAGGAGGGGATAGACAAAAATTTCCTGATAACCCTCGAAGCAAATTCCGATCCATGTGACTGTTAGGGTGTTGTTGGGTGGATGTTAGAACATCAGTTCCTAGTGTATTAGTATGCTCCAAAAATCAGTAAGTTCAACATTTTTCATGATTTGAAAAAATTGTCGCTCCTGATTGGTCCAGCTTAATTAGTTTATAGCTCAAAAACTAAATATTCCTGGGATAACTCGGGACACAAGTGAGGTTACATAAATATGGGATATATAGCTCAATATCATGCAGCTATGAGGGCGATTTTTTGTATCACTTGTGTATTAATTCAAAATAATTCACTCGAACGTATTCTTTCAAATGCTCTGAAGAGATGAATACAATGTCGAGCATACCTTTATTATGCATGTTTTCGTTTAAATCGAATTTTCGGAAGAACTGCGATTTCCCTATACTACTGCATTACGTTTCGTACTTGGCGCAAATTCGGAGGGATCACGGGCCTCTAATTAAAAACAAATTCAACTGGTATAAATTTGGTCCACTCTCATTTAAACCCTACTTATGAACATAAACGTGCACAGTTGTCCAAGTGCAAACTGTGCACATGTACGTGTCCAGTTGTACCTTTCGAGCATTTTCAGCTCGACGAGCACAGTTGTCCAACTCTTCAGTTTCCCATTTGTGCACATTGAAATTCAGACGTGCACAGTTGGCCAAGTGCCATCTTTGCACGTGCGCAGTTTGCACTTGGACAACTGCGCACGTCTAATTTTTAGGAGCACAGATGATGTGCACAGTTTGACGTTTTGTCCATTGACGTGCCCAGTTGTCCGTCTGGCCATCGACGAACACAGTTGGGCACGTGCAAAGATTGTACGTGCAAAGTTGTCCGATACCCTTTAGAAGAAAGTAACTGACAGGCGTTAACTCGCCATTTTGCTCCAGTTTAATTAACTCAAAAGACGGTGGATAGCGCTGGCGTGGTAGCTCTCACTACTTTTCGAATCAAAATGCGACATTATGAATTACCGAGGCAATTTTAAAAACAAAATTATCTTCGTTTCATGTCAAATATAACCCGCAAGGTTATAATTCTTATTGCAGTGAATCTTTCACCTACTGGAATGCATGTAAACTTTATCTTTTGTTTTCCTGTGATAAGACGGAATATTTCCTTTACGTTCTGAAAGTCATTGAGATTTATTCAGAAATTAAAAGAAGTGTGGAGGTCACCAACTCTGTTTCGTTCAATAATTCAATGAACAAAAACATTGTCTTTTGTTTTCTTGAAAAAACCTGTGGAAAGAACGTCAATTGAATGCCTGATTTATTTATTATACCACATTTTATCTAAATAACATTAAATTCTTTGAAAGATATTGAAAAGATCTTTTTTATCTTTTAAAATAAACATTATAAGTTTACGATGCAATATGAAAAAAAAATTTGTGTATGGACTATAATAAACTGCAGATCTATTAAAAATGAAGCAATCGGCAATCAATTAGTCTAAAATATACTCCCTGACAATTTAGGTAATTTCCAAACTCTTTAGAATATTCTATGATGTTACAAAATCATCTCAAATTAACTTGTATACCATTTGACAATTTATGAGATATTTTCTCTCCGTAAAGTAGTCAGCTTCCTCGAAAACAAGCGCTACCGAATCTATAAACAAATCCAGTTCTTAAGAATCTCGTCTTTAGCAGCGGGAATCAGGTCGGTGATCGTAATTCCGTCAAGTCGTTAATTATCCAGCATTAATGGAACGAATCGCATATTCTTCAGGCTCGAGCGTTAATTATGCACGGATAAAATAACGCCGATCGCGTCATAAAACAGACGGGATACGGTGAAAATACCTTAGAGGCTGTAACACAGCCGATATAAAATACTGACGGCATTAAAATTCTACTTACCTGGACATTAAGGTCACTTTCAGCACATCGTCAAAAGACTGAACAAGATTCAAAACTATTTTCTCACTTAAATAAATCATCATTTATTGAATCAAAAAAAAATTTGATTTTTTTTTTCAATTATGCGATTAATGCAAATTCATTAATAACTTCATTTTGTATCAGAAGTTCCAGGAGAAATAATTAAAGAATTTTTATTTTTTTTTGAAAACATGAATGCTTATTTTATTCAATAATGCGTATACTGCTTACATTTGCAAATGTACAACTTCACACACATGACATTTTTATAATTCGATCTTATATAATAAACATTGCCTTTATCTTGGAACATTTCTACTTTCAAATTGTGCGATTTTGAAGGCCTAATTTGGAAATTTTGATGTTGAAGTCTTTTATCAATTTAAAATTATTCAATCTGAAACGTTAAAAAGTTTAAAATTTTGTATAGTTTTGAGATTTTAACGCCTTTAGGTTTAAATTACACAATTTATATATTTTGATTTTCTAGTTTGAAGTGGCATATGACTATTTAAACTTTTGAACGATTATACTTTTGAGGATTCAATTCCGAATTGTAGATTTTAAAATTGAATAAAATTATTTTATTTTGAGGGGATCAATTTGAAGAATGATTTGATAAATAAGGATTTATTCATCTCCACTTTCTTCACCCATCTCGTAGGTGAACTTTTATTGATCATTTGGCAAATTAGAATGCGAAATTAATTATTGACGTAAATGAACTATATAGTGAAAATGATGCTATTAAGTGGTGAGATTCCGCCTAAGTCATGTGGAGTCACTTCTCGCATCTTGCAAAACCAGTCGAGCGGCTCGAAAACATTTTTGTCGACAGATATAAAGCATCGCGTTCCGTGCTGGGCATAAAATATCTTTATTATACAAAATACATGCAAATTACCTTATTTACGATTATGGCCGCTAATTATATTGCGTGCTTATACAAAATGTCAACGTGGCCGAAGCACCAATGTGAAATACGTTTTCCTCTTTATGAGGTAGCTTCGATGCCTCGAAGCGGCGGCATAAAATATATATTACTGATTTAACGATCGCAAAATGTTGATAGTTACGTTAACTTTGTAGCTTGTCAAGACGCAATCAGCGTTCCATTAGAAAAAAACTTAGAAATTCCAAATACGTTTGCTATGAAAGGAACAGAGTCAAGAATTATATTTTGAAGATAAGCTCGAATTAAACTCTTCAATTAAGGTTTATCTTGCTTTTCGTTTCCTCAAAAGTCTCAATACACTCTAGCTGCTATCTGAACTAATTACTTCTCAAAGTTATCGTTCAATTTAACTAAAAACAAGATACTGGCTTATACTTTCAACAACAATGAATATTCATGCCGATTTTGTAACATATATTTGTTTTTATAAGGAGAATATAAGTTTTACCATTTTTATGAATATTTATACTATGTGCAAGCAAATTTTATTAAGCTTTTACAAATTCATTAACTTGAGGTTTTACTAACCTCTTACATATTCAAAGCTTGTTGGTATTTCAAAAAGATCATTTCATGCAGTTTTTAATCTTCTCCAATATTTTAATGTTTTACAGGAAGATGTTTTATAATGAACATATTTCATGAAGACAGAGTGCAAGTCAAGTAGTCATTTATGTAAACCAAGCCTCGACATATACTTACGATCAATGTATACTGCAATCTCGCCAATTAATAATCTTGGATAAAAGAAAAAAGTTATTGGTTCAAAGGGTAATATATTATGTGCCTGTCACTTTTTCTCGTTTCAGCAACTTGTCATTTATTCATTTCTCTTTGCAACTTACTAAACGATGTTTCTCAGGAGTGCAGATGATTACAGGTATACAGCGGTTACAAATCCTTCTGAGTTTTATCGCTTTGAGCGATTGGTTAATTGGATAAAAATGAAGTATGACGACTGATAAGATACACACTCTAGTCAAAGCGAGATTACGTTTCATAAATTATTCTCGAATATGAGAGGATTGTTCTGTAATGAGCCAGCATAGCATATCATCTTGAGTCTTATGCAAAAGTCTTGTTGCATAAAGTGATTGATGAATGGATGGTACTATATATGTGGTATATGTACCTTAATCTATATTGTGTAATTGAGGGACCGGATTCTATAACCGCCTATAAATTTTTCTCGCTGAACGAAGTTGGCGTCTCGACACCTTTCAAACAAGTTTCGAATCCTAATTTTAAAAGTAAATATTATGATAAGAAATTTAATTTTACATCTTTTTAGTGTGGACCAAAGGGTTGTAGTTTATTCAGTTTTTGAAGTACATCCGAAAAACTCGTTTAACAGAAAACAATATTTGTTTTGTCTTTTTTGACTTCAACTCGCTGTAATGCTTGGGAGCTTTTGATGAAATTTACAGAAAATATTCCTTATGATATTCTAGGACTGGTAGAGTCAGTGACTAATAAACATTTTTGTTTAAACAAAAGTTATACATTTTTACCTGAGACATTGCGTATAAATTCAAGACATTGCATATCTTCAAGTTCATGGGGAGTCAAGCGAATTTTGAGCAAGAAAAAACTTTCAGTCGGGAACTTGATCAGAAAGGTATTAATAAGTTTTCTACGTAAAGAATTATTAAAAATAAATCATTATTAAGAAGTTATGAAGGTTTCATTTCGGCCGCGCGGCCAATTTCTTCGAACGTATGTATGTATCATCTCGGCGCGTTCACATAGAAATGCAACTTCGCTCGAGACGGAATATTATTTATGAAACAGATTAAAATGTACAAAAATAGGAAATAATTTATGGAAGATGAATTTCAGTTGCTTTGCATTTAAAAAACAAAACCTAACATGCGTCAATAAGTTTAGAAACATCAAGGTCAAACAAAACAAACAAACAATGCAATACACTACATAATATTGTGTATAGTTTCTTTCTTCTACTCTTTCTTTCAACCATACATGCCCTATCAGTCAAAAACGATTAAAGAAAATAATAATTTGCAATTTAAAATTTAGTTCATTAAATTCAGTCTAATAAATAATGCTACGTCTCAAGCGAAGTTGTATTTCTACCTGAACGCGTCGAGTTGATACATACGTGCGAATAACAGGCCGCGCGGCTGTAATAATACCTTTATAATTTCTTAATGATGATTTATTTTGAATATTTTTTTCCGTAGAAAACATATGTATACCTTTCTAATCAAGTTTCCCGCTGGAAGATTTTTATTGCTCAAAATTCGCTCAACTCCCTACGAGCTTGAAGATCAAAAAATTCCAAGAATTGGCTGAATTATGGCGACATGATGTAAAAAAGGCAAAAAATGTGTTTTCTAAAAAACGAGTTTTCGGGCTTACTATAAAAACAGTCAAAGCTACATATTCTTTGTTTAGCAATTAAATTTCTTATAAGAATATACATACTTTTGAGTTTAAAATTCGAAACTTGCGTGAAAATTGTCCAGGGGCCAACGCCGTTCAGCGAGAAAAATTTATAGGCGGTTATAGAATCCGGCACATCGTTTGTCAACATTTTTTAATGCATATTTTTGTAAACTTAAAGGATTAACATTCTAAGATAAATATTATGAAAAGCTTATCTCAAAAATGATAAGCATTAACAGATTAATAATTAATAATTCGATCATTGTCTAATTTTAGGACTGAAGTAACGATTATATTTTCCTGTTATTGAAGCATCTTACTTAGGTCATGTTCACATATTACGTAACACTAATAGGGGGGGGGAATCAACTTTCGTTACGCCTATGTTAAAAAGTTGCATACACTTACCATAGAAGAAGCGTAACGAAAGGGGAGAGGAGGTAGAAATGTTCGGAAAAAACGTTTCGAAATATGTGAATGCTCCCTTATCTTTAATTCATCAAGGTGATATCAAAGTACGTCTTTCTCGATAGTATACTTTTCTATAAAATCAAGTAATTATTCGCTTTCTTACTCAGTACATTATAAACATTCGTCAAAACATTTGCGCACTGAGGCTTGTTCAAATTTAGTTAGAACTAAAATCTTTGAATAATTTGTGTGGTTCTGGTGCCAGGCAAAATGCAGATCACATTCTATCTAATTTTGGTAAGTTTAATATTCTCCTTGGATTATTTTTATCTAGTATAGCAATTCAGTTAATTAAATTCTCGAAGTAAACAAAGAGAAAAATATTTTGTTAAATCAAGAAAAAAATTTGTATTGGTATTTATGCAACCAAATCATTTTGTTGGCTGGATAAATTTTTTGTTGATTTAATTCAAACCAATTCAAAGTCATCAAATTATTTGTTTCAATCAACGAAAATTTAGTGGATTTTGGTTTTTTGTTGCACAAATATCATTGCAGCAGTTTTT
>JAUMHM010000085.1:41222492-41239084 GCA_032362435.1 Melikaiella ostensackeni
CTGGTACCTGCTAAAAAAATATTTCTCATATTAATAATTACTGTATTCTTTTTGAAAGTAGTTTCATTGAGCTGATAGATATGAAATTTCTCACTGTCAATAAAGATATCAACTATAAGTCTAATTTGACATCTGTTATCTGATAATGAATATAACTATTCTGTCCGGAATCATTTTCTTCGAATAATTGAAGCCTCCGGCAGAGATAACGTTGTATCAACAAAAGTCTGTTTTACTGCAATATTTGTTCAATAAACTGTAAACATATGTCGACATACAATGTTACATAGCATAGTTTGTGAAATGACATATGCTACGACGTTGAACAGAAAAGCCTTGGTCAGGAATTTCTTATCTTATTACTATGAACATACATTAAAAAAAAGAGTACAGTTTTATACATAAGAATATAGATTATAGAGTAAAGGGTGGTTCGAAAAACAAATTTTTATAAAATTAAAACATGAAGATCAACAAGATGAATTTAAAAAATATATAGTTGAAAAAGAAACATGTGTTCTTTGATTTATCGAATTTTATGAATATAGGAAAGAATTGAGAGAAGTTTGCCCGATATTTCATTAGCAAATTTAAGGCTATAGATAAAAAATGTTGCTGAACGAAGAAATTGAAGCTACAAAATAATTAACGCCTTTGTGTGCTGTAAAAGAAATAAAAAAAGTACAAGTATTTTTTTGAATAATTTCTTTGCATAATTACTTCACACAACAATTTTTGCTCTCCTAGTAGAAAATGTGCTAAAATGAAAAATGATAAAAATTGATTGGTCATACATTTTCGTAGGTACAGAAAAATTGAAATACCATAAATAGAATTTGAATTAGAACAATAACCATATTCCTTTTTTATAATTAACTAAATAAACTGGCCTGGAAAAGTTATTCAATATCTTATGGATATTTTTTTATCATAATCTTCAAAGATGACAATTCAAATCTTATATTTTAATTATTAACAATTTAATTCTTTCTCATTGTTCTACATGTGTGAAAAAATTATCCATATAAAAATACAAAAAATTACAAAAAATTCTTATCTTTTCGAATATTTTTGGCAGGCATCCATTGCTGGTCTTGCTGCTGGAAATGATATCTATCCGGATTCAGGAACAAGTGGTATGGTGGGATTTGCAAACAAAGGATGCACGACTGGGGGTACAGGCGGACCAGTGGTATTTATCAAGACTTTGAAAGAATTACAGAAACAGGTTTCTGACATAAAACCGCGAATTTTAGTCCTGCTTGAAAACATTTCTGTATCCAGAAAAACCGAAATTAGAGTTGGGGCAAACAAAAGCATAATTGGCTCTTGGAAGAAAAATGTTCTTGACAATGTTTATCTTATTACGCGACCCAGATCAAGGAACGTTATTTTTCAAAATCTGATTTTCAAACACAGTACTGAAAATCTCGATAATGGTGACACTCAGTTGATTATACAAAATGGCGAGAAATACTGGATCGATCATTGTACCTTTGATGGTCGGAAAGTAGATAACAATGATTTAGGTAAATTGCTGAAAATTGCTGAAAAAGTTGATTTCGTGACAATTAGTAATTCAAAATTCATGAACCATAGGTATGGTCTGATATTTGGTCATCCACATAGTAATGAATCCGTTCTTGCAACGTACAATAACTATCCACGAGTAACTATGATGTACAATTATTTTGATAATCTTTGTGTCCGTGGCCCAGGTTTGATGCGATTTGGAAAATACCATATTTTCAACAATTATATCACCAACTATCATTTAGGATTAACAATACACTTTTTTTCAAAAATCTATTCGGAAAATAACTATTATACAGAACCGTCAAAAAAAGATCATGTTCTTGATGATAAGGGTAATGGTTTTTTTAAAGACACTGGTAGTAAAAATATGCAAAAGACTCAAGTTTCACCAAAACTTACTGCCTGGAAGCCATCTAGCGATTATAGTTACAAAGCTGAATCTGCAGAATATGCACGCGATTTTTGTCTAAGATACTCAGGTGCACAAAGCTGTGAGTTAGTTTTCGGCGGTTGAATCAAGTAATCAAAAATTATAATCTTAAATGATATAATTATTCACATTAAATTATGCGGTAAATCATTCTTTGGGAGGATTACATTAGTCCTTTGGATTTACAATACCCTGTTAAGAGAAAATCATAAAAATATCACAGTATACCATGTAAAATATGTAATTCTTTCTAGAATAAAACATTAATGAGAATTGAAATCCCCCAGCTGGGTCAAAACGTCTGTTGAATTGTAAAAATCAAGCATTTTACTTCTGGATCCTAAAGCCAATTATAATATCAAAACCTATGTAATAAATATTTACCAAAAATATATTAACGATACAGAGTTCTTCTTCATCAGAGATCTTCATATTATTACCTGAAACATTTTTAATTAATGTATCATTATAATCAAAGAATACTATTAATGCAAGTTAATATGTAAATTGCCCACTCAATGCTTTGACGTATCTCCAATATCATTTTGTAAACTAATATACAATTTAGATTTAATTAGACCCTTCGCCATAGTCTATACGGCACTAATAATGCAATCAAGGCACGATGATAACTGAAATTTCTTAATGCCATTTGGATGGAGCGCTAAAGCAGATTCGAATATCTCGTTTCAATATATTGAGGTGTCAAGTATTAATTTTATTATCTGATCTCACATCCTGTATATTTACACCTAGCCAATTAGTCCGTTCTTAATTATCTGCTATAACTGAATCCCAATAAGGCTCTCAATTTCTCTAAATGGCACAGATTTAGCCAAATGTCACAGATTTACATGCAAAATATCTAACCCTGACTTATATCCCACGATGACGTTCAAACTGCTTTGAATTCCGGATAACGAAAATATATTTCTAGACCATTAAATATATTACGACACTGGCCTGTCTTTTTTGAGAGCAAAATGACTGTTTGGATGCTCTTCTGGCGCTCGTAAAATAGTGACCCTTGTTATGGTACAAAAGTTATGCAGGTAGACAAAAAACTAAATCCGGACCATAGATTCCTTATCCCCCTTTCTACTAGGTGGATCCTGGATATATATAGTCCAGATGGTCCCACGATCATCAGATCTAGTTGGTTTCTCGAAAGTAGCACAGTTCAGTTTGCGAATAAAAGTTAAAGCTCCAGTTTTGTTTGAACAACATGAAGATTTTGGTGCTCTCACTGACACTCTGTACTCTTTGTACACAAAGTATTGCTAAACCACAAACTGCGGTCCGGGTTCCATCACGTTACCGTAATGGAATCAAGTGGTCTTTCGTTCCTGGTATTGAGTTACAATTGGGTGTCCTTGAATCAGCAGAATCTCAAAAGCACAAATCAGATGTCGTCTATATTCTACCAGCATCTGAACGTCTGCGTAGTGGACGCAATTATGCACTTTCCGCCTACTCCGGAGGACGTGCAACTCCAACGTCTTCGGACGAATACGGAATTGGTCTTAGTTCCACGAAACTAGCTCCATCATTTTCAAGTGATCAAGCAACTCAAGACGTATCAAGTGCATTCAAATCCAGTACTTCTCCTCATGTGAATACGGAACTTTTAACTCCAAATCTGCAAACCTATACTTCACAAAGTACCGATAGTTCTGCTGATGATAAGGCATCTGCTTTTATTTCGCAACTATTCGAACAAGGCGTTCCTGCACAAATCTTCGGACCTCAGAGATTGTCACAATATACTCCTTCGCAAGTAATTACAAAGGCACAAGTCCCACAGGTATCTTCTAATTTATTAACACCTAATTCTTTTTCAAATCGGCAAAGGCAGCAACCATTATCAGATCGTTATGCACCAGATACTTCATCAAATTTGTTCGCTTCTCATTTATCGCAAAATGCAGAAACGTCCAGTGTTTTGTCTAATGCGTTTGGTACTGATAATTCTTTTAAATTAGCACCTCAGACTCAGGTATCTCCAAATTTACAAACTGCCAATGTTTTATCCAGTGCGTATGGTAATGATTTTACTTTTAAACTCGGACCTCAGACAGATCCAAATATTAAAACTGCAAATGTTTTGTCAAATACGTATGATAATAATTTTGCTTTAAAATTCGCACCTCAGGTATCTCCAAATGTTAAGACTGACAATGTTTTGTCAAATACTTATGATAATTTTGCTTTAAAATTCGCAACTCAGTCATCTCCGAATGTTAAACCTAACAATGTTTTGTCAAATACATATGATAGTAATTTTGCTTTAAAATTCGCACCGCAGACATCTCCAAATGTTAAAACTGACGATGTTTTGTCAAATACTTATGATAGTAATTTTGCTTTAAAATTCACACCTCAGGCATCTGCAAATATTAAAACTGGCAATGTTTTGCCAAATACGTATGATAGTAATTTTGCTTTAAAATTCGCTCCTCAGGTAACTCCAAATATTAAAACTGGCAATGTTTTGCCAAATACGTATGATAGTAATTTTGCTTCAAAATTCGCTCCTCATGTAACTCCAAATATTAAAACTGACAATGTTTTCCCAAATGCGTATAATAGTAATTTTGCTTTAAAATTCGCACCGCAGATATCTCCAAATGTTAAACCTGACAATGTTTTATCAAATACTTATGATAGTAATTTTGCTTTGAAATTCACACCTCAGGCATCTCCAAATGTTAAAACTGACAATGTTCTACCAAATACGTATGATAGTAATTTTGCTTTGAAATTCACACCTCAGGTATCTCCAAGTGTTAAAACTGACAATGTTTTGACTAGTACGTATGGTAGCGATTCTTCTTTTACATTCGCACCGCAAGAGTCTGCAAATCTTAAAACGGCAAATGTTTTACCTAATACGTACCAATCTGATCTTCCTCTAAAATTCGGATCTGAATTGTTTCAAAATGTTCAAACGGCCATTATTTCTCCCGGGGCTTATGGAACTGGCATTTCTACAAAATCACATCAACCAATAGAGGCATTTAAATCTGCTGTTCCTCTAGAAACATTCAACCCAGAATTAGTTGCGAATAATGTTCCTTCGCATAAACTTCTATCAAATGATACACTTTCCCAAGATGTCCTCTCTCAAGATGTTCCTTCTCATGATACCCCATCTCATGATATTCCATCTCATGATATCCCATCTCATGATGTTCCATCTCATGATGCCCCATCTCATGATACTCCATCTCATGAGGCCCTATCTCATGATACCCTATCTCATGATGCTCCATCTCATGGTGCTCCGTCACAAGATGTCCCAACTCATGATGTCCCATCTCATGATGCTCCATCTCATGATGCCCCATCTCATGATGCTCTATCTCACGATGCTCCATCGCATGATACTCCATCTCATGACGTCCTATCTCATGATGTCCCATCTCATGATGTCCCATCTCATGATGTACCATCTCATGATGTACCATCTCATGATGCTCTATCTCATGATGCCCCATCTCATGATGTCCTATCCGATGATACTCCATCCCAGCAAAAAACTCACGACACTTTCCAGGGGTACCAATACCCTAAACCCTCAAATCAATACCTTCCATGAATCTATTGTTATGTCTCAATAATAAACAGCAGATTGCATTAAAAATTTCATGTATACTTTTATTGAAAATCAAGTAGACTTTACGAGTGATCTGAATGTGTGTGTAATATACTTTTCAAATAAGCTCCTAGTCTACGAGTTTGTTGACCCAACTTATAAATGTTCACAATCAACTAATGAAGTACCTAATCTTAGAATAAAAATATGGAACATCTGTCCAGCTGAAATTTGTCATGATCGATTAGTCTGTCATTGCTTGAGATTGGAAAAATGTCATTTTTGTGAGAATTAGGCAATTTTGTCATCCTTGACACAGACTGAGATTTCTACGCTATAAACATATGTATTATCTTGCGCAACTGTTATTACGAAATAATTATAGATGTACAATATTCTCGAGTACATTATTTAAAGTTTATCGAGGAGTATCTGTAAACATGGCAATCCATCAAGAAACTCAATAAGTGACTCGCGTTTATGATACTAAATTATAATGGAGAGCTGAAATCTGTTATCGAGATCTTTACTTACTTTGACAGCTTTGATAAATCTCGTAGCAATTATTGCTATTCCCTTCTTTTCATAAATAATAAGTGGATAGAGATGCTCGCAAATTGATCCCTAAAGCGTTTCACATTTTGTAATTGCTTGTACCTTGTACGTAAAGCAAAATGACTGACAGCGTTGTGGTTTCAAAATAAGATTTCAATCAAGTGAATAATAAATATTGGAAAAATATCCCTGTAAAAATTCAAGGATTATAAAACTGTTTTCCCTTCCAATTGAAGAATACAACATGTATAAGTACCTGTATATTAATGTTTTTTTAAAGTTATAATAATTTTACGGACTTCTGATCCTTTACTAGTCTTTACTATTCTAAGTTAAACTAAAAGGAGAATTTATCATATTCCTAATAAATACTTTTCATGGTTACGACGCTAACTTACTGGTTATAATTTACACCATGATATACGAGTTTAAAAAGGTAATGTTAAGTCTTCGAAGTCATCTTTGGAGTGACTAAGCATTGCTCGAAAGGTGGCCAATTTAATTTTACAGTGGCTGTAAAAGCCCATAGAGGTGAAAACAGCGAAGAAAAGGAATCTACTGTGGAACCGACGGTGACAAAATATTTGTCGACCGCCAACTTTACCGTGCCAAATCATTGCACTCGACAGTTCCTTTGAAACTGAGGTTTCTTCAGATCAACGTTTCCCATAGCTTCACACAAAAACATTTTTGACACCTGTCAAATTTAACAGTGATTCGAAAGAGCGAAAAATAAGGCTTATAAACTACACAAGAACTTTCCTCTCCATCGATTCCTCATTCAAAAAAAGTGTTTTCAATTTAATATCAAATAATAAGACTAAAAATATTTTAGTGATCTAAAAACGTGGTTAGAAGTTTTTCTCAAACGAACGCACCGTAAGTATCATTCTTTATTAATATAAAACGTATATAACATAATATGGACATGGATACCTAGTAATCCACTTTGTTCTTCTAGAAACGTGTAATCGAAGAGTTCCGGGGCATAAGAGCTTAAGTGCCAAAACTCGATTTTTTTCAGGGAAACAAAAAACTGTCTAACTTTAACGCATTTAATTAAAAAAAAAAGAAGAAGAAATTACTTTTGAGCTATACTTAGTTTTATTTAATCGTGAGAAGAACAGACAAAAAAGAAGTAATATATATTTTTTTAAATTACCAAACATGATTTTTGACCGACTTCAAAATCGTTCTGGTCAATAATCTTCTACAGAGGCATCAGTTAGCTCAAAACAATTAGTTTAGGCCAATAAAACGCATTTCCGAAATTTGGCAATTACGTCCTTATGCCCCGGGACCCTTATTGTTTGCGGCTTCTTGTAGATGAGGTGTATTTATTAACTTATAAGTTGCCTTCACTCTTAAATCAATAATAATAATTATTATTATTATTATAACTTGTATCTAATTTTCAAATTCTTATAATTGTTAGTTAGGAGCCATATAATCAAAAAAATACATATATATATATATATATATACGTGTATTTTTTTGATTATATGATTGCTTGGTAGTGAGAAAAAATCCCACAAATTTGTTTGTTGAAAATTTTAAAAAATGGTGGAGATATTGGACATTGAGTTTTTGGACAGCTTTAAAAAAAATGATATCTCTTTGGTTCAAATTGACCGATTTAACTTTTCAACTTCTGAATTTAATTGTTCTAAAATATATTTCAAAACGGATACAATAATATAAAATTTATTTTTTTATTTTGTGAAAAAAATAAAAATAAAAACGAATTCAATAAATTATCAAAATTCTACAGTTCTATTGCAAAACTATTCTAGATAGTTGCTTCATTGATTCTAGATATTTTTAAATGAATCTGAATATTTGATAAAGGACGGTATTCCTCAAAATTCAACAAATTTTTTTTCTTTAATTTTCTTTATGAAATAAAGACGTACTAAAAACCTTTTTTTTTTAATTGGATTGAAACGATGTATGCGGAATTTCATTAACTTTCATTTTCAAAAAAAGTCTAAAGCGGATGGAAATTGTAGTTTCAAAATCAATTTGTCCACAAATACTTTTTTTGACTACTGAGCCGCGCCGCGTCATACAAGACAAGACGTTTGAATTTTTTTTGTTTCGAAAACTAGTAGCAAACCCACTCCAATAATTTCAGAGCTTGTAGAGCACACTTATACCTTCCTGTGATGAAAAAATAAATAAATCAATAATGACATCTTTGGGAAACACGTTAAACATTTTTATTTTTTTCACAAAATTTTCAAAAAATGTTGTTTTTTCTAGTTTTTTTTATACTTTGAAATTTATTTTAAACCAAGTAAATTCAGACGTCAAAAAATTAAATCGGTCAATTAGAATCAAAGATATATCATTACAAAAAAAATTTATCCAAAAACTCAAAGTCCGATACCTCTGCCATTTTTTTGAACAAACAAAAAAATTTGGTGAGATGTTTTTGTAACTACCAAACAATCATATATCCTGAATTAGAGCCAAATCTCATTTCGACACGAAAATTTCGGTGATCAGATGATGTGGACTCTACTTAAAGTTAATTTCTTATTTTGAATCCTTTTAGGCATTCAGTCAATTTACCAAAACTTTTTAAAAAATTTTGCTAGTCGACACAAAGAAATCTTGATGTTATAGAAATCTGATCAGTACTGGATTTGGGCGCGCATCTATTGCCAGCTGCTAGAATTTTTTGACGATCAAGTTCACTCGTTACTGAATGTTTACATAACTTAATTTTGGCAAAAAACAGTCATCAACAGATGCATGCGCATCACGTTTTTGAGGTCCGACTGTGGAATAATTCAGAGAGACAGAGAACTAACCAAAGCCACATCAATCCCTCATCCAGAATTTTGTCTAAAAAAAAGAATGTACAATATACTAAAGGTCTCAAATGATCAGATAAAGAACATAAACATGGAATCTTCTAATGTAAAAATTAGCATCAGAATTAGATCTGCATGCAATTAGGATGATGCAGAGGATAAATGTCAAAGGTGAACTGTTTAGGAATGGAAACACCCGCTCTGGACAATATCTTCGGAGCAAAGTGTGCCGGTAGTTGCAACTACAAAGAGGTTCACAATGGAGTTAATTAAACGTCTCAATAGCAGATGTCCACCCGAGGGTGATTAGCCATGCTGGGCCAAGGCGTGGCGGTGCCGGTGGCCATTGTGTCCCGTGGAGAGTAAGCAACGAGCAAGGAGACGTAGTTATAGAGGAGAGGAGCAACAATGCAGGTGACAGCTTGTACACCCCGCGGGTCTTGGTTTTCGTCGTAGTCTTCGTAGTCGTCGTTCTCTCCACCTCCTCACCTTGTCGCTCCTTTGTTCCTGGCGTTTCACCGGCCTTCTTCTCTGCCACGGGGAAGACAACCGTGGCCGTGGCGCGTCGACGTCGGAACATGCTGCGAAATTGCTCAAATGGAAACGAGCGTGTCATTCTCACTCCGTCCGCCTGTCACTCCAATGCGGCACTCTCACCTAACCGGGTCGACTGCAAAGGACGACCGTCACTCTATTCTGACACAAAACCAGGGCCACACACCGATCCTTCGAATCTGCACACCCCCCGGTGGGATCCGTTGCCAACTTTTATCCCAGTTACCCAGTATGGTCTGTCTTCGTTTCAAGTTTAAACAGCGTGAGCCCTTCATCCTTCATGCTCCACCACGTGTTGCGGATGATCGCATCCACTAATAAGCTGCACAGTTTGGCTACACTGGTTACAGTGTTATACTGCAGAGATCGACATCCTGAAAAATATTAAACCGGAGTAAATCCTTTTCAGCCTCTGCTTATAGATTCCACTTTTCAGGACAAGGTGACAATCCTAGAAGTGGTTTAACTGAAGTGGAGGACTTCAAAATAATCTGTTGGTTTAGATTTGGATGAGGAAAATAGTCCGCTTCTAGTAGTTTCTGAGGTCGAACTGTTATGCTAAGCCTAAAACAACTGTTGCTACAGAGAAATGTAGATTATATTTGCACGTCTCTCCGAAAAGGCCAAAGGGGTCCAGGTGGTCAGAAAGGATTAGCAAACATTTTTTCAGAGTCAACAGTTCGTGGTTTGATTTGACACAATTCTGGTTAACTTTCAGCTTCTCGATGAAAGCCTCGTATAAAAATGACTTTTGATTCTAATCTTAAGAAAAGAGTAATGGTTTCGTTATGTTTCGCTGACTGTCGCGGTCTCTGGAATGAAAATGACGAACGAAAGTATAATTGTTTAAAAGCGGAAATACGCTAATAAAAAGAGAGCTAAACAAAAAAGCAAGTCATGGGCTTCCTGTCGGCATGAGGGACTTGAACAATGAATGGAGCGAGTGCGATCGTTCCAGCGATTCTCGCGGACGTTATCTGAATACGAAAAGAGCATGAGTCTCTTGCACCTGTAATATGCGAGGCAACTATCTATTTCGAAACACGTCAATTTCAGGCTATCTCGCCGAGAGGCATACTAAATAATCACCTGCGCCCTCTTCACCTGCGTGGGTGCACCACCCATTTGGTACCCTCTTAGCATTGCAAGTGACGCGTGTCCTGCAGTCCTTAGGCAATTAGCTGAAGACCGCCCACATGTCATATTTTATTAACCTGCAGCTGTAATTTCACTTTAAGCTAGACACATTACGATGATTACTTTATTAGGAAAACTTCAACCATTAATCTGATGATGAATAAGTAACATCCCCTTGCGTTAATCACTGGCTCTTTGAAAAACACTACTTGGGTCATAAAGTTGACAATTTCAGCATTTCAACAAAATCGTTCGGTTGATTGCATTTCGCTGATTAAAAAAGAAATGTATTAAAGTGAACAAAATTGTGTTAAGTCAATCAAGCTTGTTTATTTCGATCAACTAAACTATTCATACTTTGTTAAATCAAATCTTTTGGTGAAATTAACCTAATTTTACTAACAAAATTGAAAAAAAAAATAGAAATATGTAAAAGGACCTGTTGTCTAAATATCCTTTGCAGTTCATGTGAAAGAACGTTTTTCGGTCAACTATATGACCTCCTGCTTATTTTTGAGAGGTTATTAATGCATCACGCATATATGCAAGAACCACAAGTTTTCATTGGGGGCCCGAGATTTAGTCGCCTTATCCGAAGAGAATCTGGTACGCTAATGATCGGCGCTTATATGAAAACCGGATTTCACAGGACAATAATGCGCCACAGCTGTTTTCATGCAAATATCACCCATTGAATGGTATCGCCGACTACATAAGCTGCTTTTCACTGGTATGGACGTCCGCTCTAAAGACTACCATGATATGAGTACTAAGTGAATTCATTTCAGGCTCAGAGTTCATGGAACTTGTTACCGCTGGGGTTAACATGATAATATTATCTCACCGGGAAAAAGCCGAAATCCCACATCAAGATTTCATCTAAAGATAAGAATAACAATGGACTTATCCTAATGTATTGTGAACTGAGACGGCAAATTCATTAACTTTTGGATCTAAGCTTCTATTCAATTTTCACACTCGGGAATAAATTAGTCACTTTGTAATTTACATACGTATAAATTGAAATTTTTTTTTTCTTTTTATTCCTCGTAGGCTCAACTCTTGTGTAAATTTCAAACGAAATTTAATGAGGAATAGTTAATAAGGGATAGATAGTAACAACTTAGCAAGTAATGCTCACAATCTTAATGGAAGAATGAATTAATTTGAACTTGACTGATAGTTGATCAATTTCAAAATTTCAAAAACAAAGGTATAGAATTGCATACACTTAAAATATAGTACCTACATGTGTACAAAATGAACCACTTTTATAATCATGACATTTTTGAAATTGAAATAATTTCAAATTGGAAACATTCTCAATTCGATGCTTTTAATTTCAAACTAATAAAAATTAAATACTTTTGAAACTAGAATCATTAAAGTGACATTATGCAATTTCGAATTAAAATGTTACCATTTGAATATTGAACGCTTAAAATGGTTTAAAACGCTACAAAATTAGTTTTTTTTTTCAATAAAATAATTTTAAAATGATTTCTATTAGACTGGTTAAATGAATCAAGATTCTATTAGTGGTTAATCCCAGTAAAAGCGTTTATTTTCTGATGTTTATAGATGACGCTTATTGATACAGATCTGTATCCTTATCAAATCATTTTTCTTAACAAAATATCGTTGAAGCTAGAAAAACACGATATTTTTTGAATATCATTGTACATGTAGTATAATTTATAACCTAACAAGAAACGAAGAAATCTAATGCTAAAAGAGGAAAAATGTATTTACCTCATCGGAGAAATTGAAGATAGTTGAAAATAATTAAAATAATGTTGTTTCATAAAGAAAACAAAAGTTGATCTGTATTAAAAGCATAATACCATAATGCATATTTGAAAATAGCATGCAAAGATCAGACCAAATACATAACCTTCGCAGAAAATATGGATTTGAAATTTAATGTCATTTTTTCAGATAAAACTTATAATGAAATAAACGTTATTAAATAAATATTATAGAAAATTTTAGAAATCACAGGAAAATATTTTCGATTATCTTAAAAAATAAATTGTCACATTTTTAAACAATAACTAAAGATGGACATGTACCACTCATGGGTTAAACATTATAACAGCTTTTAAGGTTAAGTTAAGATGTCATGTGATATTTTTACCCGGGAAAATTGACCATTTTTAAATTTTGGTATGAGAAAAGAGACTGTGGTATATAATACTTAAATTTTGAATATCAGTTCTGTGATTTATTGCATTTTTTTACTTTTTGATATAAATCATTTATAAAGTTAATCTTGCATCATTGTTTGGCTCTATATTTAAAATTTTAACATTTTTAATATTTTTCAACTGCAGATGCCAATATTGTTATGGAAAATATTGCAAAAGAAATTTTAAATAATTTAAATTATCAAATTATCTTTTATTATAGATACATAGACGATACATTAATTTGCCTTCCAAAAAATAAAGTAGATGATATTCTTCAAAAATTTAAAACAGCAAATGAAAAACTAAATTCACTATTGAATTAGCAAAGAAAAATAAAATGAATTTCCAAGATTTAACACTCAAAATGGAAAATAACAAAATTATAACTAATTGGTATAGAAAACCTATATGGTCAGGACATTTTCTTAATTTCGCTTCACATCATCCAATTTATAAAAAAATTGGTGTCATTTTTGGTCTAGTTGATAGAGCGAAAAAATTATTAGATACTGGATATCACAATGAAAATTTAAACATTGTAAAAAATACCTTAATAAAAAATGGGTACCCCATAGATTTGTCAAAATTGAAAATAGCTGAACGTTATAAGACTATTACAGAATCAAAAAATGTAAATAAACAAATTACAGTCCTTGCACATCAAAAGAAAATGATTGTAATGCCACATATTAGGGGTTTTGGCGAAGTACTTTTTAGAATTTTCAGTAGAAAGAGCAACATTCGAATTGTTTTTTCTGTTCAAAATAATTTAAATAAAGTTCTCTTTCCAAATGTTAAAGACTTAATTGATAAATTTCATAAAGTAAATATCAATTATAGAATATCATGTTTAAATTGCAAGATTATATACATTAGACAATCCTGCAGACACTTAGGTGTTAGAATTAAAGAACATGAAAAATCTGTAGAAAAAACAAAGATAATACAGATTTGGCAAAGCATGCCCGTTCAAAGTTTCATAATTTTGATTTCAATATTAAAAATGTTAAAATTTTAAATATAGAGCCAAACGAAAATAAAAGATTAACTTTAGAAATGATTCACATAAAAAAGGAAAAAAACTCAATAAATTACAGAACTGATATTCAAAATTGAAGTATTATATACCACAGTCTCATTTCTCATATCAAAATTTAAAAATTGTCAATTTTCTCGGGTAAAAATATCACATGTCATCTTAACTTAACCTTAAAAGCTGTTATAACGTTTGACCCATAAGTGGCACATGTCCTTCTTTAATTATTGTTTAAAAATTTAAATACTTACTTTTCAAGATAATCCAGGTTATTTTCCTGTGATTTTCAAAATTTTCTACAATGTTTAAATTATAACGTTTATTTGATTATAAGTTTTTTTCTGAAAAAATTGGCATTAATGAGGAAGTCTAAATTGCCTTTAAAACATGTTGGTCCCCAGTAGTATAAAAAAGATGGAGAAAAGAAAGAGTATGACGTTGGTTTAAGTTGACTCTTCCTTTTTCTCTCAAGCAAAATTCCCAGTTTTCTAACCTAATATTTTCAAAGTATTAAAAATGAAATTCAATGTCTATTTAAACTATTATTGTTTAGTATATAAATTATCAAAATTCATGTTTATCTATCGTAGGCTTCATAGTCCTACCCCTAATCGCCTAATCCCCTCGTTTCCCCTTCTTCTCGTTTTTCCACATAAATGTGAATTGAATTAATAAATATAAAAATTAAAAATCAAATTCAATGTCTATTTAAACTATTATTGTTTAGTATAAAAATTATCAAAATTCATGTTTATCTATCATGGGCTTCATAGTCCTACCCCTAATCGCCTAATCCCCTCGTTTCCCCTTCTTCTCGTTTTTCCACATAAATGCGAATTGAATTAATAGAACCCAATAAAAAATCCACCTATTTTTGGTTAAAAGTTAATTATTTTTGGTTGTAAAGTCTACTTTTATATTTTTAGTTGAGATTTAATCTTTTTCGTTTAAAAATTGTATCAATTGGTTGAAAATTAAATTATTTTATTGAATATTAAATAATTTTCTTAAAAAGTCATCCTTTTTGATTAAAAATTCAGCTGTTTTGTTGAAAATTCATCTTTTTGGGTTAAAATTTCAGCTATTTTGGTAAAAAATTTAACTATTTTGTTTGGAAATTCGTCATTTTTGTTTGAAAATTCAACAATTTGGTTTAGATTTTGCTTCTTTCTTGTAAGAAAAATCTGTCTCTGTCAAAAATTCAACTACTCTGTTAAAAATTAATCTCTTTGATTTGAAAATTCATCTCTTTTGGTAGAAACTTAATCTTTTTTGGTTGAGAATTCAACTGTTTGGTTGAAAGTTAATCTGTTTTGGTTGAGGAGTCGACCTTTTTTTGGAAGATTCGCCTGTCGGGTTGAATTCAACTGTTTTTGATTTAATATTAAAATCTTTTTGGTTGACAAATCAACTATTACATCTTTGGCTGAGAATTCATCTTTTTTTGTAGAAACTTTTTATTTAAACTAATTTTTTAACTGAAAATTGAACTAGGGTAAATGTTCCAATTACTGCGGGTGTCCCAATTACTGCGATACTCATATAATGCTCCATACTCAGAGTAAAATGAACAGAAGATCAAAAAATGTGAATAATTGATAAACTTAAATAAATTTTCACGATGTTTAATCATTGTTAATAATATTGTATTTGAAATAACTTCAGTTTTCGACATATATCCTATAAATCTGCAGTAATAGGAACGCTGTAATAGATACAAATCTCTGTTATTTTATTTTAAGATATAGATGAAATAAATAATATAATAAATAATAAATAAATCATCATTTAAAAAAATAATAACATGATTTTAATGAGAAGACACAACTTCAACCACCTTTTTATTTTTTATACGTTCGCATAAAAAATGCAACTGCTTGGTTCATTAAATTAATCTGTTTTTATTGAGAGTACAGCTAGTTTGTTGAACATTATGGTTGGAAATTTTATTATTTGGTAGAAATCATTTGAAATGAAATTCATTTTATCCCCCAAAAATTTCTTTAAATTAGTTGAAATCCGTTAAAATCCCTTGAAATCTTTGGAAATCGTAAAAATCCATTAAAATAACTACGAACCATTTGCCATCCCTTAAATATAAATTAAATTAAGGTTGTTCATTAAAGTTCTCTGAGAACCCTTTGAATCCCTAGAAATCTTTAATTTAAATTGAAATCTTTGATTTAGTAAATCTCCTTAAATTTTGCGAAATTCTTTGAAATACCGTAAAATCTCTGAAAATCTTTGGAATCACTAGAAATCCCTTAAAATTTCATTCTCTAGAAACCCCTCAAAATCTCTGGGAAACCTTGAAATGTCTTGAAATTCTTTGAAATCTTCAAAAATTCCTACATATCCTTTAAATTTTGTCGAAATCCTTAGAAATCCCTTGAAATAAAATTTAATTTACTCTCTAAAATTCTCTATAAATGAGCTGAAGTTCGTTAAAAGCCCTTGAAATCTTTGGTAATCTTAGAAAATTCTTTGGAATCCCTTGAAATATTTGAAATGTCTTGAAATTCTTTGGAATCTTTTAAAATAACTTGAAATCTTTTAATTTCTCCAAAATTTATTTAATATCTTCATATCCCTTAAAATTGTTGTATTCCGTAGAAATCCCTTGACATAAAATTTAATTTATTTCTTAATGTGCTCTAGATTTTTTAGAAACCCATAAAATCCTTTTGAAAACCTTAAACTCCGCGAAAGTCTCTCGATACTCATTGAAATCTTTTTGAAT